>JANAVB010028620.1:3775472-3787972 GCA_029216955.1 Iris pallida
TAATATCTAGGTTATATATATATATATATATATATATATATATATATATATATATATATATGTGTGTATATCTATATATTACTATAGAATAAATACCTATATGATATTAGCCTATGGAACCTAGATATACTAGCCTATGGCTAATAGGGGGTTGCCCTATACTTGGCCTAATTGGCTCTTGAATGGTTGACCTAGGTAGTAGCCTTGTTGACCATGTTGACTAAAGTAACTATTGGTCAAACCATGACCTAATTGACCTAAAAAATGATGTTAACTAGTTTGACCATGTTTGACCTAATTACCTTATTGACTAGTCTTGTTTGACCTAATTACACCTGACTAGTCTTTGTTTGACCAAAACCTTAGTTGGTCCAAGTTGACCTAGACTTGACCCAGATTGATCATGTGACTAGTATTTGACTAGAATGTTGACCAAGAGTTGACTTAACCTAGATTTGACTAAACTTGACTTGTTTGACCTTATTGACTTAGTATGACTTCCTGTGACCTAGTATGACTTCCTGTGACCTAGTTTGACTGTTGAGTTGACCAAGAGTTGACTTTTGACCAGATTGACCTAGAATCATGTAGTATGCATTGTATACTCTATTTTTACCATTGTGGATACATTGTGACTTGTGTTGCTCTGATTAGGAGCCATACACCTCTCCTCAGGCAGTATATCCTCTTCAGACATTCAGTTATCAGGCGAGTACATTCTCTGACCGTTTTATATTTGCCAGGATTTATATTCTTGCTCTAGATTACTTTACTTGATGCTGACACGATTGTTATCACAGATTGGTACTATATGGATCTTTTCATGAGATGTTATCCCCCTCGGGAGCATCAGATACTTTTGTCATGTGTGTTTCACTTACATCATGTATCTCATGCTTCTATTATCATGTATCTTCATGTATCAGCTAGTGACTCATGTACTCTCATGATCACCGAGCCTTCATGAATCTTCATGAATCACTCACGTATCTCCCAATTATGGGCTTATCACGAATCTTAACGTAACATGAATGGATCCTTGTGTATTGATTGGGAAAATGGGGGAGTAGAAGTGGACATGTGAATAATTCCAAAGTAGTATAATCATGTGCAAACTCAGTAGTGTAATCATGTATAAATTCTAGCCATTCACATGCCTATCTTGTACTCTACATCACTAGCCACTTACAGTTCTCTATATACAGTAGATATTTCCTTTACAGCTATCTCTTTTACTACATGTATCTTCCTTCAGCAGTTCCTGTATTTTACTCTATTGCATGTTTTATATTTCCTATCATACTATGCACTGCGTGAGATGTATTGTGCTCGTTCCTGTCCTGACTAGACCTATTAAAAATATTACAGAGGCTGAGGATGAGGCCCTGGTGTCTCCCTATTACGGAGCAGGACTAGATGATACTTATGTTGTGGACCCTCAGCAGGATCCACCTGCAGCTGAGGATGTTGCCCCAGTAGTCTAGGCTAGCTTAGCTAGACAGTCTTTACTGTATTATCTTTTTGTCTCACGTCTGAGTTGTATTTTGAGATGTTGAGATATATAGACTCTTAGACTTATTGTATTATGAGTTGACATTCTGGATGTTATGTATCCTAGACACTTAGACTTATTTCATCTATTCTACTGTTCTCTTTGAGTTACTGTCTATCTATCTATCTTTCATTCTTCTACCTAGATGTGATTGAGATTGTATTCTGTTTGTCACATCCATTCGGAGAGTATAAACTGTACAGGTACTTTTATATTGTTAGATGATTGACCTAGGACAGCATTCTACCGCCGACACTGCGGCGTAGGCTGGACGTACCCACTTCTCGTGCCCCTATATAGGGTGCGGGTCGTGACACCACGGAAGGAGGCGGTGTCGGTGGAAATCTCTGCGTCGCCATGTGCAACGGCCCTAGGGAGCCGACTCCGTACATGAACCCTTTCTTAAAGCCGCCGACGGTATCTACGAACAAGTCATTACGAGCGGCCAAAGAAGAGGGCGTCCGGGCGGGCGTCGTTTCACCGACATCCTCGGTGTCAGTTAACTGAGCCCGACTAAGGGCCTCACGATACGCAGCCTATCAAATAAATGTGTTTATATTATAAGATTTACCTAAGTTGTAATCTAAATCCTATGTTTCACTAAGTTAATTGTGAATCCTAAGTTTACCTAAGTTATAGTCCGAATACTTTTAATTCTAACGTAAATCTCATAAACATAAGTACTTACATCAGTCTCCTTGGCCCTCTCGTCGACGAAGCTCCCATCCTTTCATTTTTTGTGCGTATGCTGGAACACGTCGTGCATGGTGACCGATTCTGGCTCCCTTCCCTCCTTCACCGCCCGTTGGGCCTGCATACGAAATTTTCGTAGAAACTAATTAACTCCTTTAATTAATAATACCTAATTCGATAGTGAAATAAATTTACGGTTGCTCACCAGATCTGCAAGTGTCGCTGCGTAGGACCTTGATCCCCCCGTATGAAGGCCCGCGGCCTGTCGATTCGCCTTCGCCTTCTCCGATTTCTTCTTGTACGCAGGGGTATCCATCATACCTAAGAGGACCTCATAATACTCCTGCCGGATCCAATTCGGCCTTGTATGCCCTATTTTTAGGTCATGAATCATATCTCGTATCTTCTTCGAGGCAGCGCTTCTGTAGGTCCTGCGGATCGCGTCCTCGCGATGGGGGGGCCACAGTACGTCATCTAACATAGAAATTCAATTATCACGTAATTTAAAAATGGTTGATTAAAGAGTAACTAATAATTAACCAGAAGATATAGATATATACCCTCAACTCGAACGTACTGCACGTTTGGGGGCACCGACGAAAAGTTGAGGTAGGGACCATGGAAGTTATCCCTGATAATTTCTCTAAGAGCCCTGCCAACATTAAACGGAAAAAACCTACAAAGAAGAAACGACTGGATTATTAACTTGAATAAATGAAAGAAATTTAAGAAATTATCTTAAATTTACTTACGAGGTCCCCGCAAGCCATAGCTCTCGTCGGAACTCGCCTCTCGGCCTCTCTGGTGCCGTCGGAGGATCCGCGGGTCCGCGTATGTACTCCCCAGTAACCGGATGGAACCGAGTATGGGGGTACTACGGGGACCACTGTGCAGTAACTGTGGCATCCCCTGGTGGATTCGCTGCTGGTGGTTTCGATAGTGGAACAGATCCGCTAGCAGACCCGGACTCAGGCCTCAATGAAGTGGTCGATCGAGGACGGGATGCGTCTGTGCCCGGGGTACTCTTCGGGTCAGGCTCGCTCTATGGGGTCACATCCCGGGAACTTTGAATGCGACCACGACCACCAGCACCACTACAACCACGACCACGACCCGCACCACCACCACCACCACCACCACCAGCACCACGACCACGGCCAACCATCATGACCTGTAAATAGAACACATAAACATAATTAACAATATAAAATTGTAAATAGATATAAAAAACTAAACTAAAATATATATACCACCAGTAGGGAGACGAGTGCCGCTGCGACGAAAAAGACTAGGAGTGCCATTTGCAATAAGTAAATAATCGAATAAAAAAAACATGAATTCACGTAATTGCTTTTATGAGGTCAAACTTAATTCACGAATTTGGAAGTGTTTTCAATATACAACAATATTTAACCTAATCATCGTCTTCGTTCTCATCCTCGGCCTCGTCTTCATCATCATCCTCCTCATCCTCATCCTCATCCTTATCTTTATCGTCGATTTCATCTGTATCCTCATCCCCATCAAATTCTTCTTCTTTTTCTTCTTCTTCTTCTTCGTCTTCTACTTATTCTTCTTTTTCTTATTCTGCCTCAATATTTGGGACAAGATGCCTCTTTCTCCCCTGGTTGACAGCTAAGTCTTGTGTATTAACCTCTTTTTCCCCTCTATTTTCTTCAACAATATCTTCAGCATCTATTGTATCTGAGTGTGGTCCCAAGTATTGGGACTTTTCGATCTGGTCCTCTTGGTATGCTGGGTCTCCAACGTTGAATGTATTTCTAGATTTAATCTTGCATACTGCCCACCAGTGAAATCGATCTCTACGACGCCTTGGGTAGCTTGTATAGTAGACTTGAACAGCCTGATTTGCTATCGCAAATGTATCGGACCCTCTATACCTCCTGCAATGATTTATATCGACGAATCCAAATTGTTTATCGATTCTCCAACCGATATTTGGTGTCGTATCGAACCACTCACATTTGAACATCACAATATGCATATCATATGGGCCAGTATATTGTAAATCTACAATATCTCGAAGTACTCCATAATAGTCAAAGTCCGGCTCGTCGTCATAGATGGTGCCTCGTATGCAAACACCGGAATCCTTGGTACTAATGCCGTCATTGATAAATTCGATATTTATAGCATTCTGAGTTGACTTAAACCTGAAGCCATTAACGACATAGCCTGGCCAAGTCTTTATTTGCTTCTTCGGTCCCAGTGCCAGATAACGAACACTCTCATGAGTGAATGTTGTTTCGGGCAATAAAACATGTAAACAAATATTTATAATTTAAATATTTCAGATTATATATTAATAATCTCAATTATAATCACAGTTACTTACGTGTTTGCGAAACCATGACTGAAATGTACAATCAACCTCTCTTTGAAGTCCCTCATCGGTAATATCGGGTCTCCTCATTTTGACTTCATCTCTAAATACACTATTAGAGAAAATAAGAATATATAAGTGTAGTCACTTACTTCATAAAAATTCGAGATTATAACGAGTACAAGTGTACTGACTTACTTCCCCAAATCTCTCACTTCTTGTATGTCACAGTTTAACAAGACATATCGGTGAGCGGCATCATACTCGTCGTCTGTCAACCACCATCTTTTACTAGCCCCATCAGGCTTGCCCCTTACATTAAATATTCCTCCATCCTCAACGTCCTCGTCATTCCTTTGAGGTCTATTTCGATTTGTCTTAACATGAGTATCGAAATAAATGGAGCAGAAGTTTGACACCTCTTCGATAAGATATGCTTCGCATATCGAAGCCTCTATATGAGCTTTGTTGCCAACTTTCTTCTTTAGATGGTGTAGGTATCTAGAGAGACAAATTATCTTGAGAATTAAGAAAGAATTTTAAAACCCACCGAAATTCAACTTAAATTATCTAGCAAGTACTACCTTAGTCTAGTCACACTAGCATTAATTACCTATAATTCCTACCATGTCTACACTCACACATTACACCCCAAGCCGTCCTGCATGCTAATAGGCATGGTAGGCCTGCCTTTTCATTCCTCACTCTCTAAAGCACACATACACATATATATGTATATCACAGTTAGATGTATAGATATATACATCTATATAGAAGCACACAACTGACTTATGCAGATGAAGAACTCGCACTGTCCTTGACACAGTGAACATATACACCATGAACCCAAACTCCATATTCACATTTACTAATCCAAACACCACCAAACTAATGGATAACACCCAATATGGATAACACATTATTTAGCCAATATATAAACTCAGATGAATTTGATAAGCAAAGTCCCCCGCTGCCCCAAGCCCGCCGTCCAGCCCCCGTCGCCTCCACCCCATACAAGCCCGCCGCCCAGCCCCCGACGCCCCCGCCCCAAGCCCGACGCCCAGCCCCCGACGCCCCCGTCCTAAGCCCGCCGCCCAGCCCCCGATGCCCCCGCCCCAAGCCCGCCGCCCAGCCCCCGAAGCCCCCGCCCCAAGCCAGCCGCCAAGCCCCCGACGCCCACGCCCCAAGCCCGCCGTCCAGCCCCCGATGCCCCCGCCCCAAGCCAGCCGCCCAGCCCCCGAATGTCCCCAAGCCCGCCGCCCCCGCTGCCCCTACGTCGACACCGCGACAGAGAGAGAGAGAGAGAGATCGAGAGAGAGAGAGAGAGGAGAGGACGCCGATGCCGTTCACCGAAGCCGCGGGAGAGAGAGAGAGAGGAGAGAGAGTGAATTTTGGGGGGAATGTGAAAAGTTCCCCCCGTCGTTTCATTTTAAGTCTGGAACGTAAATTTAGCGACGGAAACGCGACTGCTAATTATCCGTCGCCAAGTGGTCGCTATTATTGGTACTTGCCGACTGAATATCCGTCGCTACGTAGTCGAAAAAATGTTCCGCCAATTCTCTACACAATTCCCACCAAATAATCGACTACATAGCGACGACTGGAGTTCCGTCGCTATATCTCCGATTACCTAGCGACGGATATGCGACCTTTCCTCCCCCTAAAATTGAAATAAAAAATGTAAAGGCGTTTGGTCGGTAATCCATCGACGAGCTGCCACGAAGCCGTCACTAACGCCGACTAAAAATTTCTGTCGCTAATTGTCCGTCGCTAATTTACTGTATTTTGGTAGTGATTGCCCTTGGGCTAATTTGTACTTAATACCATTACCTATCAAGTTCCACTTAAATACCCTAAACAATTTTAGCAGTTAAATGACATGAACTTTCTAAATTTTGGCAATTTAGCCCATATACTTAGTTAGTCAACAAACTTAACAATGATCATTTATCTTCTTTAACCTTTTTCCCTTAAAATAGTGAAAATTTACTATAATTTATTTTAAGAAAAATAAAAAATATTAACAAATAAAAACCATGCGTCCCTCGTCGAGGCCTCGTATGCTGACTACTCACCGATGCCCCTCTCGTTGAGACCTCGCCTACCAAATGCTTACCAAAGCCTCTCGCAAGCCAACACGTCTACGATAAGGCCCAACATGTCTACGACAAGGCCTTGATATGGACAGGGGTGTTGGGTGAGCAGAGAATGGGCTGGAGAGGGTGTTATGATGGTTATAAGGGAGGTTGGGGTTTTTATTTTTAATTTATTTTATTTAAAAAGTATAACATGGGGTATTATTGTTATTATGTATTTTCTATTAGGACTTTATGATGAGGATATACCCAAAAGTAACTAGGACTAACATCAACAACCAGTATAATTAAGCGTGCCAGATAATAAAAGTGCCACATCTTAATAATGAAATACAAAGAACAAGGATATTGTAATGCTCCGCTCCTAGAGGTGGCGTTATATTGCTATAGATATTGGTCTGCTAGCTAGAATAAAAGGAAAGCTTCAGTAGGATTTCTCTTGTTGGGACAACATGTTATTTCATCTAAGATGAGTGGACATAACTTCTCTTTTCTGATTCTTTCACGATTAATAAAGAACCCATAAAGAATAAATTTTTGTTTTCCTTCTAAAGAATAGAGTTTGTATTCAAACTAATGTTAATTGCATTAAATCTGTATGCTCTTAACAAAACAAAAGGTAATGAATGTATGAACTTAACAAGAGAAGTATTGTAGTAAAGAAAAGAATGGGTACTTATCTTATTTGATAGTTGAAAAAATTATGTTATAGATGTCGTTTTCTTTTAAGATGCTATAATTTTTCCACAAGAGGTCAAATCTGTCACGTCCCAGAACCAGAATACTGGAGAGCGGGGGACAGACACAGCCAGCTACGTACATTGAAGTGTAACCCACCTTGATATACGGTCACGGCTGTCTAGATGCATGAGTGTTTAACTACAAGCCAACAGTCTCTTATGGTCAAGAACAAGCCTAGTGTCTCAATCTCAAACAAGTAAATACATGTTACAAGATGGTAGATCATCAAACATACAAAGTAAGGCGTCCCATACATTACATATTCAGATGATCATGAAGCTAGTCATACAAAATATGAAGACTAGCAAGAGTTTAAGTCATACATGATCAAACCTAGGATTTGTCAATTATGTTACAGCCCATAGGCAGACAGAAAATATAAGTTTCCAATACGAGCTAACACTTGCTCGGCGGCTAATGCCTCAAAAGAATAATTTACAATAGAGTGGGAGAGCAAAATAAAATCTACTTGTTGTCAGGGTTGCATCTAGAATTCACCATCTAGCTGGAAGGCTGGAAGATCTTCGAGAGCTACTCTGAAATCTAGCCATACAAAACCAGCTGGGTCAGACCCCAGAAAGAGAAAGTGCCACAAGGGAGGCTTCACTTAAGAACTAAAACCAGCATGTTAGCACATGAGACATAAATGATAACGAAAGACATGAGTTAGAGAAGACAGGGTGATAAACGATAAGGTAACTAAAGGACTATTCCGGTAACCAAGTTACAACCCGTAAACAAATCAAGGACCGCAGTTGTAACCCTTCACCTGAACGGAGCTTAGTCTCCAATCATTTATCGACAAGTGTAAAGCATAAACAGTAATGTACCAAAGTAATCATAGACTGGCACTGTCTAGACAAGACTAGACTAGGCTCCATTCATAAGTTCACGACCAATCAATGAGTATGGCTTGATACTTTAACTAACTAGGATTATCACAAGCCTAATTACTACAAGATGCAATGAGATGTTCCAGCAGTCACAAGCCCTGCAGAATTAATCCAGGTTATCCTTCCGCAGGTTGAGAGAGTTGTATTAGGTGACTTGGGGGTGCAACACATGACAGTGTGCTGGAAATGTGCCCTACTCGTTAGCAGGCTACAAGTCCACTTGAGGCACCCAGATAACGGGATTGCCTGTGACTGGGAAATCTCAATATGAACTATTTTATCAATCTAGTCGTTAACTTAGTCAGGTTCAGTATAAATCCCTGACCGTGGAAATCAGGAATCCGTGTCTTAGACATGACGCAAGATGAGACATGTAGCTTGTATATATACAATCATCCACGGTGTCAAGACGAGAGTTACTTAGCAAGTTGAGATAGTCGTCGCAACAGCATTTCAAGATTATCATGTCATGTTAGGTTACTTGTTACTTGTCAAGAGTGCACCTCGGCGGGCCACTATCAAGATTATCATGTCATATTACTTGTCAAGAGTGCACTACGACGGGTCACTATTAAGAGTTATCACGTAAAGCCATTTTGTCATGTCGTGTTCATGTAAGTATACTTATATGACAAGAATTTACTTGGTCAAGAGTGCGCCATGACGGACCACCGAAGGAGTTATCAGAGAGTGTAGTTGCCATACTGAGATCGTGTTTAAAGCTCAGAGCACACCCGTAACACAGAAAATAACATTATATAAGGCTATCATGGGAGTATGCCCATCATGCTCAAAGGTCATAATTTACACTAAGGACCATGGGGACAAACATGGATAAGGTAACACAAATTATCCTGGTCAGAAATAGCATAAAAGGCAAATAGGGTGTCATGGATAGCATGCGCCCAAGGTCAACATGCTCCAAAGAGAGCATGCGCCAAGGAATAGTATGCACTGGGATGGCATGCACCCAAGCAGGAGACATGCGCCCAAGACTATGCGCCTACGGCTATGCGCCCAGGACTAATCGTATCAAAAAGAGTCATATACTGAGAAGGCATGCGCCCAGGGCTGCATGCATCCAGGGCTATGCGTCCAGGCAGGGAGAAACAGGTTACACTTAGCCGCATATAAAGGACTATGCGCCTAGGCAGGGGAGGCTTTGGGCGCATAAAAAGGGTTGTACGCCCAAAGGAAGACTGTTGTGGGCGCATAACAAGCTATGCGCCCAGCACTGTTCTTCTTTCCTAATCCGAGAACATGAGTTCATGGAACCCATGAACTTCCCAAGTTCACAAATCACTCAAAACAAATCGAAATTTGGGTTTTCAAAGGTCCATTTTGGATGAAATCAAATTCTCTACAATATGGAACAATCAAAACTTGAAAATAAAGAAGTTTGATAGATCAAAACCCAAAAAACCAAGATTTGAGTAAACTTAGATCTACAAGAAATTATCCACCAAAATCAAAAATGCTAAGTACTAAAGAGTCTTACAAAATTGTAGAGAAGACAATAGAACAATAAGAAATGGGGTTCCTCCATGAAGCAAGTTGTACTTGCCTTTGGTCGGTGGAGAGGGTTAATGAAGAAGAAGAGTAAATGAAGAAGTAATGAAGAGAGAGAGAGAGAGAGAGAAGTTGATATTTATATCAACCCCTTTCCATCTTAAACCAAATATAAACCAAACCAAAATAAACCAAGCCAGGCTAAACCAGGACCAAACCAAGCCATGCTAGACAAGTCAAAATACGGGTCGGGAATCCGTACACATATACTGAAAATACGTATAACGAAAAACGGGAGTGACAACTCTACCCACCTTAAAAGAATTCTGTCCTCAAAATTTAATCAAGAGGCTAGAGATGTTGGGACAAGCTATACTAATCACAAGCAATCTATGACTAGCAGTCAATCAAGCAATCATTCATACAAGCAAGAAATTAAAAGACATAAGGCATAAGGAAGACATTATACCTTATGAGTCAAACAGACGTGGAAATTGTGATCAGATATCATCCTCATGTTCCCATGTTGACTCACCCAAAGAGTGATGACCCCAAGCAACACGGACTAGACTAATAGTCTTATTCTTGAGTATCTTTTTCCTTTTGTCTAATATGGATACAGGTCTTTTCTTATACGAAAGGTTGGTACCAACAACCAATTCTGAATGATCGAGAACATGACTCGGATCCGGGATATACCGTCGTAATTGGGATACATAGAAGACATCATGTACCTCACGTAACGACGGCAAAAGAGTGAGACGATAGGACACATCACCTACTCGCTCAAGAATATCGAACGACCCTATATATCTAGGACTAAGCTTTCCCCGCACGCTAAAACGAATGACGCCAAGGGTAGGCGAGATCCTAAGGAATAAGTGGTCGCCAATAGAAAACTCGAGAGGACGCCAATGAGAATCAGCCCAATGACGCTGGCGATCTTGGACAACTCGAAGATGATCTAACTTGTCTGAACACCTCAATAGTCTGCATAATCATCTCTGGACCAAGCATCTGTCTCTCGCCTACATCATCCCAGGCTAAAGGTGATATGCACTTTCTGCCATACAAGGCCTCAGGTGATCTTCCCACGAACTACTGAAGTCAAGCATACAGGATTGTAGATATCTTCAAGAGTTTGAATTGTGTATTTTGACTGACCATCTGTCTGCGGATGATAAGCTGAGCTGAATTTAAGATGAGTCCCCAACTCTTCTGAAGCCTCCGCTAAAAATGCGATGTAAATCTCGAATCTCTGTCGAATACAATACTGACTGGCACCCCATACAATCTGACTATCTGCCTGAGGTACATCTCCGTAAGCTGATCCATCGACTGACCAATTCTGAAAGGAAGAAAATGAGCTACCTTCGTAAGTCGGTCAACTATAACCCATATAGCATCTCTCCCAGCTGGGGATTTAGGTAACCCAGCTACAAAATCCATAGTGGTATGCTCCCACTTCCACTCTGGGATTGGTAAAGGTTGAAGAAGTCCAGCTGGTCTCTGATGTTCAGCTTTAACTTATTGGCAAACTAAACAACGAGAGACAAATCGGGCTATCTCTCTCTTCATGCCATTCTACCAGAAATGCTGATGGATGTCACGATACATCTTCGTACCGCCGGGATGAATTGAATACTGTAAACTGTGAGCCTCTGACATGATCTCTCACCTGCTGTCGCCATTGGGTACATAAAGATGCCCTCCATGTCGAAGTGTACCGTCCTCATGAATACATAACTCTGCTCTCTGTCCCGCTACATTCTGTCCTAAGCCGATGAAGCTTAGAATCTGTCGACTGTGCTATCTTAATCCTCTCAACTATACTGGACTGAACTTGCATACTGGCCATCAATGCCACATTGGTAGAAAGAACCACTTATATTCCCATCTTCTGAAGATCTGCTAATAACTCGGATTATGTTGTTAGGAAGTAAGCTCCTGCTCTTCTGCTCAATGTATCTGCAACAACGTTAGCCTTCCTAGGATGATACTGCAGATTGATATCGTAATCCACAAGTAGCTCTAGCCATTTTCTCTGATGCATGTTAAGATCCTTCTGGGTAAACACATACTTAAGACTCTTGTGGTCAGTGAAAATCTTCACCTGATCTCTATACAAATAATGCCTCCACAACGTAAGTACGAAAACTACCGCTGCTAATTCCATATCGTGAGTTGGATAATTCCTCTCATGATCACGAAGCTGACGTGATGCATAAGCTAATACCTTACCATGCTGTATCAAGATGCATCCCAATCCTCTGCCAGAGGCATCACAATAAGCTGAAAACCCTCCAGTCCCATCTGGAAGCTTGAGAATGGGTGCCATCATCAATCCTTGCTTCAACTTCTCAAATGAACTCTGACACTTTGTTGTCCAAGCAAACTGCACATCTTTGTCGGTCAACTGCGTCAATGGTACTGAAATTCAAGCAAAGTCTGATACAAACCGCCGGTAATAGTCGGCCAATCCTAGGAAACTCCGAACTTCTGCGACGGTTCTGGGTACTGGACATGACTCTATGTCACCCCCAGTTTTCATGAACAGGGGTATTTTGGTCATTTTTTTACTTTAGAATTATTTTGGAATTATTTATTTATTTATAATATTATTTTGGGGTTATTTGAGTCGGGTTCGAATTTCAACTAAATCCGACTTTTAT
>JANAVB010028620.1:3790472-3849535 GCA_029216955.1 Iris pallida
TGTGCAAGAGGAGACCGGCCCGGTGGGTGGCCGTGGGCGTAGCAGGGGTCGTCGGCGGAGACGATCAAGGCGTAAAAAAGAAAATGGGACACGGTAGGTGTGGAGGCGCGTTGTGGGGCGTGATGATAGCATGGGGACCACGCAGCCCAGATTGCGTGGTAGTAATGCTAAACGCACGAGTTCCGTTCCGCCATCCTGGCACGTGGGGGAGTCTTCTTCGGGCCAGCTGACTCTATGGTCGGATGTCGGGCGGTCCATGCAAGGGGGTCGTTGCGCTCCGGGTTCTAGTTTGGATGGGCAGATGGGGCCTGAGCGGGGAGTTGGTCCTATAGTTTTATCGGATCTTCCTATCATTATTCATAGCCAGCTGGGACAGGGAGTCATTGCGGCTGATTCAGACACTAAAGATCGCAGTTTGGTGGTGTGGGAGGAGCCCATCCACGGTTCTTTATCCGACTGGGGTAATGATCCATCTCCGGGAGATGAGATGGTTTCATTGCCAGAGGTTAGACCTTCCACTTCTTTTTCCGAGGGACACGAAGATGGCTGGCAGATGGTACCATTCAAGAAGGCGGCTGGTAGGCAGAGGAAGTCGATGGCACCTCAGTCGGATCGACTTCTTCGATCTCATGCTTCCCGGGTTAGGCGGGACCCCAAGAGGGTCCATGATTAAATTCTTTATTTGGAATGTTCGGGGGACGGCGAACAGATCGACTTTATGCCGTCTCAGGTCCTTGTATCGGACCAACTCTATACAGGTTCTTGCTATTATTGAACCCAAGGTGATATCCTCTAAGCTTCTTTCTTATCAACTGAGGTTGGGTTTTGATGCTAGCTTTTGCAATGATAAGGGCAATATTTGGTTTTTCTGCAAGTCGGGTCTTGGGGTCAATTGTATTGATTCTTGTGATCAGGCTATCACGGTGCAGCTTTCTCTGAGCTGTTTTTCGGATCCGGTGCGGTTGTCAGTCGTTCATGGTGCAGGGACATGACAGGGGAGGAGGCGTATGTGGAGGCACCTTCTGGATGTCCAAGGCAGGGACATTGTCTTGCCCTGGGCGGTGGACGGGGACTTCAATATTATTGCTTCTTCGGAGGAGAAATTTGGAGGGCGAACTCCTGACACGAGGGCCATTGCGGACTTCCTCGACTTTCAGTTGGCTGTCGGGCTCTTCGATGTGGGTTTCAGAGGTAGCATTTATACTTGGGTGAATGGTCAGTCGGGGGCTGATCGGCAGGGATCCCGTCTTGACAGGGTACTCGCGATGGGCAGTTGGCTGGATGGTGCCCAGGTCTCTTGCGAGCATCTTAATCGGGCAGAATCGGATCATTCTTCTCTATTGATATCCTGCCTGCCAGCTTCCTCCCCTCAGCGTCGAGGCTTCCATTTTCTTGACTTTTGGACGTCTCATCCGGATTTTCTTACGGTGGTTGCTCGGGCATGGACTTCATGCTGGCATTATGATGCGCTTGAGCGGTTGGGTATACGGTTGCGTACGACGGGTCATGTTCTGGATGGATGGAGCAGAGCTACTTTCGATGACGTTTTTCAGGAGGTTCGTCAGGCCGAGGATGATGCCTTGGCGGTGGAGCAGGATTATGAGCTTCATCCTTCGGAGAGGGGAAGGGCTTTATGGATGGAAGCCGTAGCCAGATTGAAGCAAAAGGTCCAAGTCAAGGAATCTTTCTGGAAATAAAAAGCCAGATTAAGATGGGACCTGGAAGGGGATAAGAATACTCGATTCTTTCATGAGTGCACCAAGAGCAGGCAAAGAAAGGCGGGTATTCAGAAAATTATTCGGGCTGATGGATCAGAAACTGGCTCTATTACGTAGGTGGCGACGGAGGCTTCAGTATTCTTCTCTAAGCTATTCAGGGCTGAGCCTACTTCAGATGAGGAAGCCTTCCTTGATGTCATCCCTAGCCTCATTTCTATGGAGGACAACTCTGAGCTTGTTCATTGTCCAAATAGAGCGGAGTTGTTGGAGATTGTTCGGGGAATGGACCCGGCTAGTGGTGCCGGACCTGATGGATTTTTTGGGAGATTCTTCTCATTTTGCTGGGATATTATCGCTGATGATGTGGAGGAAGCCATTGGTTTTTTTTCTTGGGTGCACGCCTTCCGGTTTCTATTTCGGATACTTTCTTATTTCTTATCCCTAAAGTCGAGCACCCGAGGAATCTCTCTGATTTCCGTCCTATTAGTCTTTGCAATTTCGGTAACAAGATTATTTCCAAGATTATTGCTTGCAGGTTGTGGGAATTTCTTCCCAAGATCATTTCTCCGGAGCAAAGTGCTTTTGTTAAGGGGAGAGAGATAGTTGACAATATCATCATTGCTCAGGACATGGTGGCCTCTATGAGGGAATCGAATCATGGTGGAAATGTTGCAATAAAGCTTGACACGCAGAAGGCCTATGAGAGAGTCAATTGGCATTTTCTCCTGCGGGTTCTTCGAAAATTTGGCTTTAATGAGGTTTTCTGTGATCTTATTTATCGTCTACTTGCGGACACCCGGTATGCGGTTCTTTTCAATGGCGCTCCTACTGAATTTTTTTCGGCGTCTAGAGGGATCCGTCAAGGGGATCCTCTCTCCTCGGCCCTCTTTATTATTGCTGCGGAGGTGCTTTTTCGAACCTCAAGCTTCTTCAAGACTCAAATAGGAGATCTTCATTTCATACTCCAATTGGGGGACCGCGTATCTCGCATTTGACTTATGCGAATGATGTTCTTATATTTACTTCGGGGGATATTGCTGGATTGCGTGCTCTCCAGCAGGTATTACATCGATATGAGGCTGTATCTGGTCAGAAGATTAATTATTCTAAATCTGCATTTTATACTGCGACCCCATTGGTTGAGAATCGTGCTCGGACTATTTCTACTCTTTTTGGATTTTGTACCAGTTTTCTGCCGTTTTCTTATTTGGGCTTCCCGTTAACGTGCGGGAGACGGAATGCGGGGATGTTTAGCTATTTGCTGGATAAAATCCGTTCGAAGCTGACGGGATGGCAGAACAAGATACTCTCTCCTGGGGGTAAGCTGGTTCTTATTAAGAATGTTCTTTCATCTATCCCTATGTATACATTGGCAGAATGTTGTCCACCCCGGGCCGTTCTCAGGGCGATTGAGAGAATGTTTACGGCTTTCTTCTGGAGTAGCAAGGATGGGGTTGCTAAGAGGAGTTGGCTGGCATGGCGGTACGTTACTCGGACTAAGTCCGAAGGAGGCCTCGGGATCAAGTATCTGAATGATATTATGGATGCCTTTTCTATGAAGTTATGGTGGAAGTTGCGGCATGGAAAGGGCCTTTGGGTGGAGCTCCTTAAATCAAAATATTTTCGTAAGCGTCATCCATGCGATGCGTTTATGACTTCCAAGTGCTCCCATATTTGGCGACGGATTTTGCGGGAGAGGAAATTGGCGGAACCGTATATTTCTTTCAGACTTGGGCGTGGTAAGGGTTCAGCGAGGTGCAAAGATTGGCTTCCGGGGGGACCTCGGTTAGGTAGCGTTGCTATTCCGTCGGATGAGGGAGTGGCTATTGGGACCAGGCGCGGAACGGAGAGACGGACTAGGGGGCGACGACGAACCCAGAAGATGGAGCCGGGTGCCTTCGGCCAGGCGGGTCACTTTTCGCCCAGCACGGGAGACCGAGTCGGGGGGGAGAGTGTTGATTCGACGGTGTCGCAGCGTTAGGTGCTCCCCGCGGTGCGGGTTTCGCTGGATGGTGGCACCGGGGAGCTTCGGAGGTCGGCCAGATTGGCCGGGAGGAGGGTGTTTATTCCTCATCGACCGGTGACTGTGAGGGCCCTATCGGATAGGGGAAGGAAGATCCGAGATTCTAGGGCGAGGAACTCAGACAATTGTGGTCCGGCTATCTGTTCATTTTGGACAGACACTGGATGGGATTTGCCTATGCTCTTGGAGCAATTTGGGGTTGAGGCAGCGAGGCGGCTCAGAGCGGCTAATCTATCTTGTTCTTCGGTTCCTGATTCATTGGCCTGGGGTGAGCGAAAATGATCTTTCTCGTTGGCCTCGGCATGGAGGTGTTGTCGGATCTCCCACCCTACATCATCGTTATTTTCTAATATATGGGGCAAGTGTATTCCGGCGAAGTGGAGTATTCTGATGTGGCGGGTTTGTCACAACCGGCTACCCATTGATGACAACATTCAAAAGATTGGAATCCATCTGGCTTCCAGGTGTCATTGCTGTCAGGACGGGCATGGGGAGACCCTTCAGCATATTTTCTTCCACGGGGATCATGCTATGACGGTTTGGTCTGTCTTTCGGGGTTTCTTCAAGGCACGGATGCATAGAGATTTTCTACTTTTTCTTCAAAGGTGGTGGCGGGGTCAGGGCAGTCACCATAGGAGATCTTTGGTCGACGCGATCATTTGGGTGTTTTGGAAGAACCGGAACAAGCATCGCTACGAGGGGCGAAGTGCTGGTCCTGATTTCTTGGTTCGGGAGGTGAAGCGACAGTTTCGGAAGTCGCTTTCGGGCTGCCAACATCTTCCGACTATTCCGCAATGGGCTTTAGATTAGTGATTTTCTTGTTTTTCATTTCTTTTTGCTTGTTACCATGAGGTCGGATGTACTCATTACCCTCTTTTTTCAATAAAGGTAACGGTTTATATATATATATATATATATATATATATATATATATATATATATACATAAAAATATATACATATACATATATATATGTATGTGTCTCTCTAATATATAAATATTGTGTCTATATATATGTATTGTGTCTTGTAGGTATTTATTTGTGTGTGGGGATATCGAGAGTGAGAATTGGATTAGAGGGTAGAGAGAGTGAGAGATTAGAGATATCGAGAATGGGATGAGAGAGTAGAGAGTGATTGAGAGAGTAGAGAGTGATTGAGAGAGTAGAGAGTGAAGGATGGGATGGGGAGACTGCTGCATACCGCAGCAGTATAGGCAGTATCAGTCCCCACAGGGGACTGATTTCGAGCTTGGCAGTAGCAGCATATGCTGATGATTTCGAGCAGCAGTAGGAGCAGTAGCAGTCCCCACAGGGGACTGCTTAGTATTCAGTAGCAGTAGCAGTAAAAACTACTACTTTGTGGCAGTGTTTAAGGGGGGATCAGCCCCATTGCAGCCCCAATTAGCCTAATGCTGACCCCCTATGTGTGAGCCAAAATGTTGACCTACGTGAGCCTGAATGTTGACCCCTATGTGAGCTTGTGTGTGAGTGTTTTAAGGAATGTTTTGAGAGTGTTTGTGAGGAAATATTGTGAGTGAGTGAGTGAGTATTGTGTGTGTGAGTGAGTCATGATTTGAGATAGGTTAGCATCATAGTAGTATCCTAATGGGCTAGAAGTTAGGGATTGATAATTAGACTTGGTATTAGAATACCAAGTTGGAGATGGAGGATGGAAGTGGGTTTTGTGGAATGGTATCCTAAGATACTATAGAGTATCTTATGATACTTAAGGTATGTTGAGATAACCAACATGTGTCATAAGATGGGTTAGATGAGCTAGGTACTAGGATTTTATGGTTGGTAATGGTTAGGTAGGTTAGTGTCTAGCTATCCTAGGAAGCCTAGGTTAGTATTCCAAGGTCAGAGTGGTTTACCTTGGTATGTGCAAGGTATTGGTATTTACCTTGTGAAGGGTAAATGTAGGTAATGGGGTATAGTTAAGGTATTGAGTTTGACTTCTAAGATGGGCTTAGAAGTAGGTTCTCTAGGTAGGTAATGACTAGATGAGGGTAGTTTAGGCTAGTCTTGACCCCTGTTGACCAAGAGTTGACTTTTTGACCGAAAGTCAACTTCAAGTCAACGCTTGACCTAGAATTGACCGAAACCAAACCAGAGTTGACCAGTTGACTAAAAGTTAACAGTTGGTCAACATTAGGTTAGTTTGACCTAGGGTGGACCTAGAGTTGACCAAGGTTGACCAGTTGACCAAAAGTCAACTATAAGTCAACCTTTGACCCCGTTTGACCTAGTTTGACTTGGATTGACTCCCAGTGACCTAGTATAATCTAGTATGACCTAGTATGACCTAGTTTGACCCATTTTGACCTAGTTTGACTTAAACTTGTATATCATGACTTAAATTAGTTTCCCTTTCATTATAAAACCCTGTTTGACTTATAGTATCTCATCTTTAGGTCTGTGATTACTTTGAGCGTCTGTTCACCTTATCTGCTCAGGACCACAGGCGAGTATATTTACTGATAGTTTTTATTGTCTTGATATCTGCTATATCCGATTCAGTTGTAGTATCTTACTCGATATACAGTCACGATAGTTACGGACTAGTATATGTTGGATCATGATATGAGATGTTGTTCCTAGATTTTCTTGGTATATTGGTACATTCCCTGTCTTATTCCCTGTACATATATAGACACCAATTTCAAAGGGGACTTGCTACCCTCTTATGGAATTTCGTGTCATGACGTGTCATGTCCAGATCCATTATACTATTCGAGGATGGGGGAATTATTAGGGACTATGTGATCAAAGCCTCTTGTCACTATATTATTGCGCCACTCTCCTTCACGTAGGGTGTAGCAAGATCCCTCCGTGTGCTTGTTATCCAGGTTGGCCGGCATGACCTTTTTCAGAGATTTTCTTATGATTGTCGGGCCAAGTGGATAACTTGTCCTGTAACTTACCCAAAGCCGATCACATAACGCTCTAATAATTCAAGGCACATTTTATATTTATTTTATCTTATCTTATATCCTGCTTAGTTCTATATTCAGTACTTTTCTCACCATGCTATGATATTCATTTACTCACATGTTCTGTATGCCTTTATGCTGTACCTTGATTGGAGACTAAGTTCTGCTCGGGAGAAAGGTTACAACCATGTCCTTATTTGGTTTAAGGGTTGTAACTCAGCTTTCGATTGGTCCCAAGTCATCCTATATCTTTGTCTTGTATTTCATTATACTGTCTCTTATAGAATTTGTCAATTCATATGGAACTATTGTTAGTGTTTGTACTTGCTCATTTTCCTGACAGGATACCGTTGATATATTACAGATGATTCTAAGGCAGACTGCCCGACCTATTATGGGGTCGAGTTAGATGGAGTAGTCCAGAACCGTGGCCTGATAGTAGAGCCACTAGACTTTGCACACCCAGAGTAGTGTAGCTTAGTTAGGTTTGCCTGGACTGCGATCTAGCTAGTATTTTCAGACTGTAGTCGTCTATATTATATTTTGTGACCCTGTGATATTGTGTATATCTCTGGGCTTGTGTTGTATCTTGAACTTATTTTCTATCTTCTTCTATCATATTTTCTTTCCGTGCTATCTACTTCTAACTTGTGATTGAATCTGTATTTGCTATGTCACCTCCATTCGGAGTGTATATACTGTACAGGTACCTTTATACTGTTTAGTCGTAGTGTTTATAGACGTTATATACAGCATTCTACCACCGATTCTGTGGCGTAGGCTGGACGTACCCACGTGCTCGTGGCCCTAATAAGGGTGCGGGTCGTGACAAGTTTTTGTGGTGGCCCACGCAGGTCTGTGTCGCAATTAGTATGATCTCGTAATGGTGCTCGACTTAGAATACTAATTACGAGCCTGCGATTAGGACGTAGGATCTAGGATATGATAGGAGTTACTCAATCACATTTTACAAAACTTTTGATCTTTTGATTACCATGACAACTCTTTTGTATTGAATTTAATTGTCCTTCATTGATATTCCCTATCATGTGCCATATTGATTCCTTGTTTCAATCTATCCTCAGGATGACGATTACTCGTTCTCAGGAAGCAGGATATAGTGTTATTCTTGAGAGGCCCGATCCGGTAGGACTTCCACCTTCGACTGTGGGAGCTACAGTTGAGGGAGTTGCCCCCTCAGTTTCTGTCCTTCAGGCGGGAGTAGCAGCGACGGTTCCTGGAGGTCTTCCACCTCCAGCAGTGGGACCGTCCATAGTCATTCCTGAGACTCTTCCACCGCCGCCTCCGCTACCGGCTGATGCACAGCAGATGATGGCCCTTCTACAACAGATATTGCAGACCCAGAGGGCCCAGGCAGAGGCACAACAGCATCAGGCTGACGCGTCTTACCGCCAGATAGAGGTGTTACGGCAGAGCATGGAGAACTCCCACCAGCTGGCGATGGCAACAGTAGAGAGGGTTGTACCGGGTACAGTTTAGGGTGCCCAGTTCAGCAGCAGGGTCAAAGGAGGCCTGGCACATGCCTAGATTTCAGGAAGATGAACCCGAGGGAGTTCAAGGGTACCGAAGGTATCCTGTATACGGATGAGTGGTTGGAGGATATCCAGCGGAGCCTGGAGTTAGCAGAGGTCCTGAAAGGGCTTTGAGTGACGTCTGCGGCAAGTCAGTTTTTTGATATTGCCTTGACTTGGTTTCGTTCGGATCCTCGTGCATCGGTGAGGGGTTTGACATGGGAGAACTTCAGGCGGCTCTTTAAGGAGAAGTTCTACCCCGATGTGGCTCTGACAGCTCTGGAGGGACAGTTCGTCGGATTGGTACATGGGAACTCATCGGTGGACGAGTATGCAGCGGAGTTCTTCCGTCTGAGTAGGTTTGCACCAGATCTGATCCAGAATGAGGGGTATAAGGCTCGTAAGTTTCGGAGGGGTCTTATTCATGCGGTTCGCGCTCATACTTTCGGGCGACGCGATGCGACCTTCGAACAGATACTGAGGGAGGCGCAGATAGCAGAGGAGGACTTCGGCCTCAAGCCGAAGAGGGGCAGCAATGTTCTTAGAGCGAGCTCTAGTACGGGGCCGACGAAGCGCCCTTAGTTCCAGCAGAGGCAGTTTCAGCAGCAGCCTCACTTACAGATTTAGCAGGCACCAACGCTTGTCCAGCAACACCAGGGACAGGGCCAGAGGCAGGCTACTCAGTGTGCTTTCTACAGGAAGCCGGGGCACACTCGAGAGGCCTGTAGGAAGAGGTTGGGCATCTTTCTATACTGTGGGGCGTCCGACCACCAGCTGAAGGATTGCCATCTTCGTCAAGTCCTAGGAGGTCCGGACAGAGTACAGCAGGCTAGAGGACCAGCAGTTCAGCAGAGAGGTCCTCCACTTCAGACCCAGCAGCAGCGCTTTGTACATTACCAGAGGGGAGCACCTATGGGCAGAGTGTTTGCCTTGGCAGTAGAGGAGGAGGCAGAGCCAGTGGGTGATGTTGTGGCAGGTCACGTTCTTCTTGATTCATTCCCTGCTTTTATCTTGTTTGATTCTGGTGCCACTCATAGTTTTGTGTCTGTTTCCTTTGCTCTAAGACACAATATTATTGCTGAGTATATGGGTAGAACTTACAAGATATTGACCGGGGAAGGCATCATCCTAGTTAATAATATCTATAAGGGGCGGAGAGTTACTTTAGGAGGCCGAGAATTGAGCGTGTGCTTGCTCGTAATGCCTCTTCCGAGGTACGATGTGGTACTCGGAATAGATTGGTTAAGCATGCACCATACTAGTATAGACTGTAGAGGAGATAGGGTTCTGTTTAGGGCGCCAGGAGATCCAGAGATTGTGTTTGCTAGGGGAGCAGCTGAGCCGGGAGATGGGTTCTGCGAAGCTTTGCTGGCGGGGCAGGCATTGTCGCATCCATTGATAGCTAATTTCATGGATGTTTTTCCCGAGGAGTTGCCTAGGAAGCCACCAGATAGAGATGTTGAGTTCTTTATAGACTTAGTGCTGGATGCTGAGCCTATTTCACATCACGTCTATAGGGTCAACAACAGCGAGTTGGCAGAGCTGAAGAAGCAAGTCGACGAGCTACAGGACAAGGGATTCATCAGATCCAGTTCATCACCTTGGGAATTACTAGTTCTGTTTGTATCCAAGAAGGATGGTACGATACACATGTGTATCGATTACAGGGCGCTCAACAACCTCACTATCAAGAACAAGTACCCGTTGCCGAGGATTGATGACTTGTTCGATCAGTTAAGCGGCACGAAGGTGTTTTCGAAGATAGACCTGAGGTCCGGTTATCATCAGCTGAAGGTGAAGCAGAAAGACGTTCCGAAGACGGCTTTTCGGACTCGGTACGGCCAGTACAAGTTTACTGTCATGCCATTTGGGTTTACCAATGCCCCAGCAGTGTTCATGAACTTGATGAACAAGGTATTCCATCAGTACCTTGACAAGTTCATGGTGGTCTTTATAGATGACATCTTGGTCTACTCGAAGACACGGGAGGAGCACGAGAAGCATCTGAGGATTGTGCTCGAAACTCTTAGAAAGGAGCAGTTGTACAAAAAGCTTTCGAAGTGCGAGTTCTTCCTGGACCAGGTCAAGTTCTTGGGTTATGTTGTGACCGAGCACGGGATCTCAGTGGACCAGAAGAAGATTGCAGCGGTAGAGTCTTGGTCTACACCCAGTTCAGTTGCCGAGATTCAGAGCTTTCTGGGTTTGGCTGGATACAATCGAAAGTTCGTCTAGGACTTCTCACGGATTGCGTAGCCGATGACTAGACTCACCAGAAAAGAGTGGAGTTCGTCTGGACTGAGGAGTGTCTGGCCGCCTTTGATGAGCTGAAGAAGATGTTGACATCAGCTCCGATCTTGATATTACCGTCTGGGACCGGTGGTTTCTCGATCTACAACGACGCTTCTGGCAGGGGTTTGGGTTGTGTTCTTTAGCAGCACGGAAAGGTGATTGCCTATGCATCTAGACAATTATGTCCTCATGAGAAGAACTACCCGACTCGCGATCTGGAGTTGGCTACTGTTATCTTTGCCTTGAAGTTGTGGAAACACTACTTGTATGGAGAGCGGGTTGAGATCTTTACTGATCACAAGATCTTGAAGTGCATGTTCACTCAGAAGGAGCAGAACATGCGACAGAGACGTTGGCTCGAGCTGATGAAGGATTTCGATATCGCCTTGCAGAACCATCCAGGAAAGGCCAACATAGTTGTAGATGCCTTGAGCAGGTATCCAGTAGCTATGTATCTGACGGTAGATCATCATTTTTTGGCTAACCTGGACAGTTTGGGAATCGAGGTAATTATTTCAGGCATAGAGGTACAGATATGGGTCTTACAGATTCAGTCTGAGTTGATGGATAGAGTCAGATCAGCATAGTATGATGATGTTGCCCTGAGGAGCATCATGGAGCAGGTACGGGCAGGATTGCTCAACGATTTCTCTATTGCCAAAGATGGGTCACTATGGCACGGTGCTAGACTGTGCGTTTCGAGTGGAGAGTTTTGGAAGGAGGTTCTTCAGGAAGTACATCGCTCTCAGTACTCTATGCTCTGAGTACTCTATGCATCCTGGGGCCAACAAGATGTACAGAGATCTGAGGAAGCACGTTTGGTGGTACGGTATGAAGCGCGAGGTAGCTCAGTTTGTATCTCGCTGCTTGGTATGTCAGCAGGTGAAGACCGAGAGACAGAGGCCTGGTGGGTTGCTACAGCCACTACCCATTCCTGAGTGGAAGTGGGAGCACATCACCATGGACTTTGTGTCCGGACTTCCACGATCTCCGGGAGAAAAAGACGTAATTTGGGTCATAGTTGATAGATTGACCAAATTGGCCCACTTCTTGCCTTTCAAGGTAGGGTTGTCTACGGAGAGGCTGGCAGATCTGTACGTTCGTCAGATCGTACGATTTTATGGGGTTCCTGTGAGCATAGTTTCAGACCGAGATAGTCATTTTACTTTCCACTTCTGGAGGAGTTTACAGACTAGCTTAGGCACCTCGTTCAAGTTTAGTACCGCTTATCATCCCCAGACAGATGGGCAGTCAGAGAGGACTATCCAGACTTTTGAGGATATGCTTCACACGTGTGTGCTTGATCTAGGGGGTTCTTGGGAGGACCATCTTCACCTGGTAGAGTTTGCTTACAACAACAGCTATCAGGCCAGTATAGAGATGTCGCTATTCGAGGCTCTATACGGACGGAGATGCCGTACTCCCTTGTCATGGGATGATGTCGACGAGAGAGTGCTGCTTGGACCGGAGATGGTAGTGGATACAGCTAAGAAGGTCAGGTTGATTAGAGACAGACTTCGGGTGGCTCAGGATAGGCAGCGGCATTGGGCCGATAGCCACCGGAGACCGTTAGAGTTCGAGGTTAGTTTCAGTTTCTATTTGTGATGCTTGTGATTTTGTTTATCTTGTATACTGATTTTGTTTTATGTCTAGGCTGATGCTTTGGTATTCCTGAAGATTTCTCTGACACGGGGCACGATTCACTTTGGCAGAGGCAGAAAGCTTAGTCCGTGCTACATTGGACCTTTCACTATCCTTGAAAGGGTCGGTGCAGTAGCTTATCGACTAGACTTGCCACCTATGCTAGAGGGGATGCACAAAGTGTTTCATGTGTCGCAGCTGAGACGGTACGTGGCAGACCCGGCCATGTATTGGACCATTCAGCGATCGAGGTGGGGCCTACTCTTCACTATCCAGAGCAGCCAGTGGAGATTCTGGATCTTAGGGAGAAGGTGCTTTGGAACCAGGTTATACCCTTGGTTCGTGTTGCATGGAGGCATCACTCTTCAGGTGAGTCTACCTGGAAGAGAAAGGACGACATGCGGGAGCGTTTTCCTTATCTCTTCGAGCCCTGAGGTATAATTCTTATGTTTTTGCATGTGATTTCGGTGTTTGTTTGTTTTAATTTTGAGGACAAAATTTTTTTAAGGTGGATAGATTTGTCATCCCCAGTTTTCATAAACAGGGGTACTTTGGTCATTTTTTCACTTTAGATTTATTTATGATATTATTTTGGGGTTATTTGAGTCGGGTTCGAATTTCAACTCAATCCGACTTGTATCGGGGACCCGGGGTAGCTTTGACTCTAGCGGGACCCACTCATTGGTTAGGCATGGCCCACATGACATTATTTTTAGTTAGTGGGTTAGACTAATTATTCATAGATAGGGTTGGTTTGATTAGAGACTTAAAACATGACTAGTTTAGCCTCAACCTAAAACCCTTTTCCTAATATTAATTAATAAGACAAGTAGGGGCTTTTTGGACATTGCTAATAGGGGACACCTAGGCTTTCCTTGGCCGGCCATAGCTAGAGGGATAGGGATGGGTTCATTTGTTATTATCCACTCCATTTTCTCTCTCTTGTTCTTCCCCAAAAATTAGAGAGAAGTCTCCATTCATTCCACCATCAAATCAATCCATTCATCTATCAATCCCTTTCTTTTCTTCTCTATTTTCATCAAGAGGAGGAGCTAGCTAGATTTGGGGAGCTTCGGAACTAGTTCGTGTCCATATGGAGGTCTCTACGTGTCGGTGTCGTATCGGGAGGAGTTTCTTTAGATTCGATCAACCGGGAGGTATAATATCTTCTCTATTTCATTCCTACATGCATATAGGATTATTTTGAACCCATAGAAATGACCCCCATGGTTGTATCTCCATTTGTGTCCATTTTGTGTCTATTTGGAGACTTCTAGGTGTGTCCTTGTTGTGCTTTGTGTCCATGTGGAAAACCTCCAATTTTGGACACACTTGTATTTTGATATGTTGTGGGAATGATTTATTTATGATTTTAATCTCAGATTTTAGATTTGTTAGGATGTGTCCTTCATGGTATCTTACTGTATCATAATCTATATATATGTATATATCATATATATATTTTTTAATATGTATATATCTATATATGTATATATCATATATATATATATATATATATATATATATATATATATATATATATGTGTGTGTGTGTGTGTGTGTGTGTGTGTGTGTGTGTGTGTGTGTGTGTGTGTGTGTCTATATATAAAATATATATATTAAAATATATATATATATATATATATATATATATATAATATATATATATATATATATATATATATATATATATATATATATATATATTTTGGAACCAGGTAAATTGTTTCTGGAATCGCTCCCACTGGGATTCGAACTCCTGACCACTCGGGCCGCATGCATCTCTCTTAACCACTAGGCTAGAGGTCATTTGCATATATATATATATATATATATATATATATATATATATATATATATATATATATATATATATATATATATATATATATATATATATATATATACATATATATGTATGTGTCAAAAAAAAATATATATATGTATGTGTCTCTCTAATGTATAAATATTGTGTCTATATATATGTATTGTGTCTTATAGGTATTTATTTGTGTGTGGGGATATCGAGAGTGAGAATGGGATTAGAGAGTAGAGAGAGTGAGAGATTAGAGATATAGAGAATGGGATGAGAGAGTAGAGAGTGATTAAGAGAGTAGAGGGTGAAGGATGGGATGGGGAGACTGCTGCATACAGCAGCAGTATAGGTAGTATCAGCCCCACAGGGGACTAATTTCGAGCTTGGCAGTAGCAGCATATGCTGCTGATTTCGAGCAGCAGTAGGAGCAGTAGCAGTCCCCGCAGGGGACTGCTTAGTATTCAGTAGCAGTAGCAGTAAAAACTGCTACTTTGTGGCAGTGTTTAAGGGGGGATCAGCCCCATTGCAACCCCAATTAGCCCAATGTTGACCCCCTATGTGTGAGCCAAAATGTTAACCTATATGAGCCTAAATGTTGACCCCTATGTGAGCTTGTGTTTGAGTGTTTTAAGGAATGTTTTGAGAGTGTTTGTGAGGGAAATATTGTGAGTGAGTGAGTGAGTATTGTGTGTGTGAGTGAGTCGTGATTTGAGATAGGTTAGGTCATAGTAGTATCCTAATGGGTTAGAAGTTAGGGAGTGATAATTAGACTTGGTATTAGAATACCAAGTTGGAGATGGAGGATGGAAGTGGGTTTTGTGGAATGGTATCCTAAGATACTATAGAGTATCTTATGATACTTAAGGTATGTTAAGATAACCAACATGTGTCATAAGATGGGTTAGATGAGCTAGGTACTAGGATTTTATGGTTGGTAATGGTTAGGTAGGTTAGTGTCTAGCTATCCTAGGAAGCCTAGGTTAATATTCCAAGGTTAGAGTGGTTTACCTTGGTATGTGCAAGGTATTGGTATTTACCTTGTGAAGGGTAAATGTAGGTAATGGGGTATAGTTAAGGTATTGAGTTTAACTTCTAAGATGGGCTTAGAAGTAGGTTGTCTAGGTAGGTAATGACTAGATGAGGGTAGTTTAGGCTAGTCTTGACCCTCGTTGACCAAGAGTTGACTTTTTGACCGAAAGTCAATTTCAAGTCAACGCTTGACCTAGAATTGACCGAAAGCAAATTAGAGCTGACCCGTTGACTGAAAGTCAACAGTTGGTCAACATTAGCCTAGTTTGACCTATGGTTGACCTAGAGTTGATCAGAGTTGACCAGGGTTGACCAGTTGACCAAAAGTCAACTGTAAGTCAACCTTTGACCTAGTTTGACTTGGATTGACTCCCAGTGTCACGCCAGCTCCCGTAGGAGCGATCGTCCTCGCTAAGGCGTGATGCCGCACGAGCCTAGATTGCACTCATGCAAGATGGGTTCTATAACGGCCGATTTCAGCGGGTGCGACGGGGTCGTCGCACAGAAGTCCCAAGCAGAGACATTGAATATTAGCAGCGGAATTTAGAACGAAACACAAGTCATTGCAAAATATTCTTTTATTGATATTGAAACAAAGGTTACAATGGGGCGTAAGGCCAAGATTACAAGTCTCTCAAGCTTACTCATCTCACATTACAAGTCACTCAGCTCTCTCTCTCATCTCTCAAATACAAGTCTTGACTCCAACGGAAGCTTCGGAAGGCGACGTCCATACATTATGTCCTGTATAAGTCTTGACCCCATGCGGCTGGACGCTTCGAATCACCAAGAAACTTCGTGCCTCGACGCATCCAAGCGAGCTCCACGCCACGAGCTTCTAACTTTGCCTGCACATGTAAACTATGTGGGTGTCAGTACTCAACTATACTGGTGGAATGAGCTCCTCGCCCACCCATACAAAACCAACACGTTTACTTTACTTTGTGCAATATAGTCCCTTCTTATCAATTATCTTTCTACTCTTGCCTTAGGATCAGTTTTATGACCAACGCCTTGCCTATTTTGTATCTTTAGACCATCCCGTGCTTGCAACATTCAAAGTTAACCTATCAAGTCATTTTTGCCTTACGACATAAAATCGGAGACGCAACTACGCGATGAGGCTCCATTTCCATGTGACCGTGCTATAAATCTTTGCTGAGGCCGTGCCTCGCAACTCAATATGACTTCACCATAACACCGCCTCGCGGCCCTTGCTACTTCGATCACCAACAGACCCAATCAAGACTCTCGACCGACTTTGCGTTACGGCATTCCTGACTTAAACTCAAGACAACTCAAACCATAACTTATGCAACTTATATGCCAATAACTTAAGACCGACACCGCATTTCGTGTCGTAGCACGTCGCCTATGTTGACGCCCAATTTTAGGACCAAACCTTGTGTTCTAACTGTACACACATTCAACTAACTCAATCCAAAGGCACACACGCAAATTGCCGCCCGTGCCGAGCCATCTATATGAATTGGTCACTAACATCACAAGCTATCCTGGACTATATCCTTGCCATTCGACGACCCTTTCAGCGCAAGTAGCTAGCCCCGCTGAAAGTTACCGAATGACCCGAGCGGTTCGTCCAGCTACGGCTATACCTGTTTCCTTCCGGAATGTCGCGGTCCCATGGCGCCCAGGGTTGTCGTGCGTAGAAACTCCTCCTTGTCGACAAGTTGTCCAATGACCATGCAAGACTCGACACAAACTGACGTCTCACACAGTCATTCCTTTTCCAATGTTACCATCTCTTTCAAACCAATGTCATTCTTTCTCTCATTTGAGACCCCTCGACGACCCACTGTCACGAGTATTCTTTCTATCATTTGAGACCCCTCGACGACCCACGGTCGCGAGCATTCTTTCCATGTTAACATAACGTTTCATTCAACTCAATGCCTATTCAATAGTCCTTTCTTCAAAACTCATTCAATCAACCGTGGTTCATCCCCTAAACACTAAGTCCGTGCATCGTGCCTCAAACCGACATCCGATAGCCTAACAAAACTTGCCTGACTTAAACGTACAACGACTCGACGAGCAAAGCCTGAGTTAAACGCACAACCAAATCCACATACCCTTAGCTATGTGGATTCGTCTCTTTTTTATTATTAAGCCTACTTGTGCAAGTTAAAAACATGCGTTTTATTATGTGAAGGCAAAGATAAGGAGAGTTCATC
Source organism: Iris pallida (assembly GCA_029216955.1). Classification (NCBI taxonomy): domain Eukaryota; kingdom Viridiplantae; phylum Streptophyta; class Magnoliopsida; order Asparagales; family Iridaceae; genus Iris; species Iris pallida. The sequence continues at coordinate 3,807,650 of JANAVB010028620.1, forward strand.
GAAACTACCCCATCTGAGCGAGCGGTCGCCTCGACCGAGCGATGTCTCCGAGTAGCCGTTGCAAGGCTAAGTCCGAACGCCGTCGGCATTCCTATTCCTCCGATTGACTGAGCGGGACGGGACACTACACCCAGTGACCTAGTATGATCTAGTATGACCTAGTATGACCCAGTTTGACCTAGTTTGACTTAGACTTACATATCATGACTTAAATTAGTTTCTCTTTCATTATAAAACCTTGTTTGACTTATAGTATCTCATCTTTAGGTCTGTGATTACTCTGAGCATTTGTTCACCTTATCAGCTCAGGACAACACGCGAGTACGTTTACTGATAGTTTTTATTGTCTTGATATATGCTATATTCGATTTAGTTGTAGTGTCTTACTCGATTTCCAGTCACGATAGTTCACGGACTAGTATATGTTGGATCATGATATGAGATGTTGTTCCTAGATTTTCTTGGTATATTGGCACATTCCCTGTCTTGTTCCATGTACTTGTATAAACACCGATTTCTAAGGGGACTTGCTACCCTCTTATGGAATCCTGTGTCATGACGTGTCATGTCCAGATCCATTATACTATTCGGGAATGGAGGAATTATTAGGGGCTATGTGATCAAAGCCTCCTGTCACTATATTCTTGCGCCACTCTCCCTCACGTAGGGTGTAGCAAGATCCCTCCGTATGCTTGTTATCCAGGTTGGCCGGCATGACCCTTTCCAGAGATTATCTTGTGATTGTCGGGCCAAGTGGATAACCTGTCCTGTAACTTACCCAAAGCCGATCACATAACTCTCTAATAATTCAAGGAATATTTTATATTTATTTTATCTTATCTTATAACCTGCTCAGTTCTACATTCAGTACTTTTTTCACCATGTTATGATATTCATTTACTCACATGTTCTACATGTCTTTATTTTGTACCTTGATTGGAGACTAAGTTCTGCTCGGGAGAAGGGTTACAACCCCGATCCTTGTTTGGTTTAAGGGTTATAACTCAGCATCCGAATGGTTCCCAAGTCATCCTATATCTTTGTCTTGTATTTCATTATACTGTCTCTTATAGAATTTGTTAATTCTTATGGAACTGTTGTTAGTATTTGTACTTGCTCATTTTCCTGACAGGATACCGTTGATATATTACAGATGATTCTGAGGCAGACTGCCCGACCTATTATGGGGTCGAGTTAGATGGAGTAGTCCAGAACCGTGGCCTGATAGTAGAGCTACTAGACTTTGCACACCCAGAGTAGTGTAGCTTAGTTAGGTTTGCCTGGACAGCGATCCAGCTAGTACTTTCAGACTGTAGTCATCTATATTATATTTTGTGACCCTGTCATGTTGTGTATATCTCTGGGCTTGTGTTGGATCTTGAACTTATTTCCTATTTTCATCTACCATATTTCCTTTCTGTGCTATCTACCTTAGTTTTATCTTATGATTGAGACTGTATTTGCTATGTCACCTCCATTCGGAGTATATATACTGTACAGGTACCTTTATACTGTTTAGTCATAGTATTTACATACATTATATACAGCATTCTATCGCCGATTCTACGGCGTAGGCTGGACGTACCCACGTGCTCTTGCCCCTGATAAGGGTGCGGGTCGTGACACTCTATAGCCACTATCTTATGGGGGTCCACTTTCACTCTACCTCTGGTGATGATATGACCTAAGTACGAAATACGATCCAGCCAAAATTTGCACTTACTGAACTTCGCGTACAACTGGTGCTCCCTAAGAATCTAAAGAACTACACGGAGATGCTGCTCATGCTCTGCCTTATTCTTGCTATAGACTAAGTTGTCGTCTATAAACACTATCACGAACTGGTCCAAATAGGGCATGAATATACGATTCATGAGGTCCATGAATACGGCTAGCATATTGGTCGCTCCAAATGACATAACAAGGAACTCTCAATGTCCATATCTTGATCTGAATGCTGTCTTCGGGATGTCTTGCTCTCTTACTCTGATCTGATGGTATCCTGACCGCAAGTAAATCTTCGATAATACTGCCGCTCCACTGAGTTGATCGAATAAGTCATCTATCCTTGGTAGGGGATATCTGTTCTTGATTGTTACGGAATTCAAGGTACGATAATCAACACATAATCTTGACGTACCATCCTTTTTTTCACAAGAAGCATCGGTGCTCCCCAAGGTGATCCACTAGCACGAATGAATCCCTTGGTTCTAAGTTCTTCAATCATCTTGTACAGGATCTCCAACTCTGATGGTGCTATTCTGTAGACTCTCTCTACACTGGTGCCATTTCTGGAAGCAAGTCAATGGTGAACTCTATCTCTCTCTCTCTAGGGGCATGCCTGGAAGCTCTTCGGGAAATACATCAGGAAACTCTTCTACTACTCTGGGAAACTGAACTGCTACTGCTACTGCCATCTGCAAGACTGGTGGAGAAGGTTCTAGTTTGCCTCTGGAAACTAAAAACTCTGGTTCGCCTGGAATACCAAAAATAATCCTACCAATATGGTAGTCTATTCTTGCATATTGATCCTTCAACCAATCTATTCCTAGGACCACATCATAGTCGGCCATCGAAAATTCTATCAATCTAACGGGAAACTCTCTACCATTAACTACGATTTGACACGAGGAATAGACTCTACCTACCTCTACAAGACCATTACCAGTAAGTATATTGAGCCTTACTAATAATGACTCGGGCTCCAGTCATATCCGTATCGTAAATCGTGCAGACATAAATGAATGCGATGCACTCGAATCAAATAATATTAATGCTGGAAAGAGTTGATGAGAATGGTACCTGCAACCACCTCACCTGATGCCAATTCTTCTTCCACGGTCAGAGCCATCGCTTGACCTTGTCCTTTTGGTGCTGGTCCCCTCTGCTGGTGTCCTTTATGTCGATTCTGAATCTAAACCTGGGCATACTATTGAGCCTGAGGCGGCAATAGCCTCGGAGGCTGGTACTGCTGCTGCACTGGTGCTGGGCCCCTAACTGATGGACTGGTTAAGGTTGACGATGATGAACAGGCTCTATGCGGGTAGGACCCTATATTGTGATCCGGTGCCCCACAAGCCAAGCACAATCCCTGTGCTCTACGACACTCTGATACTACATGTCCTGGCATCCCATAATGAGTGCAGTCCATTGCGAAAGACTGCATCTGCTTCTGTTGCTGAGGATATGTCGGTGTCAAGTACTGAACCGACGAGACTGTGGTCGCCCTCTTAGGAGCTCCAATAGTTAAAGCCCTAGCTGTCGGGGCTGGTGCTGACGACTAGGATATCTGTCCATGGGACCTCTTCCTCCCTCCGGTTCGATCTACTATCCTCAGAGAAGTATACTCATGCCTCTTTGCTGCTTGCAAGACAGCATCAAACGTCTGGTGCTCAAACTGCTCCACTGGTATAATGATCTTTAAGTGGAGTCCCTGCTGGAATCGCTGTGCTTAGTCCAATTCGGTTGCCACCAAGGTGGGAACAAATTGACTAAGCCTAGAAAACTTGGTCGCATATCCATCGATCGTCCTTTCCATCTACTTGAGACTAGTGAATCTCGTCTGCAGATTATACCGAGCTACTACATCAAAATATTTTGTCTGGAACTTGTCGCTGAATATCGCCTATAAAATAGTCGTTGCTAATCCAACTGCTAGCATTGCCCACCAGCTGCGGGCTAAGTCCAATAACTGTAGGTGCACAACGGCCACCTTCTCTTCCTCAGGAATCCTAGCTGCCTCTAGGATAACTTCTATGTTCTGAAGTCAAACATCGGCAGCAATATCATCTTCACTACCATCAAAGAAGGGAGGGTTCAGACGCTTGAAGCTGTTGGCTGCATTGTTCCCTTGATAACCAACTCTGCCCATGGCATCTTGTACTGTCTGGTACAGGGCATCGTCCCGACGATCTTGTGACGTAAGCAATTCTCGGATGAGCCCTACCAGGACTCCATTGTCAGGCTCTGTAGATTGGACTGGCTGAACTGGCAGCTCATGATCTCCAGAAGGCATAACTCGGGATGCTGCTCCTGAGTGTCAGGCTTGGTGCCCAGGGTGTGGCTGGTTCACTGGAGGTTCTTCTCCCGGCTGATCGGTAGGACCAGGAGCAATGCCACTGAAAAAATGACATAGAAACAATAAGGAAGGACCGAGATAGATCAGGGATATAAGCATGTGATCAGGTCAAGATTTCAGGAAGATTGGAAAGCACGAGTAGAGATCAAGGACGAATGCTGATTGAGACATCTATTCAGGAAAACCCTCACACATCTTGATTTATAAGACCTGCATGGGCCACCACTTAAACCGTGTCATGCCCCAGAACCAGAATACTGGAGAGCGGGGGACAGACACAGCCAGCTACGTACGATAAAGTGTAACCCACCTCGATATACGGTCACGGCTGTCTAGATGCATGAGGGTTTAACTACAAGCCAACAGTCTCTTATGGTCAAGAACAAGCCTAGTGTCTCAATCTCAAGCAAGTAAATACATGTTACAAGATGGTAGATCATCAGACATACAAAGTAAGGCATCCCATACATTACATATTCAGATGATCATGAAGCTAGTCATACAAAATATGAAGACTAGCAAGAGTTTAAGTCATACATGATCAACCCTAGGATTTGTCAATCATGTTACAGCCCATAGGCAGACAGAAAATATAAGTTTCCAACACGAGCTAACACTTGCTCGACGGCTAAATGCATCAAAAGAATATTTACAATAGAGTGGAAGAGCAAAATAAAATCTACTCGTTGCCAGGGTTGCATCTAGTATTCACCATCTGGCTGGAAGGCTGGAAGATCCTCAGGAGCTACTCCAAAATCTGGCCATACAAAACCAGCTGGGTCAGACCCCAGAAAGAGCAAGTGCCATAAGGGAGGCTTCACTTAAGAACTAAAACTAGCATGTTAGCACATGAGACATAAATGATAACGAAAGACATGAGTTAGAGAAGACATGGTGATAAACGATAAGGTAACTAAAGGACTATTCTGGTAACCAAGTTACAACCCGTAAACCAAACAAGGACCGGGATTGTAACCCTTCACCTGAACAGAGCTTAGTCTCCAATCATTTATCGACAAGAGTAAAGCATAAACAATAATGTACCAAAGCAATCATAGACTGGCACTGTTTAGACAAGACTAGACTAGGCTCTATTCATAAGTTTACGGCCAAGCAATGAGAACGGCTTGATACTTTAACTAACTAGGATTATCACAAGCCTAATTACTACAAGATGCAATGAGATGTTCCAGCAGTCACAATCCCTGCAGACTTAAACCAGGTTATCCTTCCGCAGGTTGAGAGAGTTGTATTAGGTGACTTGGGGGTGCAACACATGACAGTGTGCTGGAAATGTGCCCTACTCGTCGGCAGGCTACAAGTTCACTTGAGGCGTCCAGATAACGGGATTGGCTGTGACAGGGAAATCTCAATATAAACTACTTGATCAATCTAGTCGTTAACTTAGTCAAATTTAGTATGAATCCCTGACCGTAGAAATCAGTAATCCATGTCCTAGACATGATGCAAGATGAGACATGTAGCTTGTACAGACACAATCATCCACGGTGTCAAGACGAGAGTTACTTAGCAAGTTGAGATAGTCGTCACAATAGCATTTCAAGATTATCATGTCATGTTAGGTTACTTGTTACTTATCAAGATTACTTGTCAAGAGTGCGCCTCGGCGGGCCACTATCAAGATTATCATGTCATGTTACTTGTCAAGAGTGCACCATGATGGGTCACTATCAAGAGTTATCACGTAAAGCTATGTTGTTATGTCGTGTTCATGTAAGTGTACTTATATGCTAAGAATTTACTTGGTCAAGAGTACGCCACGATGGGCCACCGAAGGAGTTATCAGAGAGTGTACTTGCCATGCTGAGATCGTGTTTAAAGCACAGAGCACACCCGTAACACAGAAAATAACATTATACAAGGCTATCATGGGAGTATGCCCGTCATGCTCAAAGGTCATAATTTACACTAAGGACCATGGGGACAAACATGGATAAGGTAACACAAATTATCCTGGTCAGAAATGGTACAAAAGGCAAATGGGGTGTCATGGATAGCATGCGCCCAAGGTTAACATGCTCCAAAGATAGCATACGCCAAGGAATGGCATGCACTGGGGATGGCATGCGCCCAAGCAGGGGGCATGCGCCTACGGCTATGCGTCCAGGACTAATCGTATCATAAAGAGTCATGTACTGGGAAGGCATGCACCCAGGGCTGCATGCACCCAGGGCTATGCGCCCAAGCAGGGGGTGAACAGGGTACACTTGGCCGCATATAAAGGGCTATACGCCTAGGCAGGGGAGGCTTTGGGCGCATAAAAAGGGCTATGCGCCCAAAGAAAGACCGATGTGGGTGCATAACAAGCTATGCGCCCAGCACTATTCTTTCTCCCAATCCGAGAACATTAGTTCATGGAACCCGTGAACTTCCCAAGTTCATAAATCACTCAAAATAAATCGAAATTCGGGTTTTCAAAGGTCCGTTTTTGGTACAATCAAATTCTCTACAACATGGAACAATTAAAACTTGAAAATAAAGAAGTTTGATAGATCAAAACCCAAGAAAATCAAAATTTGAGTAAACTTAGATCTACAAGAAATTATCCACCAAAATCAAAAATGTTAAGTACTAAAGAGTCTTATAAACTTGTGGAGAAGACAATGGAACAATAAGAAATGGGATTCCTCTATGAAGCAAGTTGTACTTGCCTTTGGTGGGTAGAGAGGGTTAATGGAGGAAGAAGAGTAAATGAAGAAGTAATGAGGAGAGAGATAGAGGAAAGTTGATATTTATATCAACCCCTTTCCATCTTAAACCAAATATAAATCAAACCAAAATAAACCAAGCCAAGCTAAACCAAGACCAAACCAAGCCATGCTAGACAAGTCAAAATATGGATCAGAAATCCGTACATGTATACTAAAAATACGTATAACGGAAAACGGGAGTGACAAAATCCGTCGGAAGACTCATAAGGGTTAGTTGCTAGTAAAAAGAAAAGGACGACAAATATAGATATAGGTAAGAGCAAAGGGAAATCCAAATCAACATGGTAGGATGGTAATGCTTGTCACAAGAATTCATGTCACCTGAAGAAGTAATGTCTAAAGTAGAAGCAAATGATAGAAAAAGAAGGGTAAAAGTGCTAGTTCAAGCAATTCGAGTCAAGCCATCATTGCAACTGAAGTTGAGGAGGAGTTATCATGTGTTGTACTCACAATACATAGTAGGAATGCAGGTTTTATTTTCAAAGCTTGGATACTTGACTCAAGATATTTATACTTCATACCATATGTGTATAAAAATGGAGTGTTTTAGTACCTATATGGAGTTCAGTTGTCGTATTGTTCTTATGGGAAACAACGCAACATACCAAAATCGTTGGCTTAGGGAACATCAAGCTTCGTATGTTTGATGGTGTGATACAGACATTCGTAAATGTAAGGCACATTTCGGAACTAAAGAAGAACATGATTTCTTTGAAAATATTAGACGAGTCAGGATGCAAGTTTAGTCATAATACAATTTTAAAGATAATTAAAGGTAACCAACTAGTCAGAAAAGGACAATAAATATCGTCAAACTTGTAACGAATGAAAAGTGTGTACGAATACTGGTGTTGTAGCCATCGTTACAGAAAATAGGTCGAAGATATTGAAAAGTTGTGGCATATGCATCTTGGCCACATGAATAAGAGAGGTCTTCATGAGTTACACATAAGGAAGTTGCTAAAGGGTAGGAGTGAAAGCTGAATTTTTCCAAGAATTAGATAATGGAAAAAAAACTTAATTTTTCTTCAAGTAGGTAGCACATAAGACCGAAGGACTTCTTGACTAAATCTACTCAAAGGTAAGAGTGTTATCATCGCTTTAATCAAAGAAAATTTTTCGAGTACTTTGTCACCTTTATTGATGACTTATCATGAAAGATTTAGGTTTATTTTCTTAAATACAAGTCATAGATGTTTGCTAGATTCTGAGAGTGATGGCCGAGAGAAGCAAAAAGGACTATAATAGTAAACAAAATTATGGCCACATAATACAGGGAAGTATACCATGACGAAATTTCAGAGTTACGATAAGGAACAAGGTATATACACGCAATATATAGTTTCAAGATATTCAAGGAAGAATAGGGTAGCGTATCTCATAAACAAGATACTACTAAAGAGAATGAGTATGCGGTTGCAAGAAGACCTTATCGAGGATTTCTGGGTGGGGACAGCTAGTCGTGTGTGCTATTGGTTAACATATTACAATTGATAACCATAGATCTTCATATTCTTGAAGATGTATGGAGAGGATATTGAGTCATGATTCTTTAGGTGTTTGGTTGTCATGCATATTCTCTCGTAAATCAGCAGGATGAAACCAGTTGAAGTTAAAGTAAAAAAATTATGCATTTGCTTGAGATTCCAACATGAAAGTAGGAGTGTGTTCACTAGCCAAGATGTGATCTTCAATGAGGTTTTCATGTTGAAGGACATGGAAAAAGATCTAATTAGGCAAGTGACAAATCATGTGTTAGTGGGTGGGGGTTTCTAACACTTAAGAGGATACGACCATTGAAGCATCATTATAGCCTATTAATATAGAGGTGGAAGAGAAGATTATCGATATAAAAGATGAGGACCAACCCAATCAAGACCCATAAACAATAGCATTAAGGAGATCATGGCATCCATATAAGGCACTAGTCATATATGGTTTCAAAGACATAGTCTCATTTTCGCTAGTCACGAAAATAAGAGATCCATGCAACTATATGAGGCCATTGGGAAAGATGACATAATTTGATGGATTGTAGCCATAACAGAGAAGATTGAGTCACTTCAGAGGAACGATACGTGGAACTTGGTTGAGCTACCTAAAGAAAAAAGGGTTATTAGATATAACTGGGTATTGTTTTAAAAAAAAAAAGATAATGAGCAATACAAGGCACAATTAGTCACAAAGGGCTATGCTCATAAGGAGGAAATTGACTACAACCAGATTTCACATATGTGGTCTAGTGTATATATATATATATATATATATATATATATATATATATATATATATATATATATATATATATATATATTGAAGAATTGGGTAATTGTGGCGAACTCGCCTCCACTGGGGCTCGAACTCCGACCACTTGGGCTGCATGCATCTCTCTTAACCACCAGGCTATATATATATATATATATATATATATATATATATATATATATATATATATATATATATATATATATATATTCGAGCTTTATTGGCATTGATAGAGGTTCATGATTTGGAGTTGTAGCAAATAGATGTAAAGTGACTTTTTTACCTGGAGAGTTAGAAGCCCAAAGGTTTTATGGAGCCCAACAAGGAGGATCATATATTTGAATTCAAGCGGTCTCTTTATGGTTTGAAGAAGTCCCCCATGCAGTTGTACAAGCACTTCAATTCATTTATGTTAAATACCAATTTCTCTTGATTTGAGTATGATAACTACATCCACTTGAAGCGGCTCAAGGATTGTTCAATGATATATCTCCTCTTACATGTTGATTGCTTCTAAGAGTATGGTGAAAATAAATGCATTCAAAGCTTCATTGAGTAATGACACGAAAGTTTTAGGTAGGGCAAGAAAAATTCGAAGGATGGAAAACTATCGAGAAAGAAAGGCTAGAAATATATGGCTATCCCAATGGAAGTATGTTGAAAAGGTGCTGGAGAGATTCAACATGAAGAACAAGACATGTGAGTACTCCTATCATCGATCATTATAAAGTTATCAACCAAGGAGTATCCAAAAATAGAGAAATATGAGAAAAATATGTCTTGGGGTACCATATGCTAGTGCGGCGAGTTATGTATGCTACGATATGCAATCTGCTGAATTTACCATATGCGATTGTTTAGTCAGTTAGTATATGTCTAACCCAAGAAGACTTTATTGGAAAGTGGTAAAGTTGATACTTTGATATCTAAAATGCAGTTAAAGATCTTAATTTGTTGTTTCATAAGTAAGAACATAGATCGAGTCAATTACAAGGATCTGTTGATGCAGATTATGTTGGTGACTTGAATAAATGAACAACTACGGACTATGTATACACACTTGCAGGTTCTCCAATCAGCTGGAAGTCGACCCTTCATGACATTGTAGCTATATCTACTACGAAGTTGGAATACATGACATTAGTAGAAGAATTGAAAGATGCCCTATATTTAAATGGCTTAGCAGGGTCGGCCCTGAGCTAATGGGGGCCCGAGGCAAAACATTCAAATTGGGCCCCCATACATAATGTAAAAAAAGGTATAAATAAAACAAAATTTTGTTGTAGTCAAGATTTTTGAACCAAGGACCTCCTAAATATAAGTCCAGCATTATAACAGCTACACCATAATGCATTTTTATTAAAAGAAGATACACGATACATACTATTTCTATTGTAGATAGTTCCATGTTGGTGTCCCTTTCGTCAGGGGGCCCTGGGCCATCGCTCGGCCTGCCCTGGGCCAGGGCCACCCCTGTGGTTTAGTTGACAAGTTCAAATTTAAGAAAGTGAAGGTTATGTTTTTTTTGTCACTTAAAGCACGATTCATCTCGGAATGAATCAGGTATACCATAGTTGGACAAATTAAATATATCAACATACAATATCACAAGATAGGGATTGGTGCAATAAGGAGATTGATTTGATAAAGATCGATGCTAAGGTAAATTCAGCAAATTGCTAACAAAGGTGATTCCTATGGAGAAGTTCAAGTCCATCTTGACTTCTATTCAGGTACTTAGATATGAGGAAGGTTCGCGGCAACTATAATAGGGTCTTGAAAGTTTCGTAGTTCAAGGCAACAAATTGTGTCAATGGGCAAGGGTATACAACCGCAAAAATGTCTAGAATGTGTATAGGAGAAACTATAGTCTAAGGGAGTGGATACAACCGCAAAAATGTCTAGAATGTGGCTAGTTGAACGACAAGTCAAGGTAGAAATTGTTTGTGGTGACTCGTGTTCGATGGAGTCGAGCATCGAAGAAGCTCAGGCTAAGGCAACATTGAGCAAAGCAACATCGGGAGCAGCCGACCGGAATTCCAGCTCCTTTGGATGAGATCGGTTAGGAACTGGAATTTTGGTCCATTCGAAACAGTGAAGCAGATTCAGCTCCAGCGGGATCAACCCGGATTCAGGCCAGATTAATGTGTTAATGACGGACGGACTTACTCGAAATATTTACTAATACTATGAGAAACTATCTTAGGTTGTTCTTGTTAAGAACTAATAAGAGATTTAGTCCCACATTGGAAAAATATAGTATGAAGAGGAGCTAGACTCCCTATAAGTAGTGGAGTAGCCAATCAATAAAAATATAACAATTATTCTCCACATGGTATCAGAGCCACAACCATGCACACAAAAAATTCCCAACCCGCCCAAAGCAAACCCCCCCTGCCCCGACGCCCACCCCCTGGCCCCGCCGCCGACGCCCCCTGCCTTAGACGACGCCCCACCCCCCCCCCCCCCCCGGCCGCCCCCCCACCCCAAGCCGACGCCCCCTGCCCCCGACGCCTACCCCCTGCCCTCCGCCGCCCCCCTGGCTGTCCCAGCCCCCCTCTCTCTTCCGACCACATCTGCGGCCGACCCCCCAAACCCTAATTTGCAAGCGCGATTATGTGGACGATTATTCGAATACGGATGGGTGTCAAATGCTTTATTTGCACCTTTTGTTCCTAGATTACGTCCTCCGGAACTATAAATGCTTTATTTGTATTCCATTCTTGATCTGTAAATTAGGATCTACATGTGTGCACCAGTGTTGGCCATGTTAGCAGCGCATTCGTAAGGTCTCTGTTGAAGACTTTACATAAAGACGAAGACGACGAAGCCGACAAAGACGACTACGACGATAAAGCCGATGAAGACGACGACGACGACGAAGCCGACGAAGAGGACGACGACGACGAATCACAGTTGAAGACGCCATGGATTCGATCAGTGGTAAACTGACAGCAGAAGAGATGAAGGCCTTTGTTGATGATATTTTATCAAAAAGATTAACCGAGAAAATCCCACGTGTGATCCATACTGATATGGATCCGTCACCCTACAAAATGGAGAAGCTGTACAAGTTGGAGACGAAGTTGGAAGGAACGTCCAACTACTTGAAATGGTCACGGTAGGCACTGCGGACACTCAAGGGACGAGGCTTGGTTGGCTACGTCAATGGCTAAACCAAGGCGCCAGATGATCCCTCCTCAAAGGAGTTTGCTACTTAGGAAATTGTCAACAATGTTGTGGCTGGATGGTTGACAGCCTCCTTGACCGACCAGGTGTCGGGCAATGTAGAGGCGATGGAGGCTGTTGCTGATATATGGCAGAATTTGAAGGATATGTACTCAGGCTCATGCAATCCTATGCGGGTCTTCCAACTGCAGAATGAACTTGATAGGGTGGCCCAGGACGACCGTACCATCTCTGAGTACGCCGTACTGTTGAAGAAATACTGGTCTGATCTGGATCACTATGATCCTCTTGGAATGGAAGATGCACAAGTCGAACCAGCATTTGCGAAACATTTCTAAAAGTTCTTGGATTATATTTCGCGACAACGGATGATGAAGTTCTTGAAGGGTCTTAACCCTGCGTTTGTGTCACGACCCGTACCCGCTTTTCAGACGTGAGAGCGTGAGCAAGCCAGCTACGTATCGAAGCGGACTCCAGCCCAACTCGAATACGTAAACGCTGTCAAGGCTATGGTATACCGCCAAATCATGGCAAAGGTAAATCTATATCTCAATCCACAATAATGTACGAAACAGGAATGAACAAGTATGGGTCGTGGTCTGCAGCCCACTAGCATGTATGTCCGATTAGACTCCAAGAAATAACATGAGTCTATAAACTGAATCAATAAATATGATATATCATAATGATGAAAGGGAAAACACGAGCTGAATGAACTGGATAAAATATGGTATCAATACCTGAATCCCGCAAGCAATATCATCACATCCGGACCCTACAAGTGTCATAATCATCCGCCATCCAGAGCTGCTAACTAACTCCACGTAATAACTAACCTGAAGAGATCATCAGGTCCTCAGAGGACATAGCAAGATACATAAAAACATGCCTATCTAGCAGTTTATCATGCAATAAAGAAAATACAGAAAATAAACGGAAAAGACCAATCAGCACGAAAATACGACTATACACGACTGAAAGAACCACTACGCCTAAGCGAACTACTGGAGAAGAACAAGAAAACATGATGTCAATGGATAACCAATCGAACACTCAAACCCTCGTCCCTAGTGTGGACTCGCAGGTTTGAACAACTACTAGCCCTCGCCCCTAGTGTGGACTCGCAGGCTAGCATCACCCTCGTCCCTAGTGTGGACTCGCAGGTGTGAACCATATACTACTAACCCTCGTCCCTGGTGTGGACTCGCAGACTAGCATCACCCTCGTCCCTTGTGTGGACTCGCAGGTTTGAACATATAACTACTAACCCTCGATCCTAATGTGGACTCGCAAGCTAGCTTAACTAACTCTCGCCCCTGGTGTGGGCTCGCAAGTTAGCTTAACTACTAATCCTCGCCCCTAATGTGGACTTGCAGATTAGCTTACTAACTCTCGCCCCTGGTGTGGGCTCGCAAGTTAGCTTAACTACTAACCCTCGTCCCTAATGTGGACTCGCAGGCTATCTTAACTAACTCTCGCCCCTGGTGTAGGCTCGCAAGTTAGCTTCAAGAATTTCAAGGTACAGCAGTTTCGATATGACTTATTTATCCTATGACACGATACGACTCAGTTCAAGTACAAGAGATGACACGACACGACCCAATCACGATACACGAGAAAACCAATCCAATAAGAACTACAAAGCTAATTATAACAAGGCTATATATAAACTAGCAGGCATGATATACAAATCACATATAAATAATCAACTAATAAAACTGTATAATAATATAAATATGCATGTAAATAAACTGTAGAGGGAGGCAAGGTATACTTGCCTGGAGGTTGCACGCAAATCCAATATCAATCTAGTCCACTGCTAAATCATAAAGTCCAAACATCACAACTGTCTCCGAAAGCTGAAACAAATAATGCCAACAGTCTCAGAATAGTCAAATTAGCTAGGATTGCCTGTCCTTAAGTCTAATTCTGGACACAGGAGCAAAACGGTAATTTCGAGCAAAAACGATGTCCGCCTTTGGACCCGCTTTGCACCGAAAAGCGTGCCAGAGTCAAAGGTCTCTAAAGTCGTCAAACTACATATCTATGAATCTAGTTTTCCGATATGAACCCAACCGTATGTCCAAAGTTGGATTCCGGCGGGCCGTGCACAAAATCGTCCGTTGAATAGGACCGTGGGGCCCGCAAAACGACGATTTTATCAACTGTCTCAGAATCGGACCAAACTTGGCATACAGGACCAGAAAAATGATACGGTCATGCTGGCGTAAGTTTTGTCTCAATCTGACGAGCGTACACGAAGTAATTGGAAAACTTACACAGAGGCCGATACGGGGAATTTCGACGGATACAGATCAAATTCGTCGCGTTTGCCATCAAAGCCCACACGACCACGAAGCCGTTACGCAGCTTTCGATGCCTTTGGTTCGCGACCACGTCACTCGGTTTGGCGGGACGCACGTCATGTGGAACAATTTTTTAGTTTTGAAAACAGATTTTTCTCTAACTTTGGGATTCGATTTCTCGATACGTAGTCGACGAAATCAAATTCCGTAAAAAGGGATTCTAAGCCCTATAGGTTGTCTAGGACTGTCTTCAAATAGTTTCCTAAAATTTCTACTAGGTTGATGGGAAACTGTTCCTAAACACGGGTACCTGGGACTTTTCCTTGTCCTATTTCGGGTCTGATTTTTCGTTGATTTTGAGCCGATTTATCTCGAAATCTCCGCTGATATAAATCAAACTAATTATTAGGGTTCAAAGACGGATAGATTGGGGATGTACCTGAGGAATCGGTTCGAGAAATGATTGCTCGATGATGTTGGAATCACGTCGAGAGGGTGGGGTTTCTGCTGTGCGACTGCTGCCATTTTCGCTCCCTTACGCGCGCTCCGACGCGGTCTTGGCCGGCCTGCGACTGCGCACGGAGGTGCCAGGACGGATATGGGGTCGCCAGGGGTGGTGCGGCGGAGGGTGGTTAGGGTTTAGAGTTTTCGATTCCTCTCGAACTCTCTTTATATATTCGCGTGTAAACAGGGGTCGGCCCCTGCTGTTCGGGTTAGAGGGGGTCTCGACCTGTGGGATTGAGAAGAGCCTGGTTTTGGGCTCGGGGGTTGGCTGGCTGGGAAGTAGGCCTATGGGCCTGGCTGCAATTGGCTGGGCTTGCTGATTTCCTCCTCTTTGTGGTTAATGCTCTCTAGTTTATTCTATTGTATGTGTGTATATATATACACACCTATATATATATATAACAGGTATATACGTATATAAATTAATAAATCGTAAATATATTTTACACGCCCATATAATCAATTATATATATACCTATAATTTATATCTACTTATTTATACACCTATATATATATTCTTATATATGCACCTACGTATACATTCATATATATACATGTATAATAGAAGTATACATGTACCCCATACATTCACTATAAGGAATAAGATATCCTAAATACAAGCTATAATAGGAATACAATATACTTAAACCTTTATACTAAACATTTACTTAAATAATATACAATGATACTTTATATATATATATATATATATATATATATATATATATATATATATATATATATATATATATATATATATATATATATATATATATATATAAAAGCCTAATTTTCACATATTATAAATACACTTCCATATACATATATATAACTTAGATAAATCCCATAAAGTCCAAAATATCTATTAAAAAAAATTATTTACTAAATTATCAATAAACATTATTTAATATCAAGAACCCATAATATATATATTTAACTATAATTTGTGAAAATCGTCTACTAGATTACTAAATTAAAATACTACTACCCAATGCATATCTACAAGGACGTCTTGGGATGCACTACCTGACTACCTGGGCGTGGGCTTGGTTTGGGTCCAGTCTAGGCCAATTAGTACAATCGGGCCACTCAACGTCAAATAATATGATTAATAAATAAATAATCTTCGGTAAGGGTTAAGTCGCAACTTGGCCTGGTTTTCCTAGTTAGGATACTCCTATGGCTCGACATTCCCCTACTATGGCTAAACACTAGTCAAAGCAAGCCACTGCACTATCCGTGCCCTGATTCCTAGTCGTCTGGTACTTCAAAACTCAACCATGGCTAAAATCATCTACCGTAAAAATTAACTAAATAATTATTTATAAAATCAAAAAATCACCATTTATTCAATTAAATAAAAAAATTTCAAAAGATTTTCGGGAAGGAGAGCTACAGTTTGAGCATAGAAGGAATGTACTCCTAGCATAGCCCATGCTTCCAACCTTAGAAGAAGCCATAGCTGCCAGGGCACAAGAAGAGGCTCGATTGAAATTGATGCCCAACAAAGGCTCTTTCCAGGGGGAGCAAGCCGTTGTTGACAAGTCTGCCCTTGCCGCCTTCAATTAGCCTCCCTCTGTGGCCAGTGTTTGCCACAACTGTGGTGACTCAGGACATTACATCAGATTTTGTCCAAATCCCCTGTAAAGTCAGTCGAGTGACCGTGGACGGGGCCGCGGAGGACGTCGAGGTGGTAGAGGCGATTATGCTGGTAGAAGGGAAAATTATTCTGGCGGCCACAAAGCAAATCTGGCGGAAGAAGGGGGAGAATATCACCTGGCTGAGTTAACCCCTCTTGAGAAAGAGTTTCTCGCGAGGTTACGCAGCACGAAGCTGGGTTCGGACGGCAGTCGTGGGACGTCATCTTCCTCGGAGGATCACATCACTTGCTTTGCCCAGACTAGCACAGGTATTCCTGCGCGTGCTCTTACGGCAGCTGTCCACCAACCAGGTTGGATTATGGACTCTGGGACATCTTGCCATGTTACGGGATCCCGCGGTGAGTTCCAGGACTATACTCACCTACCGACGCTGGAGAGCATTCAGACTACTGATGGTAACTCCAGCCCTGTCATGGGTAAAGATACTGTCGCATGCACACCTTCTCTCACTCTCACCAATGTGTTACATGCTCCATCTTTTCCTGTCAATCTTCTTTCTATTAGTGCCATTATTCTTGATCTTAACTGTACAGTTTTCTTTGACATTCCTACGATGACTTTTCAGGAGAAGGGGACAGGACGACGACTAGGGACTGGCACATGGCATAAGGGATTGTGGTACTTGGATAGGACTGGACTGGACAAAACATTGGCATCTCTGGTAGCAGACATACCACCTGACGATTCACGGCGCAGTGTAGAAGATGAATTACTACTCCACCACCAGCGTGTCGGTCATTCTTCTTTTCAAATTATTAGTCGAATATATCCGTCCTTATACCAAAGGGCTAATAAAGAGAAGTTATTTTGTAATGCATGTGAGTTGGGTAAACATACCAGAAGCACGTACGTGAGTTCAGGAAATAGAAGTTCAGCTGCATTTGATATGATACATTCGGACGTATGGGGCCCTTATCCTACAACCGGTATTAACAGTTTTTGATGGTTCGTCACTTTTATTGATTGTTATACTCGCGTGACATGGGTCTACCTTGTGAAGAATAAAAGTGACGTCTTTGAGGCATTTTGCGACTTTTATCGCCGGATAGGAACACAATATGGTACTAAAATTAAGTGCTTACGGTCTGACAATGGGACGGAGTATACAAATAAGCAGATTGCTGAGTATTTATTCACTCATGGAATACTACACCAAACTTCATGTGCCTACACACCGGCACAAAATGGTGTGGCCGAACGTAAGAACAAACACCTGCTGGAGGTCGCACGGACGATGATATTGGCTATGAATGTCCCGAAACACTTATGGGGGCAGGCGGTGTTAACGGCCTCTTATCTCATCAATAGAATGCTATCTCAGGTATTGGACTGGAAGACACCGTTGGAGATACTTACTGGTGCAACCACGTACACTGTTCCACCGAAAGTATTTAGGTGTGTATGTTTTGTCCAAGATAATAGGCCAGGAGTTGGCAAACTGGATCCTAGAGCAGTTAAATGTGTCTTTGTTGGGTACACGGCAACTCAGAAGGGATACGCATGTTGGAGCCCAGTTGAGCGGAAGATGTTTGTAAGCATGGACGTTACATTCAGAGAACTGGAACCATATTATGGTTCGGATGACGGTTCGACGTTTGGTGACACACCTAACATAGATGGTGTTAGATGTGAGGAGGAGAAAATAATCCCATCTGTGGTAGTCGGATCAGTCCCATGCCCGATCGTGAAAAACTGGACGAAAGGGAGAGAAAGCAGTGACTCCGATACAGAAGATGAAGAAGATACATATGTTAAACAGGGGGAGCAGCAGACAATGGAAAAGGAGCTCCAAGTCTACAGAAGGAGACAGCAGAAGTCCAGTACTGTGCCTGTACCGTGCCCTATGCCTACTGTACCAAGTCCCTCGTCTACTCCTGCTCCAACTCTTGAAGATGTTGTCCCCGCACAGAATCATTCTGATGCGAATCTCTCTGACTCTGATGGTATGATCTCTCCACCACCTATTGCTCCCTTAAGGAGATCTTCTCGCATCAATGCGGGTAAGGCTCTAGTCATTTTGATGATTATGAACATGATATTGCCAACTACCTGTCTTATTCTAATATTTCTTTGAATTATCGAGCCTTTATTGCATCATTAGACTCTACTTCGTTGCCCAAAAGTTGGCAGGAAGCAAAGAAAGATCCAAGGTAGAAAGCTGTAATGATGGAAGAACTTGGGGCATTGGAGAAAAATAAGACATGGGAGCTAGTTCCATTATCCAAAGGGAAGAAAACTGTGGGATGCAAATGGGTGTACACAGTAAAGGAGACGTCAGAAGGAAAGGTGGAACGATACAAGGCGAGGTTGGTTGTAAAAGGATACACACAATCATATGACATCGACTATGATGAGACGTTTGCTCCAGTAGCAAAAATGAGCACCGTAAGAACTCTGGTCTCCATTGCAGCAAACTATGGGTGGAAGCTATACCAATTAGATGTGAAGAATGCCTTTCTCCATTGGGACCTACAAGAAGAAGTATACATGGAACTCCCGCCAGGGTGCTACGCTACAGAATCAGACGGAGAGACGTCGCATGGAAAAGTGTGCAAACTAAAGAAGTCGCTATATGGGCTCAAGCAATCTCCTCGAGCCTGGTTTGACAAATTCAGAAAGGCTGTTACAGGCATGGGATACCATCAAGCAAATGCAGATCATGTAGAACCCTAGAGGGGGGTGAATAGGGAAATAAAAATAACTAGTGCAACAGAAGCAATATATGACAAATAAAAGTAAAGAGTGAGAAGATCAAACACAAGATGTATCCTGGTATCCTCGCTTGAGGCAATCCAGTCCCGGAACTCTCTCCGACTTAAATCCACTATTTAATCAAATAGTACACACGAGTTTGGATCCGAAGAACTCGCCAACTTCAACACGAGTTTGGATCCGAAGACTCGCCAACTTCAACACACGAGTTTTCTTACGAAGGCTCGCCAACTTCAAACAAATAAGAAGAGAACTTGTTGATCTTCTAACACGTGAAGATCAAAAATTACAACTCTTAAATACTCTAGCACTTTGGGAGAGGATGACAATTAAAAGCTTGGTAGAGTATTAATGGTGGATCTCTTGGTTGCTTGGAAAATTTATGGCAAGAGTTGGTGAAAGCCTCATGAGAGAGAGAGCTTTCATTTATAGAGAAACCAAGAATGGGTGACATTTAATGCTCTGGATACAGGCAGACCGGCATACCATTGGTATGCAGCGACATACCGTCGGTATATCGGTCAAATAGTAACGATCATATTAATGACCGTTTGAGAGTATTAAATGCGGCCATTAATGCTAGTCAGAGCAATTCAAAAACCAAGTATTTAAAACTCGGTATACCGTCGGTATGCCGCGGCATACCGTTGGTATACCGACGTTTTGTCACAGAACATTTTTAGGCAAACAAAATGGTATACCGCCGGTATGCCGGAACATACCGTCGGTATGCTGACGTTTTGTCACAGAACGATTCTGTAGTCCACTAAGCGGTATACCGCCGGTATGCCGTAGCATACCGTCGGTATGCCGACAATTTGTCACAGCAAGTTTTGGGGCGATAAAAATGGTATACCGCTGGTATGCCGGAGCATACCGTCGGTATGCCGACAATTTGTCACAGCAACTTTGTGGACGATAAAAACGGTATACCGCCGGTATGCCGAAACATGCCACCGGTATGCCGCTCTGTAGGTAATTAATTTTTGACTTGTTCTTTTACTTGTCATCCGTCCTTAGGTGTTTACAGATATACCTAGACTATGAACAGACACGAAGACTCCAAGCAGGAGGACGCCGTCTTATGCAAGGTGCACCGGTAACTGCTTCAGTTTTCGATGCAAAGGATGGTTGCACTTGAACGGAAGGACTTTATGTAGTAGAGCTTCTGACAATATATGAATCTGAAGACACAGAAAACTAAACTACGAAGATGCTGTTAATAATCAAAATAAAATGTGCCAACAGATCATACGGTCTTTCTTCAGCATGCAAGAGGCCACATCACTATACTTGCTGTATACGTAGATGATATAGTAATCACAGGTAATGATGAAGTCGAGATCGCTAAGCTGAAGTCAAAACTCGCAAAGGAGTTTGAAGTGAAGGATTTAGGAGCGATGAGGTACTTTCTAGGTATCGAGGTGTGTGAAGGCGAACAAGGAATTATTCTCTCACAGAGAAAATACACACTAGATCTGCTGAAGGAGACAAGGATGCTGGGATGCAAAGCAGCAGTCACTCCAATTGACCAGAAGTGCAAGTTGGGAGCAGAAGCAGGAGAGCCAGTTGATCGTGAAAGATATCAACGACTTGTAGGAAGATTGATTTATCTGGGGCACACTCGTCCTGATATCTCATTTGCGGTGAGTGTAGTAAGTCGCTACATGCATGATCCAAGAACGGGTCATATGGATGCAGTGTTTCAGATCTTGAGATATCTGAAAGGGACGCCGGGGAAAGAGCTGTGGTTCAAGAAGAATGGATGTATAGAAGTTGAGGGATACTGCGATGCAGACTGGGCGAGCTGCATAGACGATAGAAGGTCTACCACGGGATATTGTGTCTTTGTAGAAGAAAACTTGGTCTCATGGAGAAGCAAGAAATAGTCAGTGGTAACACGATCTACAGCTGAAGCAGAATACAAAGCAATGGCTTTAGGAGTGTCGGAATTGCTGTGGGTGAAAGCGTTGCTGACAGAGTTGAAGCTGGACAAGGGAGCACCGTTACGTCTTCTGAGCGATAGTCAAGCTGCAATAAGTATAGCTAACAATCCAGTTCAGCACGACAGAACGAAGCACATCGAGATCGATCGATTCTTCATCAAAGAAAAGCTGGAACAAGGGATACTGAAGATTGATCATGTTCGCTCAGAAGAACAAGTGGCAGACTGTTTGACTAAGGGTATTAGTTCATTAAGTCTGTCGAAGCTATGTAACAAGATGGAAATGATTAATATCTATCGTCCATCTTGAGGGGGAGTGTTGAGAACTAATAAGGGATTTAGTCCCACATTGGAAAAATGTAGTATGAAGAGGAGCTAGACTCCCTATAAGTAGTGGAGTAGCCAATCAATAAAAATACAACAATTATTCTCTACAGTTCTAACCTAATTTTAGGTGAGATTGAGAATTAAGGAGGCTTTGGTTGGTGATTGTGCAAGTAAGTCCTAAGAGAATTGAGAGAAGAAGGAAGAGAGCTCGTTGGAGATTCGTAAGGGAAGGTTCGTGCTACACAGTATTTTGTATGAACTCTTGTAAAGTTTATTTCTTAATTCAATAAGTTATTCTCCCCGACCTAATAACAACCCTGCTCCCAAATAAGGAGTGGCCTCCTATATTATTGGAGAGGACTTAAATGCGTAAATCAAAATTACTAACAAAATACAATCTTTTTGTAAGTAGCTTCAATAGCTTTTTCCAGAAGGTATTTCAGTTTCTTATAATGAAGGGAAAGATGATGGCATCCTATAGTTAGTCATTCGTTAGAGCATTACAACTTGTGAACTTTACATTAGCTAATCCTTTGGAATATCCTTGATATTTCCATAAAGTTAGTTTCTTGCCAAATTTAATGGTAGAAAGTTGGTATTATTATATATCGTACTTGTCTTGTGCTTATTGGAATCCTGCTCAAATTGTTACTGATCCTAAAAACATCAAACTCACAATTTAGTTTTCCCCTTATTCCTTCTCTCTTGTATGCTCAGCACAGTCTTGGGAATTGCATCTACTTTGAACTTCCATTCAGTTCATATATATAAACGTGAAGCCATAACCAATAGATGAACATGATTCTTATTGTTATTTTAATCACCAAGAACACATTTCTATATTAGTAATACAGAGCATTACTCACTAAATCCTTCTCATGATTGTACAAGGCATTAGCACACATCTCACAATTGGTGAGAAACATTGCTGGCATAAACCAGTGTCTAGATGTCTCACTGTAATAGCTATAGGTTTTACAACAAACTACCTAGGTAAACATAAATCTCAATAGCCCGCGTCTTTACTTCTACATGTTGCATCGATCATAGCCAGAGAACCATGAATAAGGCTCCGTTCCTCTTGAAAATCCAGCATCGCCTTGGCCAAATTGTTCAAACTCTTCTCTCCACCTTTGATCAGATAAACTCTCCCCTCCATCGTATTTGACTGCGTCGGAATTATTAAATGTAGGTGGTCTTAAGGCTTCTTTTGGCAACCGTGACTCTGCAAGAAACTGATTCAATGTAATAATCTCCCTCTCATAGTTTTTCTTCAACTTGTCAATCTCTTGATAGGCCTTCTCAGTCTCTTGCTCTGCCTTTAGAACTCGTTTCTGCAAGGTAAAAGGAAAAGCATTCATGCAACAGTCAAGAGTGTATATATGTGCATGAGCTTGTTAACTTCAAGTTATATATTTGTATAGCTTAAGCAAACAAAAAAATTATGTACCTGAGCAGTAGCTGCAACTTCCTCTGCTTCCTTCAGCCGAACGAGCAATTCTCCAGCAGCTTGTACAGCTTCAGCAGTATCTCGGAGTTGACCCTGGAGACCCTTCTTTTCGTCCCTCCAGAAGCGCCTTTCTTTTTCTCTTTCAACTTTTAAAGCCGAAATTTCAGCCGCAAGGGAATTGATGAATCTAGATTCAGCACCTTTAACCCCTGCTTTTGCTGCTGCTCGCTTCACATCCTCTATCCCATCCATCATCTTGCGATGTCTTCCAAGTAAAGCAATATGCTTCTCCTGAAGATCCGCATACTGTTCAAGAATTCTGGCATGACCTTGCATGGCTGTCTGTAGTGCCTCCTTAAGCTCTGCTGCAC
This sequence comes from Iris pallida, assembly GCA_029216955.1. Classification (NCBI taxonomy): domain Eukaryota; kingdom Viridiplantae; phylum Streptophyta; class Magnoliopsida; order Asparagales; family Iridaceae; genus Iris; species Iris pallida. Next base: position 3,831,190 of record JANAVB010028620.1, read on the forward strand.
ATTTCTTCTCAGAATCAAGCTCAACATTCCTCTTCTCAGCAAGAACTCGATTTGCTTCAAGTTCAACTCTAAGCTCTTCAGAGAGAGAAATCCATTTACTCTCTGCTTCAGTCCATCGACGCCTCTCCTCTTCAACGCTTTCTTCATTCAACTCTGGAATTGTATTGAGAGGAGAGGAGGGGGCCTCAATAAAATGGGTCAACAGTCTTAAAGGACTTCGATTTCGAGTTGATGTTGATGATGAGTCAATATAATACTGCAACTGGAACCTTAGGTCTTGAATTTCTTCCAGTAGTACATCCCTCTCTCCCATATCAAAGAAGTTTCTATATCCATCTAACTCATCCTGTACCCTTTCTAGTTCAATGTTTAACCGTAAAACTTCAGGATGATTCTCGTATTTCTCTTTCAGAAACTGCAAAATTGCCAAAATTGGTACATAATAAGAAACAGGTTGGAAAATCTTTCAATAACAACAACAACAATAAATCTGAAAAACCTTGTGTTCATTTGTTAGCGAGATGAACTCATTCTCCATGAACTCTTCTGTAGGTAATATGCCATCCATAAGGCCCTCGAGACGAGAGATTTTATCCTCTCGGGTCTGTTCAATTACTGCATTGCATTCACGTTCATGCTTGTATTGTTGGAGCTAAAAAATAATAACAGTATGCTAATGAGAAAACAATATAGTTCACAGTGAAAAATTAGCATGACAGATAAGGCCAACTTACCAATCTATTTAGCTGCACGATTTCAGCAGCTTGCTTAGCACAGTGATCTTCCAGTGCCATCTCTCGTCTTATGGATCCAGCCAGAACCTTCTCCACTGCCTATAGTAGTAGAGAAGTATTATGTTGAGAGATATTCTTGAGGCGATAAATTCAAAACATTTACAATTTTTAAAAGCATTAAGTATATAGCTGAGACTTACTTTTGGTACTTGGTTCTTGCTTCTTTCAACAGATTGTGGTCCATCAACAGGTACTAATTGCAATTCCTTGTCATCACTGGTATTTTTATATTCAAGTGGTGGAGGTTTGTTCTTGCAGTAGCTACAGACATATGTAGCTGCATCTTCTGTTACGGCCAATTCTTGAACTGTTTGTATTCCAACATCAACCTTCGCAGTAGGCATTGATGGCTTAAGGTCAACCGGGTCAAGTGGGAACCTGAAAGATGACCGTCTTAGAGGCGAACTATTCTGCTGGCTATCAATAATTTGTAGACCACGGTGTAGACTGGCTTCTAGGCATTCAGTTGGTGATATAGAATTCTTACATTTCTCAAAAGTAGTAGTATTTGAATCACTCTTGAGATTATCAGAAAAAGATAAACTCAAAACTTCCAAACTGGACTCTGTATGTACTAATCTATTCTTCTGTGATGCTGACATCAATGTTGATGTCCTTAAACTTTTCCTACTTGAACTTTGGGAGCTAGGAGAGCTGCTCAAAGGAGGTGACTGAAGGCTTGGCAATGTCTGGCATGTTATGATGCTAAGACTTTCAGTGATGGCTTCTGGAGATCTGGAAGATGTAAGAGAAACATTTGCAGAATTTCTTGTAGCTGCAGAATCTAGGGGTAGTGAGGCCGGTGGTTCCACAATGTTATCTTCAATGAGCATAGTATCATGTGGCAGTTCCGAGATATTTTCCTCACTTCTCTCTTTTATTAAACCATTGGCCTTTACATCTTGATACTCATGATCACTCTCTTTCACAATGAATTTGGGAAGGATGTCCTCTGTTGCTGTTTCCTTTTCCATACCTTCCTGGTTGCTATCTTCTGTTGCTACTTTCTCTCTCTCACAAATCTCGTTTCTGACTTCCACTGTTTCGGCCACTTGGTCGCTTCTAATGGTAGACTGAGATATATCTACTGAGCGTATATCATCATACATCTCCTCATTGGCTTCTTGTTTGGCTTCCAAGTTCTCAGGTTGTCTGTGCGCATCAGTTTCCTCCTTGGCCTTCTCGACATCTTCCTCATCAATCTCCATCTCTTCATCACTTTCATCTTCACCAACTGGCAACATCCGACGGTTAAGGCTCATTCTTAACAGGTTCAAGCTTCGCCGAGCATTCCATCCTGTTGAATAACTTCCATTCTCTTCTGGCGAGGTCCCGGTGGACTTCATTCGAAGAAGTTCATCCTGTTCACAAAAACCATTTAGCCACCAAATCAGAGTACATGCATCAAGAATCGGATATAATATGGAGAAAAATGTAACCTTCAATTGTCGTATCTGTTCCCTTAAGACGTTAACATCGTCTTGTGTTATTTCATTAACAACTGCCTTATTTTTAATAGCTTTTGCTCGTTGTGCAAATCTCAAGGTACTGAAGGTTTCACTCTTACAGCTGCATTTGTAAGGAAAAAAACACAGTAGAAGGGGAATGACTCATAGAAACAAGTGTTTGATATGTCAGTAGATCTCAAAGAATATGAAAACCTACCAATGTGACGGTGAGATAGCACAAATCATTGCTAGCTTAGCATTCCCACCAAGAGATTCTTGTAGTAAAAATGTAAGCCTTGAGTCTCGATAGGGAATATGCCTTGGTTTTCCAGAGTTTGAAACTTCAGCAAGAATATTTATTAAATTCCTGTACTCCCAATAAAAACTATCAGTATTACTAGACAAGTATGACCTGTACAGATGGAAATGTTTAAGATCATATGATTAAGAAGCCAAAACGAAATTGAGATTACATTAGCAGATGGTACCATATAATGCTTACTCAAGTCAATATTACATGAAATATCACATGAATCCAGTAAGCACAATGAAAGTGTTTCCAAGAAAATATAACAGACAATGCATCGAGTGGTCTTATGATTTAAAAAGATGTTAGTCTTTCATATATGTTTTAATATCTAATAGAATGTTGAGATGTCTTGGATTTATGTTAGGGTTAGTCCTAGAGTTAAATATTTGGGGTTTTCATTGACTTCTTGGTCTTTCGAGAGTTAGTAGTTGTGTAGGGTTTCAATACTTGAGTGTTTCTACTGAGATTATGACTGATTATATATTCTAAAGTTTGGGAAAATTTTCAATTTCCATCTTGTATTCCTTCAGGCTCGATTTTTGCTTCTTGTTACTTGCGAGCTACCTCGTTTCACCTCATTCGTACCCAAATACAATTTGATGAAAAAAATGAATCGGGGTTTTGTTGTCTCCTCCACCATTATATGTGATTGTCTTGTTATGCTTTTACCTATCCGTAGCATACTGGTAAAGGGACCACGGAGGATGTGCTGAATCAAGCATGCCGACAAACGACTTTCAAAAGTCATGGTGGCACCGAGGCGAAGGTGGCCAGAGTCTTAGCATGATGGGGGAGGAGTGTCCAAAGTTATGGTCACAAAGGTGGCAACAATCTTCTATAGGAGGCTGGGGCCAAATGAAAAGAGATGAAGTTAATCTTATTAAACTTCTCCTGGGGCTTCTTTGTTTGTGTTTCCAGTTCTACTATAGATGATGATGACTTACATTGATGGTTCTCGTGGATTTAGGAGTTCACAAAGTTGTAAAAATTGTTAGTAGCAAAGTTGTAAAAAGCGTGCTAGTCGTTTCGCGGGGAGTAGGAATTGGTCGGATTAATAGGGGACTAGCCGGGGACTAGTCAGATTATATATATATATATATATATATATATATATATATAATGCCGCTTGTATGGATAATCCTATGGGCTACACATGTGTGGCGCCGCTACCGCTTGGCTTGGTTTGGTTTGGGTGCGATCATACCAGCACTAGAGCACCGGATCCCATCAGAACTCCGAAGTTAAGCGTGCTTGGACGAGAGTAGTACTAGGATGGGTGACCTCCTGGGAAGTGTCCTCGTGTTGCATCCCTTTTAAATATATATATGATGATGACGGTTTCGGAAGCGAACCCTAGCTCTGCTAGGGCATCACCAAATCGAAGCGAGCAGGCGGCCAATCGACCTCCGGACCGGGGGAAGGGCAAGGGGGTGGTGGCGGAGGCCGGCGGCGATCGGCTGGAGGCGGGCGGCGGCGGCCGGCCGCCGGAAAATGTGCTAGCTGCTGCTGCTCGCGCGCAGCAGGCCGCTGGCGGCCAGAGGGGCGGCCGGGGGGGTCCGGCGAACCCCCGCCCCCCCCCGGGGGCGGAGGGACGCCGGCGACCCACCCCAGGTGGGGGGGGTGGCCGGGGAGGGCTGCGGACGGCAGCGACGCCACCGAGCACGGGTTCGGCCGGTGGATCGACGGCGGTTGCTCTGGGGGGCTCCCCTATGGTGTTCACCGCCCAAAGGAAATCGACGGACACGGTGGCTGGAACGGAGGATGGACAGAGTGAGGAGGGGGCTTGGACTACGGTCCAAAATCGGAGGGTAAGACGAGGAGGTGGGCAACGATCGCAAATCTCTGAGACTAGGAGGGGCTCAGCATCTACGCAGGGATCGGACAGGAGGTCAGGGATAGCCAGGAGAACAGGACCAACGGTGGGCCAGGCGCACACAGGGGGACGGGAGGGACAAGCCAGGACTACGTGGAGGCCTCGAGCGAAGGGGTCAGCAGGGACGGCTTCCCCAGTTATCGGGGTGAGAGGGACTGCTGCGAACGTGAGTGCCCGGCCGGCCCCGACGATCCTGCCTCGAAGTTCGGGCCCGCGGCCTGTGTCCTGGGCAGATGCGTGCAAGGTGGGGGTTGCAAAGACTCCGGCATCGATGGAGTATGTTGCGCCTATGGCGGTTGGGGGTGAGCTCTGTGCCGACTTTCCGGCTGAGGAAGTGGTGAAGGTGACGGCATTTTGGGAGAATACTTTAGTATTATATGTGTTGGGGAGCAAGCCCTTCTACGGGCAGATCCGAGGTTATGCGGATAGAGTCTGGCGGTCGAAGGGTAGCATGGAGTTCTTCTCCAAGGAGAACGGCTTCTACTTCGTTAAATTTGGGATGGCAGAAGATGTGGCTCGGATCCTCCAGGGAGGGCCATGGACGTTTGATGGACGTCTCATCATACTGAAGCAATGGACCCCTGACCTGAGATGTGAGAAGGAGGTGCTGAATGCGGTGCCTGTGTGGGTTCGGTTTCCTGAATTCCCGGTTCGCTTCTGGAGTGTCCCCCTTCTTATGAGACTTGCCAGCCTCATTGGCAAGTCGATTAAGGCGGACGATGCCACCGCCTTCAGGACTAGATTGATGTATGCTCGGGTATTTGTGGAGATTGACGCCAGGTTGGACCTGCCAGAGCAGTTGAAGTACCGGACCCCTACTGGCCAGATCCTGATGCAGAAGGTGGAGTATGAGTGGGTTCCCCCAAGATGTCCGACGTGTGTCTGCTTTGGGCATCTCCTGAGTGCTTGTAGGCGAGGAGGCGCTTCTGAGGTGGTGACGGAGGAGGCAGTGCAGGAGACAGGTGGTGTAGTTGGTACCCCTGTAGTTGACAAGGCGGGCTTGATGGAGGATGAGATGGAGGCAGATCCTTCCCCCGTCTCTGGGGAAAACGAGGAGTCTACGACGGCGATTTTTGCAGGGGCGATGGTTGAGTATACGGGAACGAGGACTATGACCACCAGGAGTATGGGACAGGAGGGCAGGCGACAAGGAGAGGGTAACACTTTAGCGCTTCAGGTATACAGTCGGAAGCGCCAGGCAACGGAGTCGCATAGTGAGGACAGCGGTCAAGGTGGGGCGGAGAGAGTGTGGAAGGTCAACCCGAAATGGGTAGCGGTCCTAGCTCAGCCTCCCCAACAGGGGGACCCGCAATGGGTAGCGGCCCCTGCTCAGCCTCTACATCAGGGGGATAGAGATAAGGAGTCCAGAGATATGGAGGTTGCACTCTCCCCGGGTGCACCTTCAGAGGATGTTCAGGGGTTCCCACCCGCGGATTAGATGTCGGCCCTTGCCTGGAATGTCCGGAAGAGCTGTTCTCTAGGGAGATGGAGGGAGATTAGTGAGGTGCTGAGGAAGGAGAAGTGTGAAATCTCGATCTTACTAGAGACTAAGATCAGGGGGGCGAAAACCCTGTCTCGTAGAACTCCTACGGACTGGGTCCAGCTCCACAACCTTGGTCTCTGTGATATGACGAAAATCTGGGTTAGATGGAACGGAGCTAGTTGGGAGGGGGAGGAGGTCTTCATGACTGACCAGCTGGTGGCTATCTCCTTCGCCAACAAGGGTGGGTTCCGATTCTTACTTGGTGCTGTCTATGGGCACAATGACAGGAGGCTGCGGGAGGCCTTGTGGCAGGACATCATTAGGCTAAGTATGTTGGCGGTGCATCGTCATCTCCCCCTGCTTGTTATGGGAGACTTCAATGCCATGCTATACAGGGGGGAGAAGCTGGGGGGGCGGCCGGTCCCGGACCAGATTCTATCAGACTTTCAGTCCTGTCTTCTCCAGTCCGGGCTCAGGGGTCTGGAGAGGGTGGGGCACATATGGACGTGGCATAACAAGGCGATGGTTAGCAGGGTGGCATGCCAGCTTGATCGTGCTTTGGGGAACAGTGATTGGTTCCGCCTATTCCCCTCTACTGTGGCTGAGGGGCTTCCTGCGGGGACCAGTGACCATTCGCCGATCCTGGTGCGCTTCGTAGAGAGACCCAGATGGAGAGCTCGTCCGTTCAGGTATGACAACAGTTGGTTCCTGTCGTCTGGCTATGAGGAGACTGTGGCGGGGGGTCTTTGTCAGGATGTGGTCGGCACAGCTCAGTTCCGTATGGTTCACAGGCTGAAGAAGACCAAACGCGCCATCAGAGACTGGGTGAGGGCTCTCCCCCGGACCTCCTTACAGGAGAAGGAGGCGGAGCTGAGAGACCTGCAGTCAGACCTTCAGGGAGACATGATGAGTGGAGAGATGGCGGCTAGAGAGAAGAATATGGCTGCAGAGGTCAACACCTTGCGTCTCCAGCAGGAGATTAGTGCGGCCCAACGGGCCAAATGCTCCTGGCTCAAGGATGGGGACCGTTGCACCAAATTCTTCTATGATGTCATTCGGGCTCGCCAGCACCGGAACTGCATCCAGAGACTTCTAGACAGAGATGGGCGTCTTGTGACCGATCAGGTTGCTATCCAGGAGGAGGCTGTCCGGTTCTACTCTGAGCTTTATCATCAGACGAACTATTCTACTGTATTCCCGCAGCTGACTACGAAGACGTTGATTACTGAGTATGGCAACAGTCTTCTTATGGCTCCTATCCGGATGGCGGAGGTGGAGGCGATTGTGATGAAGTCTGATGCTTCCAAGTCCCCTGGGCCGGACGGTTTCTCTAGCGGCTTCTACAAGCGGCATTGGGGTGCCCTCAAGGCCCAGGTTCTAGAGGCTGTACAGGAGTTCTTTGAGTCGGGCAAGCTCCTGAAGGAGCTGAACCACACCTTCCTGGCGCTGGCGTCCAAGAAGGAGGGGGCGACTTCCCTTGCTGACTTCCGACCGATTGCTTGCTGTAATTATTTGTACAAAATAATTACTCACCTTATGTGCAGGAGGATGGAGGACGCTATGCAGGGTCTGGTTTCTTGGAATCAGGCGGCATTCATCAAGGGACGGTCTATTGCTGAGCATAGCCTGCTGGCTCATGAGATGATTCGGGAGTTCCACAAGCCAGGAGGGATAAAGGCGTGTGTGAAGCTCGACCTGAGGAAAGCATACGACACCGTCAACAGGGACTTCCTCTGTCATTTGATGGGTGCGATGGGCTTCTCCGAGACATGGGTGGACAGAGTCAGGGAGTGCATCACCTCTCCTACATTCTCGGTTCTCATTCAGGGTATTCCCTACGGGTTCTTCGGCAGCAGCAGGGGGCTTCGTCAGGGGGGCCCGCTTTCCCCCTACCAATTCACCCTTGTGATGGAGTATTTTACCTGTTTGATGGACATCGCGGTGCATCGGGAGAGGATTGTACCGATATACAGCAGGGTCTCACCAGTGGTCTCATATATGCGGATGATCTATTGGTATTGATGAGGCCTTCCATGCGAGGGATGAGGGATCTTGCGGTGGTGATGGAGGAGTTCGGACAGTTATCGGGTCTTCGGTTGAACAGGGACAAGAGCAAAGTTTACTTCAACAGCTCTTGCACTTTGAAGGAGGAACGGGGCCCTGGAGCTTGGGGTGGAAAAGGGAGATCTCCCGGTGAAATATCTGGGGGTACCCCTATCTGTCAACTACGCGAAGGACCGAGAATGCCAGAGTCTGGTGGACTTTGCGCAGAGGAGGGTAAAGGGCTGGCAGGCGGCTGGCCTATCTTTTGGAGGGCATATTGAGCTGGTACGATCGGTTATATCTGCTATTGCTCTATTCTGGCTCCAATCTATTCTGGTACCTTTGGCTACTATCAGAAATATTGAGGGCATATGTGCCAAGTTCATATGGCATGGGGGGATTCATGCCATCTCTTGGGAGAAGCTCTGTCGACCTAGGAAGGAGGGAGGTGTGGGTCTGCGTTCTCTAGTATCTGTCAGGGAGGCGGCGGAGATCAAGCTGGCGTGGAGGTTCCTTCAGGGCGGTTCTCTTTGGTCGGCTTGGATGTCTAGTCGGTACCTTCGGGGAAGGAACTTCTGGGTATGTGAAATTGACAACAACTTCTCTGTGGCTTTCAAGCATATCCTGAGGAACCGACCTGTACTTCGGAAGGCTATTCGGAGGAAGATGAGAGAGGGAGGGGAGACGGACCCTTCTGGAGATTCTGGGTCCCCGGACGGACGGTGTGGCGTACAGAGGTCTGACTTGTAGGCACATCATCAGTGGTGGGGTCTGGAGGCCAGAGGAGTATCGTTTCACCGCTCAGTTAGGAGGGGAGATCAGGCAGGTACAGATCACTCCTGCTGTACTGACTGACGTCTGGGTTTGGGCCCCTCCCGGCTCCACGGAGGGTGCTGGGGAGTTCAGATTTAGCAGCTGCTACGATCTTGTTCGTTTCCACTTCGATAAGATCGAGGAGTACGACTTTATCTGAGGGAAGGGCCTAGCCAGGAAGATGCAACTGTCTGCATATAAACTGGTGCTGGGCCGGATGCTTACTAGGGACAGACTGCTTCGGTTCGGGTAGGGGTGAGCATTATTCGGTTTTGAACCGAAAACCGAACCGAACCGAACCGAATAAGAGATTCGGTTCGGTTTTGAAAAAAATCGGTTCGGTTTCGGTTTTGAAAATACTAAAATTTCTTATTCGGTTTCGGTTTCGGTTTTGGGTTTCGGTTTCGGTTTAAAACCGAAAACCGAATAAGAAATTTTAGTTTATATATATATATATATATATATATATATATATATATATATATATATATATATAAGTATTAATTATAGGTATATACTAAATATATATAGATATATACTATAGGTATATATATACATAGAGATATATACTATATGTATATAATAAATATATCTAGGTATATTTAGTTATTATATATATTAACAAAAAAACACAAAAAAAACCAAAAAAAAACCGAATAAACCGAATAAACCGAAAACCGAACCGATTTAATTCGGTTCGGTTCGGTTCGGTTATTGACCAATTCGGTTCGGTTTCGGTTTTACTTATTCGGTTTCGGTCGAATTCGGTTTTGCTTATTCGGTTCGGTTTTAAACCGAATAAACCGAATGCTCACCCCTAGGTTCGGGGTCCCAGTCCCTGACCCAAAGTGTGTTTTGTGTGAGACAGAGAATGAATCCATAGGGCATCTGTTCTTTCAGTGCCATGTGGCGTAGAGCATCTGGACAGAGCAGAGCCGGAGATACTTGGGAGGAGTTGGAAGGGAGCGTGATTTCAGAGAAATCCTTAAGTGGATTGGAGATCGCAGGGGTCAGGAGCAGAGTTGGGCCAGACGTGCAAGATTGAGGCTTGCTGCATCAGTTTGGCATGTCTGGAGGGAGAGGAACCGGCGCATTTATGAGGGACTGATCACCCCACCGGTGGGCATCCTTCATAACATTTTGTCGGATGTACTAGTAATGTCCCCCTGAGTTGGGATTGTATCTCTATGTTGTAACCTTATTGCGCTGTTAGTGGAATAAAATTTATCCTTTTTCCAAAAAAAAAAATATATATATATATATAATGCAAATGACCTCTAGCCTAGTGGTTAAGAGAGATGCATGCGGCCCGAGTGGTCAGGAGTTCGAATTCCAGTTTACCTGGTTCCAAAAATATATATATATATATATAATACACACACACAACACATATATGTGTGTGTGTGGGGTATGCACCTTTTCTGAAACTTCTCCTTATCTTCTTTCTTTTTCCTTCTCCTTCTCTGTTGGTTGCTTTTAGGTTTTTGAAAGAATTGAATTTCAGTTGGAATTTTAATCTTTTTTTTATCCTTTTTTTTGGAGGCCTAGTCGGCCGACTGGGCCCGTCTAGCCGCCTATTCGGCTGCCTAGATCCGATTATTGCTTGAGCCAATTTTTTTGCCGACTAGCCCCCTAGTCGAGTCGGTGAAGGCCAACTACCTACTAGTCGAATTTTTACAACGGAGGGAGTTCATATATTGCTTATATTGTTATGCCGATGGTGGAGTTACCTGGTGATTTATGACTACTTTGGTGTCGTAGTGGTGTGGGATATTTGGTGGTGCTTAAATGATTTTGTTACTATTATTTTAGAGGGAATTAGTACCTAGACTGTGATGGTTGTAATGACATGGAGTTCCCTATATTTGATACCTCCTAGGAATGTGGTTGGAGTGAGATCTGGACTCTTGGTACAAATGTTAGTGTTTAGTGCCTATATTTTTTTTCTGCTAAGGGAATTTCAAAATACTAGACAATTATGTGGTTTGGGTTATTTGGTATTTATGGTGCTTTTTGATCTTTTGAGACTTATGACGAATGAAGTCTAGGTGGAGAATTGTTGGATTTGGCCGGTGGCATGGAACCTTTTTATTGATTATGTGAACAAATTTTGATTGGACAAGAATGGAATTAATTGAATCAAAGTGATAAATTGGCAAATCTGAAATGTCACTGGAGCTGATAAGTTGTGATGGTGTTACTGAGAATTTGATCTATATTTGGGGGAAAAAACTGATTCTTAGCTTTGGGAATATTTGAGTATCTTATGAGGCCTAGTTACAAAGCAATAATGTGTAGTTAAAACTAGTTTCTCGGGTCTTCAAATTTGATATATGTAATATGTGTAGGAATAGCTTTAGGGTTATATTTTTTCAGTTTTATTTCAACTAGTGCTCTGTAGGCTGAGTTGTTAGAGACGTGGGGTTCTATGATTAAGTGTTTTGGTGAAAACTTGAGAGCTTTGTAATTCATTTTATTATGGGATATTTTAGCAAATGCCCACAACCAAAATATAGAAACTAGTATATACCCCCACTATTTTTAAAAACTAGCAAATACCCTCATTCCTTTTTAAATCAACCAAAAAATTTGTTAAATAGTAGGGGTATATCTTAAAATTTTATTTGTTCCATACAAAGGAATGGGGGTATTTGCTAGTTTTTTTCTAAAAAAAAAAGGGGTTATATGCTAGTTTCTATATTTTGATTGGGGGCATTTGTTAAAATATCCCTATTATGGGATATATCCCTATTATTATTTAGTATATGTATGAGTGATATCTTCTGCCAGACTGCCTCTATTCATGTTCTCTCTCATTATGTTGTATCTAGTAAAAATAGTAAAAACTGCTTTTAAGGAATCATGTTGAAATCTAAAGATTAGATATCACCAGAAAATATAACCACACAGTTAACTATATTTCAAAGATATTAACATAAAGAAATATTAAAAATGGATTTACAATTATGTCCAACTGAAGTTTTTAATTGGTCCCACTGATAATAAATGAAAAATGACAAGGTGTAGTTGTATTTTCATGTAAAGCTAAGCTATTTAAAGCACAATTAAGTTCGATCATATTTTGCTAACTGTAAAGTCCAGTCCATTAACTGATGTTCATTTTTGTATTTTGCATGAAAACTCTCTTTTAATAAACATTTTAAATCATACCCAAGTTGTGATAGAGATCGGTTGATATTTCCTGCTTCCTTTAGGCGCTCCCCTGCTGCACCTGTCATCTTTTGTCTCTCGGAACCAGCTAGATCAACTAAGTTGATTCGGCTGATCTTTAGACTGCTTTGACCATCTGCCGCACTCTACATGATTTTTTGAGAGAAAATTTAGAGGGTGATGGCTAGTAGCCATAACACTCATCACACTTATGATATAAACATGCAAACTAGGAAGTGTGATGGTTATGTCTAGATGAATGCTCTGATCTGAACAAGTTCATATAAGACAAAACATTGAATTTCAGAAAGACATAATAGACGATTTACAGTAGGACAACAAAGATAATAAAATAGCATATCAACATGGGACATTATACATAAACTGATGATCTGTATGCAACACCAATTCTATCCCTCTAGTAAATTACTTTCTTTGATTTATTGTACTTGGATACTAAGAAGAAAATAAATCAAGTTGACTATGCGAATTATCCTCATTGGTCTCACCAAAATCATCTATTAGACATAAACATGCAAACTAGGAAGTGTGATGGTTATGTCTAGATGGATGCTCTGATCTGAACAAGTTCATATAAGACAAAACATTAACTTTTAGAAAGACATAATAGATGATTTACAGTAGGACAACAAAGAATAACAAAATAGCACATCAACGTGGGACATTATACATAAACTGATGATCTGTATGCAACACCAATTCTAGCTCTCTAGTAAATTACTTTGTAATAAACACACGAGAATAAGAACTACCTTGGAATGAGACTCAACAACACAAGTGAAGACACAATGTGAACGGGAACTCTCTGCATTTATACTTGTTGCGCCTGTCCTCCTATTCGCTAGTCCCTGAAATGATAAAGGAATAAGCTATCATTCTGTATCGAGTATAACATTATACATAAATTCTGTTTTTTTTTCATGAACAGTATATTCTTTCAATGTTCCCTTACTAATTATCATGTAAAATTCAGTTTGTTACTACAATAATCAATAATAAAACTCGAAAGGGACCATTTTCACCATTTTTACCTCCAAAAGGATATAAATGTGAATCTTGAACTTTCTATGTAGAGAAAGAAACACATCCTTAAGCATCTAAATAAATTATATGTTACAATTAAATGAACAAGTTTTTGAGCAAATGTTTAAGCAACTTTTAACTCGTATCTCAGCAAAGAAATAATAAACAACCAGACATTGGAAATGCAAGAAAGGAATACCAAATACACACATAACATGGAATTTGAAATACTACCCAAAACACACACCTTCATCAAGAGTTGGAATACATCCTTCAATGAACGAACATGCTCCTCTGTTAGGCAGTCAACATACACACCAGTTCTAACATCTTCTCTTATCTGCAACCGTGACAACCCAAATTATGCTATGAGGAAAAGCTAAACCTTTATGAATACAAAAATGCAAGTGCAGACATTATTTTCACCTGAAGGTTTTTTTGGGTTGGATCCAATAAATCAGTAATTTGCTCGTTGTAAATCTGTAAAATAGTCAGAACGCGGATTAACAAGCTTGTGTAGTTTTCTTCAAGAAATAAATATGAAGTCAGAAGTAGCATTGAAGCACTAGCCTCCAAAAATGAACAACGACATTCAAACTTCAGTTGCTTGTCTGAGTGCTTCATTTGCTCCTGTATGTTTGAAATTGAGTTTGTAACAACGAAGAATGAACGAACAAAAATTCGAAAAAGAAAAAAAAAACAGAAATGAAAGATGACACCCACTTCCTTTATGCGGGAAAACAGTCTCTCAAAGACACGGGGTGTTAATCCGCGTTCTTCACTTAACGAATTCTCTGCCAACAAGGCACTTGGAGGACCCCACATTGTGTACGTCTTTCCACTTCCAGTCTAGCCCAATGAATAAACATTTCATAATAGAAAAGTGTCAGGAACTTTTATATTAACCAATAATAACACTTATAATATTTTTTCTTCATGAGTGTTAGTTTTACCTGTCCATACGCAAATATAGAGCTGTTAAATCCAGCCAAGCAATTCTCCACCAATGGAAGACCAACTAGTTGGAAAATGTCTTGCTAATAGAAAAAAAAAAAAAAAAAAAAGTAGAGCCGTTTACAATAAGCGACATTTCATTATAAAGGTGAGGAAGAACTACTGCTCTTCCTCTAAGTTCCTATAAAATAAGTTGAAAACTCACTTGTGTGGATCCACTGTCAGCAACAGAATCAAAAGTAAAGGTGTGCTCAAGAATTGAAACTGAACTCGAGGAGGTCTTTTGTACAATCTGATCATTTTCTTCCTCTTCCTTGTTATGAGGTCTCATCCTCACTATTACCTACTCAAAAGAAAGATTAGGGACAGATCATATTCGTGAATCTGCAAATTGGGAATGATTCTTGATAAGATCTCATCGAGAAGTAACATCATGTACATCTAGTAGAAATAGTACCAGAAGAGCTTAAAGAAAAGCTATACCGAAAAATGACATTTAAAGATGTCAAATTGGCTTACATCCAATTAGTAACGTTAACAGCAAAATTATACACTAACACTACTAGTAGCATACAATTAACAAATGAAATGCTTGCAAACAATTTTCACAACTATTGGACTTCTGGCTAAGCATATCAATGCATTGATAGATTGTGAAAATATGTGAATAATCATAAAAAAACTTACATCGAACCTCCTCTATATTTCCTAAACAATTTGCACATGAATTGGATGTTAAAAAATTGTATGAAGAACTTTTCATCGAACGTAAAGTTCGAGAATTTAATATGAACAATTTCAAAAAGGAATTTTCCATACCATGACAAATTTCCAGTAAGGGTTTCCCAATCGAATCTTCATTTCACTCGTCTCCTAAACACTTAAGCCCAAAATCTTGACCTTTTAACATTAGCACAATCAAAGAAGGACAATGCCAACAACATAGCAACTACGAAAAGGACAAATTAAGTCTCAATACTATACTTGAATAGAACTCCGTCTTGTAGATGGAGTTTTATCATTTCAAACCCCAGTTTTAGCAGACTTCGCTCCTAAAATAGGCCTAATTAGAGGACAATCCAGAAATTTAAATTGAGCCCAAATCCCGTAAAGCAATACTCGAACACTACAGAATCTAATGGAACTGAAGCTGGAGACTGACTCTCATTTCGGGTTCTAACAGAAATTAAAGAAAGCATACACCTTTCTAAATGCACTCCAATCGCTAAGAGTATATAACTTTTCTAGGGTTCTAAATCACTACCAAGAAAATTTCCCCAAATTTTCAGGAAATTTTCCCGAAATTTTCAGGAAATTTCCAAAATCTAGGGTCCAACTTGCCTTCAGACACAACCAAATCAAGACGATCCAAGAAAATTAGTCCCCAGAGTTTCAAGATCTTCACCTGGACGCCGGAATCCTGAGGAGCCGAAGCCGGAGGCCCGTTCTCGGCTAGGGCTTCCATGCTCAGCTTCCTCTTGAGAGGGTTCCTGCCCTTCGAGGCGGCGGGGGGCTTACCGGAGCCCATCCCCGGCGACGACCGGGCGGAGTCCGGCGTCATGGCGTTCGGATCGAGGTTCTCCTTGGGGAACCTCGGCGGCCTCTTGCTGAGCGAGGACGGGGTTAGGTTTTTGGAGTGGAAGAGGGACTTCATCGTCGGCTAGGAGATGAAACCCTAGGAGAGAGAGGAAGTGTGTGTGAGAGAGAGAGAGAGAGAGAGAGAGAGAGAGATAGGGGGAAGAACTAGAAGTAGCCGTTGGAGAGGAGGGGTAGTGAGGAATTCGAATTGGGGGAGGGCAGGCGCCTGCGTCAGCACATTTGAATTTTATTACTAGTTTTTTGTTTCCTCTCCTTTGTTTGTTTGTTTTTTTAAGAGAAAATTTGAGTGGCATCCCAATTTTATTATGCTTATTTAAGGTGTACCCCACAAGTTTACATGAATGTATAACACCTTCCACTTTTGACGGTTTCCGTCCAAAACGAACGGTCAACCCCTTTGACCAATTTTTTTGGACGAAAATGTCATTGTCTCCTTTTGTGTGTCTTCCCTCCCCGTCACACGTGACTGCCCCCCGCAGTGCTCGGCCCCTCTCCACGGCGTCGCCGCACCCCCCCCCCCCTCCCCGACCTCGCCGCACCCCCCCGACCATCACCACCATCACCACCACCATCAACCATCATCACCACCACAGACACCCTCCCCCCCCCACCCCTCCCGCTCCGCGCACCCCCACCCCCCTCCCGCTCTGCCCCCTAGCCCCAACCGCCGCCGCCGCTGCTGCCGCGTGCTGGGGGCTAAGGGGCGGAGCGGGAAGGGGGGGTGCGCAGATGCTGCTGCAGCGGCGGTGGGGGCTAGGGGGGCGGAGCGAGAGGGGGGAGGGTGCGTAGAGCGGGAGGGGGGGGGAGGGTGTCGGTGGTGGTGATGATGGTTGATGGTGGTGGTGAGGATGATGATGGTGATGATGGTGGTGTCACGACCCGCACCCGCTGTTTCACTTAACAAAAATGCCTTGGGAATTGGCTTTTGAAAATAAAACGAGAAAAAGTACAAGAAGTACAAATTTGATTCTGGAAAAGTATTAATGTAGAAGTCTGATCTGTAAATGATCACTTTGTTCCTTGGACCATACGATGATGATGAAGATCGCTGCTTGAAGATGAACAACTTGGAAGAACTAGGTCACCAGAAAGGTATCGACGCACTTGGGCACTGATGGCGAGGCCGAATGCTTTCCTGCTTTGCTTCACTCTGTTCTGGAAGAAAGGTTGAAGAAGAATGCTCTGGAGAATCAAAAATCTCTGAGTTCTAATCTCTCTGTCTTTTCTCCTGTCTCTCTGTGTGTCTTATGAGAAAATAAGTCTATTTATAGACTTGGGCTCTTGTGCGTAAAAACTCAGCAAAAGTTCCGTCTTTATGCTAACAACTGTCACCTACGACCGAAGTCATCCTCTGTATATGTTGACACGTGTCCCATCATTTCAGTAAGAATAGGATGCACATACACACGTTCTTCGAGATGTGTGGTATGAAAGCCATGTAGGCAGACCACGTTCTCAACTGATGAAGAAGAATAGGGCGTAAAACAATCCCAATGTACTCTGAGCGTAAAGCAGTGGACTAGGCGTAAAACAGCCCTGTCATAGATTTTCCGCGTAAAGTGGTTATTAAATAACCTTGAGCGTAAAGTAGCCCAAATAGACTTTACGCACACGTCGACTTTCGAGCGTAAAAACTCATATAGTCTCCGTGCGTAAAAGAAGCCATAGTGTGAGCGTAAAGTAGCTCAGTCCACATACTAAACGACAACATTGGTCTCTGTATAAAACAAATTCCTTCGAAATCTGTGGTGTATGCCATCATCAATATCTTCATGTCAGACTTTGCATTAAATGCGAGACTTTGACAGCTTTGTCCAGCGTAAAAAGAGGGTTAGCCTATCTTAGACGTAAAACCTTTGTCTTGACCCTGGCTGCTTTAGGCGTAAAAGCGATTAGCCTTGTCTTGGGCGTAAAGTATTTAACCTCCCTGCGGCGTAAAGTAGATCAATTTTGAGTAGAATGATCTATCATTGTGAAGCACTTTTTACGCTCCTACAAGACCCCCTTCAAAGTTTTCAAATATATCCAAAATTTGAAACACTTTGAACAGCAGCGTAAAAGTTGAGATTTGACCAGTCAGCGTAAAATTCGGGATACGCAACAGTCATCCGCGTAAAAGCGGGGATATCCAACAGTCGGCGTAAAACCTGGAATTTGAACCGATTTGAAATTTCCCTATAAATAGGGTTCTTCGGAGAGAGAAAACACTTTTACTCATCTTTTTGCAATCTCGAATTCCTTTGCCCTGTCTTTCTTCGAAACCCTCACTTTGATCCGATGGCTCCCAAGAAATCATCCGCTGCTAGCAACAAGGGGAAGAAACCAGCCGTTGATTCGTCGTCGGCCGACCATGCAAAAACTCCCATTCCGTCGTCAATACCACACCGATAACCCAACCCGACCGTAGCTCCGCCTATGATGGGTAAAACCCTATTCTTTGGCTGGGAAAACCCGTCGAGGAAGGAAAAGATAACCCAAACCTTCAGTTTTTTATGCCCACGTTATACGTGTTAGCGTAAAAACTGAAATGACAATATCGCCCACGTTTTACGTGTTAGCGTAAAAGATAAAAGAGCACGCCCACGTTGTACGTGTCAGCGTAAAATTTGGATTACACCCACAATTAATGTGCTAGCATAAAACTTAACTACGCTCATGTTCAACATGCCAGCGTAAAAATTTTACGCTCACATTAACATGTGGTAGCGTAAAATTCACCAATCATGAGAGACTTTGTAAACAAAGACTTCATAAACGTTATCCACTTTTATAGCGTAAAAGTCATAAAACTTCCAAACTAATTTGATCTCTTTT
>JANAVB010028620.1:3874876-4200448 GCA_029216955.1 Iris pallida
GGGGGGTGTGCGGCGACGCCGTAGAGGGGGGCCGAGCATGGCGGGGGGGGGGGGGGGGGGAGACGGATAGTTGACGCGAAAAAAGGACAACAATAGGGGGTATTTTCGTCCAAAAAAATTGGTCAACGGGTTGACCGTTTCGTTTTGGACTGAAACCGTCAAAAGTGGAGGGTGCCATACATTCATGTAAACTTGTGTGGTGCACCTTAAATAAGCATAAAAAAGTGGGGTGCCACTCAAATTTTCTCTTTTTTTAATTGGCCATGTCTGCGTGACAGCTCCTTTGGTAAACCGTATTTGGAGGTAGAATTTAGATTTTTATGGATTTGGAGAGAAATCCATGGAATCCTATGTTTGGTTGGAGATGGATTTGGATATGGAAAGTATGACAAAATCCAGAACTTTGATTTGGTTGGATTTGGGAGAAAAAAATTAGTTATTCTTTAATAATTTGTTAAATATTTATTTTTCAATAATTTCGTTAAAAATTAGTTAATTAATAAAAAAATAACTAATAAGTTAGTTATCATAATTATATTCTAAGTTAATAATTTATTATTTAATAATTTTATTATTTAATAATTTATAATAATCCTAATTAATAATTTATTACGTTATTAATCATAATTATAATAATTTTATTAATCATAACCATAATCTTAATTAATAATTTATTAATTAATATCCAATTATAATCATAATTAATAATTTACTAATCATCATTATATTAATTTATAATTATTATTTTTAAAATACTTAATTTATAGTTAATTAAAAACTAACTAATATTTATTTAAAAATTAACTAATCGTTAATTATTATTATTAATCGTTAATTATTAATTTTATAATTATAATAATCGTTATCTATTTAAAAATTATTAATCGTTAATTATTAAAAATTATTAATTATTAATTATTAATTACTAATCATTAATTATAATTTATAATTATTAATCGTTAATTAAAAATTATTAATCATCAATTATTAATTATTAATCATTAATTATAATTTATAATTATTAATCTTTAATTATTAATCGTTATTTTTAATCGTTATTTATTTAAAAAATAACTAATCATTAATTATTAATTTTATAATTACTAATCATTAATTATAGTTTATAATTATTAATCGTTAATTAAAAATTATTAATCGTTAATTATAATTTATAATTTATAATTATTAATCGTTATTTATTAATTGTTATTTATTTAAAAATGAAATATTATTTATTATTAATTTTATAATTAATAATAACTAATCGTTAATTATTAATCATTAATTATTAATTTTATAATTAATAATAACTATAATTAATCATAATTAATTGATAGATTAATTATTGATCATGACTATAATTTAGTTATTAATCATAAATTCAAATCCTATGTTTGGTTGGAGTTGGATTTGGGCTTGAATTTGAATTTTGAAATCCAAGATTTGGATTTGGATTTGAATTTTGGATTTCCAAATCCAAATCCAAATACCAAACCAACACTTAGTGTTTTTTTTTTTTTGACACGTTTGGACCCGCGGGCCGGTCCGATTCGGACCCGTTTCAGACCCGTTTCAAATGAATGAGTCCGGGTCCGTCAAATTTAGACACGGTTCGAAACCCCGATCCGACCCGTGCGGCAGCCTTACCAAACACACAGGAGGTTGACTTAATAACTTTGTGGGTCCCATGACCTGTTTGTTGTTGGTTGGATCTCAGATCCAGCTTTCAATAGCCCATCCATCAGCAGTGAACGTCTGCTGCTCTGCTCAGAAATGGCGACGACGACGACTGTGAGGGCTTCTCCGTCTGACGCCGCGGCGAACGCCGAGGGCTTCCTCCGCCGTCTCGGAGTCTCCGAGAACATTCCGGTAGCGTGGGAGGACAAGGACTTCTACTCCCGGCTCCTCCGCGGGCTGCTCAAGGTCGACGCCATCGACAGGGGCCGGGTCACATGCTCCTTCACCGTCACGCCCTCCGTCACTGTAAAATTTCTCCTCTCCTCAAGAAACCCTAATTCAAGAATTCCCCAAAATTTTTAATCTTCCTTTCTTGATTTCTCTTGTTTGTTTGCTGCAGAATCCGTACAATACTCTCCACGGAGGAGCTGTGGCGGCGATCGCGGAGGTGGTTGGGCTCGGATGTGCGAAGACGGTGGTGGCTGGGGACAAGGAGCTGTTCCTCGGGGAGTCGAGCACTGCCTATCTATCCGCCGCCCGACTCAATGTGAGGGATTTTCCTTTTTATTTGTCGAATTTTTTAATCGACAATTTTATGATAGTTGCTAATTGAATTGATTAGCTTTCCAAGAGCTGCTCAATCCGTGAAGTCTGTCGAAAGAATGAAACTAGCACATGTACTTAAATTAGGTCACAAAGACTCCAAAAGTATGTCAAAACTGGTGTGCGATGCTACGGGTCTGATGGTTTTGGTCTGCTAAAAAACCCACCAAAACCAGTGCAATATATTTTTGGGTGTCTTTATAAACACCCAAATCGGGATGTTTTGAGAGTTTCTATATTTTTCTTACATTTATATCCTTATCAAAAAACATAACTACAACTACTAGTATCCTATCATATTTCTTCTTTTTCATCTTTGTTTCTCTTGAGCTTCCATCTAATGGCTACTTCCTCCAAAATGTGAATTTCTTAAATTTTGCGGTCTATTAGATGTGGTAGTAAATGCTTTGCTCTTAACATTTATGATTTACTACTTGTAAAACCATTTTATGCTTGCAAGTTATATGAGTGTTTAAGCTATATTGTTTGGGAGGGTAATGACACAATTTTGATTTGGAAGAACTTTTGTTTTAAAAAAACTTTCAGAACTGTTCGTTAATGAATTACCAAATATGGGTTAGATTAGTTAAAAATCGCTTAAAACCGCCCAAACCGGATCCCTCTTAACCAACCGCTCATAACTGGTACTTTAAAAACACCTCATAACCGAACTCGAGTGACTCTTGTGGTTACCAAGAAGAGGTATAAGACCCTGGCTGGGTGGCGGAAGATCAGTGGATCGAGCTAGCTACAGGGGCATATTATTCCTTCCATTTATTTGGTGGGAGTTGGGGGACAGTGGGCGCAACAGGCATGCAATGCAGCGTGCACAAAGTCCCGTGCGTATCGCTTGACATCTAAAAAAAAAAAAAATCTCATAACCGCCACCCCCCAACAATTGCCAAGCAGACCCTATGAGTCTGGGGAATCCTTCTGAGGCTTAAGTCAGGTTGGGACTTATGAGTTTTGAAGAGGAATGTTTTAGTCTAAAATTAATTTGTACCTTTCATCTCTTGGTTTCTTTACAATTTATAAGAAACTAGTAACAATATTGTGGCATGATTTTGCCTTGGAATTCGTAAGACTCCGTGCACAGCACAAGGTGCCTAATGGTGTATCCGTTGGATTTGGTTTTCTCGGGCCGGATCCTTCGACCATCTTATGCCCTGACTTCCTTGGCCGTACCAAATTACGTGGCTGATGGATGTGCTTATTTCTGCTGGTGTCAGGGTTGCATATTTGACGTTGTCTTCCTATAGTGTTGTATTCATGTCCGTGCAACATAGACTGGTAGTCTAATATCATTGCTAGGGAATATCATTTGTAGTTCTCTAGAGAGTTCACTTTGTTGTATAGAAGTTTATCCTATTACCAGCCTAATTTTGGATAGAAGAGCTTGCCTACATGGAATGTGTTGATCATTTTGGCCAAAAATGAGTGTTATTTGTTGCTGTATAAAGCATAGACCAAACTGGGCATTTCTCCATTAGAGTGAGATTTAACTATGTTTCAAGTATTGACAAATATGGTCTGCCATCGGATTCATGGAATGTGTATTATATACTCAATATAAACTAGTACATGAAATCTGGATAGATGTAACAGCCTCCGAAGGCAGTTCAGTTGCCAGACATAAAGTATGTGTGTATACTGCGTATGGGGTTGTTGATTGCGTTTGTTAGCATTATTTTGTTTGTGAATTGTGTATCAGTATGAGTTATAAGCCCTCTCCTCAGCTTATCGATAATATCATGGTTCACCACCAAACTCCTTGTATTCCTACAATAACATCATAGGAATTGGAATGGAGTTCGACTCCTTTACATGCTTCCAATGTCACTTCAATAGCTTCATTTTTCCCATTTCAAAACCTGTATATAAGGATGGATATCAACTATTGGTGATTTCATTATGGGCCCAAGTCTCATCCACCCGGATGCCGTAAGGATCTTACATTTTTATAGAGCCTTAGTTAAATTATCTGCCAAATTAAATTGGCTAGATACAAACATAAGAGACAATGAAGTCTTCTTTAAGTTGTTTTATTGTCCCATATCTTAATTGCATAAATCTATTTGTTTTTTCTATTGCAATTTTCTTGTTCTAATAAATCTTGCAAGGATCTATTATCACAATGTGTTGTCATGGCTGAGATAGGTCTCGGTCCAAAAATAATTTCATAAAACAAACTCCTTAACCATTCTGCTTCGATACATGTGGTATCTAAAGTAATCATTTCAGCCTCCATGGACTTCGTGCAGTTAATGTTTGTTTACAAGACCCCAATTTGTCGCTCCACCACCAAGTAGGAAAACTGATCCAATAGTATACTTAACGTTTAGGGTATCAATGACCCAATTTGCGTCACTCTACCCTTCAATTTGATTTGGAAAATTGGTGCAAGTCAAACAAAAGTTCATTCTACCTTTTAATACTGGATTGCTCGTTCCAAGCATTCCAATCATGTCCATTAGGATTACTAGTATATCTACCTAATCTGCCAACAATATATGAAATATCAGGTCTAGTACAAGTAGAAATATAATTCAAAGATCCTATCAATTGAGCATATCTATTTTCCATAATTGGTTGTCCATCGTGTTTAACTAAAATGAACATTTGGATCAAATGGAGTAGAAGCAGATTTTACATCAAAGTAATTATGCTTCTTTAACAATTTTTCTATATATGTGATGATGAAAGAGCATATCCATTTTCTAACTTTGTAATCTTTGTGCCAAGAATATAATCACCTCACGTAGGTCATTCATATCAAAAGTTTGACGCGAAATAAAATTTATTTTATTTATTACAACTAATGAAGATCCAAATATTAGAATTTCATCTACATTTAAACATAACACTACAAAGTCATTACCAAAATTTATAAAATAGAGACATTTATCAAAATTGTTAATAGGGAATCTAGAGTCAAGAGTTACTTTATCGAACTTTATGTGCCATGTTTAGGAGCTTATTTTAGGCCATAAGGGATTTTACAAATTTACAAACTTTATGTTCGTTTCCCTTTTCCAGAAAGCCTAATGGTTGCTCTATTTGTTCATCAAGATCATCATTTAAGAAGGTGATCTTGACATCCATTTGATGGATTAACAAATTGTGAACCAAGGCCAAGACAATTAAAGTTTGCGTAGTCATGATTCTTGTTCTAGGTGCATGTGTGTCGTTATGATCTATCCGTCGCCCTATACTTCTCAATTAATCCATCCACTTTAAGTTTCTTCTTAAAGATCCCCTTGCACCCCGAGGTCTTACTACCAGGAGGTAATCAGTTATAATGAAAGTCTTGCTTTTAGATTTGAGTCCATCTCATTTTGGATGGCTTCTTCCAATGTTTAGCATCTGAAGATGTCATTGCCTTCTTCATAGGAAAAATGATCTTCTACAAGGAAATAATACATAGTCCCATCATTAAGAACCTTTCGACGTTTGTTTCTATTAATCCTCCTAGGTGCTAGTTCGGGTGCAGAGTAGGAGTAAATGTATCATTAAGTGGTTTAACATTTTGAGAAGTACTAGGTATATCCGAAGTAGACGTAGTAGGAAGATAGTTATCAATTTCACTAGGGATAGAAGACTTATAGGGAAACACATTTTCAAAGAAAGTATCATCGTTCGATTCAAGCGACGTATTAACTTTAATTTCATTAATCCCATAATGTAAAACAATAAATCTAGATGTGTTACTATCAAGTGAATAACCTACAAAAAAGGCATAAACTCTTTTAGGGCCTATTTTTGTTCCTCTTACGTGAAGGACACAAACTTGTGAAAGGAGGCCCCAAACAGGAAAGTAGTCAAGTCTAGGTGATTTACCAAACCACAAGGAAAATGGAGATTGCTTTGCGGTTCTATATGTGGCTAGCCTTAACACTAATAATACACATAGATGCAAGTCAATAGAACTCTTAGAAATCATATTTAATCACATCATTTTATTTAAAGTTTGATAATTAACATGTCCTAATCTACCATGCCATACATTGCTAGAAGTAACATTTAAAACTAAAGAAGCATTATTATTCATAACTTTATGACGAGCATTGTTAATTTTAAATAGTCCATCACAAATATAACCTTTACCCATACACACATTGCCTTTAGAGAGAATAATTTTGTTAGCTTTTAGTGCAATTTTGTATCCTCTTTGAGATAACAAAGAGGCACTTGTTAAATTTCTCCCAACACCCGGAACATACAACCCATCGTCCAAAGGTAAGACTTTTCCAGAGGTCATGGAGAGCCTAACGGTTCCACTTCACTTGACAGGTGTTGTAGTGTCATTCCCAAGGGTTACACTTCCCCCACATTTGTCCTGGAAAGCATGAAACCAATTGTAATCAGGGCATACGTGTACATTGGCTCCACTATCCAACCACCATTCATTAGATGAAATAGTGTAATTAATTGTGGGAGTTTCAAACCTGAGCATTGAACCATCACCATTTTCCCACCACATTCACATTAGCCTTTGGATTTCCCGTAGGCTTCGGAATTGGTTCGATCTTCCTATTGAAGCACTCTGTGGAGATGTGTTCATCTTCCACAAACAAAGGATAAATTTCTTTGTTATTTGGCTTATGATTCTTCACCTGGCTTGGTCCTATGTTGAATGGTTTCTTAAACTTTTTGAACCTTTTCTTTTAGGCTCCAAAAGGTTTACCATCGGCAGATGATCCACCACTTTGTCCCTCAATTCTAGGTGATTTACCAAACCACAAGGAAAATGGAGATTGCTTTGCGGTTCTATATGTGGCTAGCCTTAACACTAATAATACACATAGATGCAAGTCAATAGAACTCTTAGAAATCATATTTAATCACATCATTCTATTTAAAGTTTGATAATTAACATGTCCTAATCTACCATGCCATACATTGCTAGAAGTAACGTTTAAAACTAAAGAAGCATTATTATTCATAACTTTATGACGAGCATTGTTAATTTTAAATAGTCCATCACAAATATAACCTTTACCCATACACACATTGCCTTTAGAGAGAATAATTTTGTTAGCTTTTAGTGCAATTTTGTATCCTCTTTGAGATAACAAAGAGGCACTTGTTAAATTTCTCCCAACACCCGGAACATACAACCCATCGTCCAAAGGTAAGACTTTTCCAGAGGTCATGGAGAGCCTAACGGTTCCACTTCACTTGACAGGTGTTGTAGTGTCATTCCCAAGGGTTACACTTCCCCCACATTTGTCCTGGAAAGCATGAAACCAATTGTAATCAGGGCATACGTGTACATTGGCTCCACTATCCAACCACCATTCATTAGATGAAATAGTGTAATTAATTGTGGGAGTTTCAAACCTGAGCATTGAACCATCACCATTTTCCCACCACATTCACATTAGCCTTTGGATTTCCCGTAGGCTTCGGAATTGGTTCGATCTTCCTATTGAAGCACTCTGTGGAGATGTGTTCATCTTCCACAAACAAAGGATAAATTTCTTTGTTATTTGGCTTATGATTCTTCACCTGGCTTGGTCCTATGTTGAATGGTTTCTTAAACTTTTTGAACCTTTTCTTTTAGGCTCCAAAAGGTTTACCATCGGCAGATGATCCACCACTTTGTCCCTCAATTGGGTTGACCTTAGGCTTGTTAGGAGGATTATGGATCCTCCTCCTTTGTTCCTTGATTCAAATGAAATTCATTACATCGATGAGGGATAACTATCATCCTAAGTTGATTTGCAGAGGTTTCTCAAGAGGATGGTAAGCCATCAATAAGAGCGTAACCTGCAATTGATCAGAAAGTATACTTCCAGAGTTTAACCAGTTTAGTGACCAACTCTTGAAAGGCATGCAATTGTTTATTCATAGGTTGATCATTATTCATGGTGAAGTTATGGAAAGAGGAAATGGAATAGCAGCTGTTGAACTGGCATTATCATTACCGTTTCCAAATCGGTCCAAAGCTCCTTAGCATTATTATGGTAAAGGAAAGTTGGATAAAGGGCTCGATCAAGTGCATTGAGAATAAAAAAATTGCACTATAATCAATTTCTTCAGGGGTAGAATACTTGGGCTTTTTTTAACATGAGTAGAAATAATAGTCTTAGCATTGTCATTTGGAGTTGATTCAACATTAAGAGATGGATTAGGAATTCGGCTTTTTTATTAGCAGTAATTAAGGCTAGAATAGTCAAACAATATTCAACTTGGATTTGGCAAGTTTTGGAATCACTAGAGCTATTAAATTTCAGGCTTGCTGGTACAAGAGTACTCCTTGTTTGCCATCTGAAAGTGCGTGTGTGTGTGTAAGAGAGATGCATGCGGCCCGAGTGGTCAGGAGTTCGAATTCCAGTGGGAGCGATTCCAGAAACTATTTACCTGTTTACGTTGTTCCTGCTTCGGGCATCTGGCCAGTGCGTGTTCGGCGGTTGGACCTCCGGTGGAGTCTACTATCCCTCTTAGTGAGGATCCAGAAGCACCCTGCGACATGGATTTCAGAGATGAGAGTGGAGCGGAGGTCTTGGAGGGGGAGGTTACTCACCCTGTGAGTGATGGTGGGTTGAGCCTCGTTGTATCTACTCAGCTTGCTCCCACGAGTGGGGCGTTGACCACTTGCCAGGGGCAGAGTAGTATAGTTACTAGAGGCATGGTAGCGTCGGAGATTGAGGCACGAGGGGGTGGCGGATCGGCTGGAGGGCAGGTTTACTGTAGGAAGAGACGCGCTGTCGGCCTGCTGAGGGACGGCCCCTCCAGGGTGGAGGGACATCCTACTGACAGAGAGGAGGCAGTGTGTGTTGACAACCCTGCCTGGGCGTTGGTGTTATCTCAGGTCGTTCCCCAACATGCCATTCCGACTGGGATGGAGGGGGATACCTTAGCGACGGATGCGACACTTTTCCCAGGTGCCGATCCGGGTGTTTCCCAGGGGGACCCTTCCTCTCATTAATTAATGGCTATTATCGTCTGGAATGTGAGGGGGGCGTGTTCGCTAGGGAGGTAGAGAGATTTGTGGGGTGCTTCACAGAGAGAAATGTGACATTTCTGTTCTATTAGAATCCAAGATCAAAGGTGAAAAGACTCTTGCTCGGCGGACCCATCTCATTGGCCCCAACTGCACAACCTGACTCTCTGTGACATGGCCAGGATTTGGGTTCGCTGGAACTCGAAGAGTTGGGATGGTGACTTGATCTTGATGACGGAGCAGTTGATTGCCATCTCCTTCGTGAACAAGGGTGGCTTTCGGTTCTTGCTGGGGGCGGTCTACGGCCACAATAACAGAAGGAGACGGGAGTCCCTATGGAGCGACATCTCCCGGGTTGCCACTGTTGCTGATTCGTCGTGCCTTCCTCTTCTCTTGATCGGGGACTTCAATGCTCTTCTGCACCAAGGGGAGAAGGTGGGTGGTCTCCCGGTTCCGGACTCTATCCTCTATGATTTTCAGAGATTCCTCCTGCTTGCGGGGCTTCAGGGATTGTCTCGCTCAGGCTTCATCTGGACTTGGCACAACAAAGCAACTCATAACAGGGTTGCTTGCCAGCTCGATCGAGCTCTGGGCAATGGGGAATGGTTCCGTCATTTCCCCAACTCTTCGGCTGAGGGTCTGGCCGCTGGGACGAGCGATCATTCCCCCATCAGGGTTGGCTTCACTGCTCGGTCTCCTGGGAAGTCCCGTCCGTTCAGGTACAACAACAGTTGGTATCTATCGGAGGGCTACCTTGAGGCTGTCTCAGAGGGGCTTACTAGCGGTCAGGAGGGGACGACTCAGTTCCGCTTGATTCGTCGCCTCAGGGCCACGAAGAGGGCTCTCAGGAGTTGGGTGAAGGGGTTGCCCAAGTCTACCTTAGAAGATAAGGAGGTGGAGTTGCGGACTTTACAGCAGGATATGCAAGCTGACATGCTTAATGGCGACCTGGCGGCTAGAGAGAAGGAGCTGATCGAAGTAGTCAACATCCTGAGGCTGCAGAAGGAGATTAGCTCGGCTCAGCGAGCCAAATGTTCCTGGCTCAAGGATGGCGACCGTTGCTCCAAGTTCTTCTACGATGTTATCCGGACCAGACAGAATAGGAATCACATCTCCCAGCTTCTTGATGCGGATGGCATCCTAGTGGGGACGCCGGCTGAGATCCAGGGCGAGGCTGTCAGGTACTATTCTGAGTTATATTTTCAGACTGACTACCTGTCTGTGTTTTCAGAGGTTGTTACGAAGAGATTGGTGACTCCGTATGGGAATAGCATTCTTCTTGCCCCTGTTACATTGGAGGAGGTGGAATCTATTGTCAAGGTGGCGGATCCCAACAAGGCTCCTGGTCCGGATGGTTTTAGCAGTGGATTCTTTAAACGCTATTGGGACATTCTGAAGCATCAGGTCTGGGAGGTGGTGCAGGAATTCTTCACCTAAGGGAAGCTTCTGAAAGAGCCGAATCACACTTTCCTGACCTTGGTGCCAAAGAAGGAGGGAGCGACAGCTTTGGCGGATTTTAGACCTATTGCGTGTTGTAATTATCTGTATAAGATAATTACACACCTTATGTGCCCGCGGATGGAGGGGATCATGCAAGACTTGGTCTCTCCGAATCAGGCTGCGTTCATCAAGGGGAGGTCGATCGCTGAGCACAGCCTTCTGGCCCATAAGATGGTGAGAGGATTTAGCAGACCCGGAGGGGAGAAAACTTGTGTTAAACTGGACCTGAGGAAGGCGTATGACATGGTCAATCGTGACTTCCTCTGCCATCTGATGACAGCCATGGGTTTCGCGGAACACTGGGTTGCGTTGATCCGGGAGTGCATCACGACTCCCACTTTCTCTGTCCTCATCCAGGGCATTCCATATGGGTACTTCCAGAGCAACCGTGGGCTTAGGCAAGGTGACCCACTGTCCCCTTACCTGTTCACGCTTGTTATGGAATACTTCACATGCTTGATGGATCTGGCAGTGCACCGTGGGCGGCTGGTCCCTTTGTTTCGGAGGGTGGATCCCCCAGTTACCCACCTTATATATGCAGATGATCTTCTGGTCTTCATCTAGCCTTCGACGGAGGGTTTGCAGACGCTTGCGGATATTATAGAAGATTTGAAGTCCTTCTCGGATCTTCAGATGAACAGGGATAAGAGTAGGGTCTACTTCAGCTCCCTTTGTCCCCGGAAGGAGGAGCGGGCCGATGTGCTGGGTATCGTGAGGAGTGATCTTCCGGTGCGTTACTTAGGAGTGCCTCTCACAGTCAACTATGCGTGGGATCAGGACTGCCATAGTCTGGTGGAGTATGTCCAGAGGAGAGTGGAAGGTTGGCAAGCAGCCGGTCTGTCATTTGGCGGCCGCATCGAGCTGGTCAGATCGGTGATTTCGGCTGTGGTCCATTTCTGGCTGCAGTCCATCCTCCTCCCTGTGGCCACTATTCGAAAAGTGGAGCGGCTCTGTGCTGATTTCATTTGGAGGGGGGGTATGCATGCGATCTCCTGGGAGCAGCTCTGTCGTCCCAGGAAGGAGGGAGGAGTGGGGTTCAGACCGTTGCTGGAGATTCGGGAGGCTTCCGCGCTTAAGCTGGCCTGGAGATTCATCAGCGGGGGGTCTCTCTGGGCGGGCTGGATGCACAGCAGATACGTGAAGCAGGGCAACTTTTGGACGTGTACTACTGACAACAATCACTCCGTCATGTTCAAGACTGTCCTGAGACACAAGGGGGTGCTCAAGTCTGCTGTCCGGAAGGTCATGAAGGATGGGTCTGGAACGGGCCTCTGGCGGGATCCTTGGATAGATCGGCGTTCGCTTTTGGACATCAGGGGTGCCCCGACACATCAGGAGGACATGCGTGGTCTGAAGTGTAGTCGCATCATACGCAATGGAGAGTGGAGGCCGGAATCTTATCGGTTTACTGAGGAGCTGGGTGGGATCATTACTTCTACAGTCATTGATCCGACTTTGCCTGCTGATCGATGGATTTGGGAGCCGTCTGGAGCAACTCCGGGAACTGGGGAGTTCCAATTCCGAAGCTGCTACAACCTCATCTGGCGCACTTTTTCTCTGAGTTCTGACTACGAGTTCGTTTGGTGCAAGGGTCTGGCCAGAAAGATGCAGCTGTGTGTCTACAAGCTTCTACTGGGCCGTCTTTTGACTAGGGATCGCCTGAGTTCGTTTGGAGTACCGGTTCCGGATCCCAAGTGTGTGCTTTGCTGTTTGGAGCCTGAATCTATAAAGCACATTTTCTTCGAGTGCACACTGGCATGGCAGATCTGGTCGGAGCAGAGTCGAGCGTTGGGAGTGTGCGTCTTCGGAAAAGGAATTGGGGACATCATCACGGTGATCCGGGATAGCAGGGGTCGAGGGCAGGACTGGTTCCGGACAACCAGAGTTCGACTGGCTGCTTCAGTTTGTCATGTATGGCGGGAGCGAAACCGTCGGATATTTGAGGGGCTGGTCACCCCTCCGGTAGGCATTCTCCATAACATCGAGTTTGATGTAAATGCTATGGGGAACTGATGAGTGGGAGTCCCACTTTGAATGTATGTTGTAAGATTATGGCTTTTCCTTTGGAATAAAATTTACCATTTTTCCAATATATATATATATATATATATATATATATATATATATATAAACTAAGCAATATATATCCTGAATACCATGTATATCTTTATGAATATGAAAGATATTAGAAATATGTTCTTAGACTGTTAAGAAATATTGCACTAATATCCTTCATAAATATAATGGTATATATTATTTTTGCGAATAAATAAAAGTGAATGAAAGAGAAAGAGGAGAAGTTTGGCCTCTTAAAGACGTCCGAACGCTGCTTCCAAGAAGTAAGTTTAGAAGAAGAGGGAATTGAAGAGAGGAGATGATAGTGCAAGGACATAAAATCCTAAGTTGCACCACATGTGTATTTATATTAACAAATGATGATGATAAATATACCCAACTACTTGCTTCTACCCACATAAGAAAATTAGACTTACGACTCTAACAATCCCCTCAAGTCGGAGCATAAAGATCTGACATGTCTAGCTTGCTAAATAAATCAGAAAATAGACTATGAGCAACTGAAATGGTGAGGATGTTAACCAAATGATCCTCGATGAACATGCAGAGTAACAATCTGTTTCTTTACCAATAAATCACGAACAAAATAACATCCACCTCGATATGCTTAGTACGTTAATAAAACACGGGATTACTTGCAATAAAAATTGCTGATGTATTGTCACAATATATCTCCATAGTAATAGGAACTATACTTCCAATTTTATGAAAAAGAGTCCGCACCCACATCATCTCAAAAGTTGTATGAGCCATAGCATGATATTCGACCTCTGCACTAGAACGAGCCACAACGTTCTACTTCTTACATCACCACGTCACAAGATTATCCTCAACAAAGGTACAATATCAAAAAGTAGAGCTCCTATCACTCCGACTACCTGCCCAATCAGCATTACTAAATTCTATTACCATAGGAGTTTGTGATGGTTTGTACGACAAACCCTTTCCATGTGCACCCTTTAAGTTTGCAAAATACGAGATATAGTCGTACAATGTGGCTACCAAGGAGCATGCATAAATTAACTAACTGCTCCAAATGCATATGTGATATTTGGTCATGTAATAGTAATGTAGATAAGCTTAGGGGTGAGTGTTATTCGGTTTTGGATCGAAAACCGAGCCGAAACGAACCGAATAAGAGATTCGGTTTGGTTTAAAAAAATTCGGTTCGTTTAGGTTTTGAAAATACTAAGTTTTCTTATTTGGTTTCAGTTTTGAGTTTCGGTTTCGGTCCAAAACCGAATAAGAAAATTTAGTTTATATATATATATATATATATATATATATATATATATATATATATATATATATATATATATTGGAAAAAAGGTGAATTTTATTCCAAATGAAAAGCCATAATCATACAACATACAACCAGAGTGGAACTCCCACTCATCGCTCAACACTTCTCCATAGCATTTACATCAAATTCGATGTTATGGAGAATGCCAATTGGGGGGGGGGGGGGGTGACCAGCCCCTCAAAGATCCGACGGTTTCGCTCCCGCCATACATGTCAAACCGAAGCAGCCAGACGAACTCTGGCTGTACGGAACCAGTCCTGCCCCCTACCTCTGCTATCTCGGATCACCGTGATGATGTTCCCAATACATTTTCCGGAGGCGCACACTCCCAAAACACGACTCTGCTCCGTCCAGATCTGCCATGCCAGAGTGCACTCGAAGAAGATATGCTTTATAGATTCAGGCTCCAAACCGCAAAGCACACACTTGAGATCCGGAACCGGCACTCCAAACGAACTTAGGCGATCTCTAGTCAAGAGGCGGCCCAGTAGCAGCTTGTAAACACACAACTGCATCTTCCTGGCCAGACCCTTGAACCAAACGAACTCGTACTCTGGACTCAACGGGAAGGCTCGTCGGACGAGGTTGAAGCAGCTACAGAATTGGAACTCCCCAGTCCCTGTATAGGCTCCAGTCGGCTCCCAAATCCACCGATCCGCAGGCAGAAGCGGATCAATGACAGTAGACACAATGCTCCCACCCAGCTCCTCAGTGAACCGATAGGAGTCCGGCCTCCACTCCCCATTATGAATGATGCGACTGCACGTCAGACCACGCCTGTCCTCCTGATGAGTCGGGGCTCCTCTGATGTCCAACAGCGAACGCCGATCTATCCAAGGATCTCGCCAGAGGTCCGTACCCGACCCGTCCTTCATGACCCTCCGAATGGCAGACTTGAGCACCCCCCTGTGTCGTAAGACAGTCTTGAACGTGACCGAATGGTTGTTGTCAGTAGGACACGTCCAAAAATTGTCCTGCTTCACATATCTGCTGTGCATCCAGTCCGCCCAGAGAGATCTCCCGCTGATGAATCTTCAGGCCAGCTTAAGCGCAGAAGCCTCTCTAACCTCCAGCAACGGTCTAAGCCCCACTCCTCCCTCCTTCCTGGGACGACAGAGCTGGTCCCAGGAGATCGCATGCAAACCTCCCCTCCATATGAAATCAGCACATAGCCGCTCCACCCGTCTGATAGTGGCCACAGGTAGGAGGATGGACTAAAGTTACTATATATATTAACAAAAAAACACGAATAAACCGAAAAATAGAATAAACCGAAAACCGAACCGATTTAATTCAGTTCGGTTTGATTCGGTTATGGCCAATTCGGTTCGGTTTCGGTTTTTCTTATTCGGTTTTCGGTCCAATTCAGATTTCGGTTATTCGGTTCGGTTTGAACCAAATTAACCGAATGCTCACCTCTAGATAAGCTTCCCAACTAGCCGTCCGTAGAGTCCAATATCCTCCAATAAGTCCACAACGTCAGCGTCAAGTTTGACATGAGAACCCATAGGAGTATCAATAGTTCAAGAGTCAAATTATCATGTCTCTTGAAATAGTGTTTGTGAATCATTAATAAAAAAGCGAATTTTGGATATTCTTTATACATATAGTTTTTAGTGAATCTTTGATATTAAAGCGAGCTACTCCCAAACTCAATTTAAATAGGAAAACAAGCAACACACCTTCAAACACACCCAAGTGATGATATTATGAATCTAAATAGAAGCGCAAATGCTAACTCTTAAGAGGACAACTGTATGCAAGAGATCTTCGAACTTTTTTGAAAATACCCTAACGAGGCAGTTCGTGCAAATAATTTATAAACAACAATAATCTAACCTAATATGATGTAATGTATCAAGGACAAATGTAGGGGGAAGTCTACAAGTCACAAAGAATCTATCACAAAATCTGTTAAAATTCATGTCACTTGCACAAAGACTCCAAAGCATTGGTGAGGGTTGAGGATTAATGTTTTTATTATTCCACATGTCCCACAGGTTGAATGCTGGTTACAACATTCGACCTATGGGGGCATATGGAATCATAAAAATATCAACTCTTAGTCTCTTACCAATGAACTAGAGTCTTTGTGCAAGTGATGGGTATATATATATATATATATATATATATATATAGCTCTAGTGGTTAGTGTGGAGGCATAAGTTCTGAGCGGGAGGTGTTCGAATTCCGGTGGGAGCGATTGTGTGTATATATATATATATATATATATATATATATATAAACTAATAATAATAATTTTTCCTTAAAATGAGCATCAAAGGAGATTCAAACATGGGTTGCTCTGATACTATGTTAAAGTGTTAGTTAACCAACGCTACCAAAAGCTTGAGCTGATAGAACAGGCCAACATTATGTATTAAACTCCACCCCCCCCCCCCCCCCCACCCCCCCACCACCACCACCACCACCACCACGACGCACACACACTCTTCTCTAACGTGTGGGCTGGTACCCCTACGTGGATGAGCCTAAAGCGTGCACTTGGGCTGAAGACCAGCGGAAGGAGGATCATATGTAAAAAAAGTGAGCCAATATATACCAATTTAATTGATAGATGGGAGGATTCGGACCAGGACTTTTTGCTCTAATACGATGTTGAAGTCTCTACAACTTGCACCAAACTCTAGAGCATTGGTTAGGGTTGATGGTTAATATTTATATTATTCAATACTATCCAACATAAATCAAGAATTGACAAATCAAAGGAATATCTCACATAATCATGAGTTGTGAATTTGCTGCAATTCGTTGGATCAAACCTTCTCATGTTCTTCCTAGGTTGTGGATCGAATACTCCAAACCGGAATTTTCTTCATGTTGCCCTTGCTTTGCTTTTGGAGGTCTTGATGGTTTTGGTGTGACTTCATGGACTTTTGTTGGGGTTTGATAGGATTCTTATGTTTAGGGGTGAGCATTATTCGGTTTTGGACCGAAAACCGAACCGAACCGAACCGAATAAGAGGTTCGGTTCGGTTTTAAAAAAATCGGTTCGGTTTCGGTTTTGAAAATACTAAATTTTTTTATTCGGTTTCGGTTTCGGTTTCGGTTTCGGTTTTGGGTTTCGGTTTCGGTCCAAAATCGAAAACCGAATAAGAAAATTTAATTAATTAATTTATATATATATATATGTGTGTGTGTGTGTGTGTACTATATATATAAGTATTAATATATATAGGTACATACTAAATATATATATGTATGTACTAAATATGTCTATGTATATTTAGTTACTATATATATTAACAAAAAAAGCTCAAAAAAATCAAAAAAATATGAATAAACCGAATAAACCGAAAACCGAACCGATTTAATTCGGTTCGGTTTGATTCGGTTTTGGGTCAATTCGGTTCGGTTTCGGTTTTGCTTATTCGGTTTCGGTCCAATTCGGTTTTGGGTTATTCGGTTCGGTTTAAACCGAATAAACCGAATGCTCACCCGTACTTATGTTGCAATTTCTTGACAAGGAAAAGGACAAAATGTTATGTGGTTATAGAGGGTTCAAAAGCATGGAATGAAGGGTCCAAGGTGTTGTGTATATGGTTGGCAAGTTTCTAACAAGGAAACAAGAAATTTTGGTGTTTGGATTCGGCAACGAACAAAAGGAGATTGAGATTATTTTGGTTGAGGGTTTTAATGGAAATATCTTAAGTGTGCTTTTTGAAAAAATTAAGAAAACCACTAGAGGTGGGTTTCACTATGGACCTGAGGGGATAAAGATTGAAATTGACCTATTTGTCTTACCAAATTCCGAAGTACCTGAAATAACATTCTCTATTACATTTGGAACTGTGGAAATTTGGTTCTTAAATTGATGTTGCCAGACAGCTGTCGGTACTCACAAAAAATGGAGGAAAAAGGCAATATCCAATATAGTACAAGTATCATACTTATTATTCCACCAGATAGATTACTGTTTTCCAATTTTGTTACTTTAAAGACGAGATCTCCACTTTTGTATTATAGTAAGCAAGCAGATTAGGATGCCTTTTTTACGACTTTGGTTAAATTGTAAGAGTCTGGAACTCATCTTTTGTGACATTTGGGGAGTTTCATTTTGCCACATTCAATAAAGGTTGTCTACTGACGAGATGATCTAGGTTGTGTTAAATCCTTCTCCCTAGTACATGTGCCTGTGCAGATTGCAGAGCCTTCAAAGAGTTCCCTGAGCATGTTGTAGGATTGGACCCCAAAATTTGGTGGTTCATATTATTTTCTCATGATGGTGTACTTACAATATTTGGAGGATAACAATATTTCTAGCTGTTTAGCTACCTTGTTTAAAATTTCAAGCATCTGGTTCTTTAATTGTTCTATGGTGCAAGATCAGGCAAGAAAGGGTATTGCTTACCAATCAATTTTCTTGTCTTCCTTTCTTTCTCTTTTGTTTTTGTTGCTCAAACTCATGCTTTGATTTGCTAAATCTTATAACACAAAAATTGACATTACATGTATGCAGGCGGAGGTCGAAGTTGACGGATCAATACTAAGGCAGGGGAGAAGTGTGGTAGTGACTACGGTGGAGTTTAGGTTAAAGAAAACTCGACAACTAATCTACACTTGCCGTTCAACTTTCTATGTGATGCCTGTTGCAAGCCTGTAATTCTTGTTATACATCCTTTCTTAAATAAGATGAATGGTTTTTCCATCATGTTCATGTCTTGGGATTCAGATTTGATGATGTGATTGTAACATTTTTAGCACCATTTATATGTCTCTGTAAACTGGAAGCAATTCATATCTTAAACCTCCAATATACTATTACCTCTTCTTCTTTATCGGGTGGATGACCGGTGCATCCTCCACAAAGACTTTTTGTGTCTATTTTTTCTTCAAACAAAGGGAGATTTGTTTAGTGACATGTTTTATAGATATGTGAATTTACAGGTAGCTGAATCTGCTTCCATCTTCAAGCAACCATTGCTGTCTCGTCTCAAATAGCGCTTCAAATATTATGAGCAAAAGAGGCCAGATAGTGTTGCACAATTGCAAGATCTTGAAGCAGCAATGCAGGAACACTTGTGAGGTTTGCCTATGGGTGCAAGTCCAAGGTTAAAATGTTTTGAGAAACCAATGGTAGTGTTACAGCTAAATAAATTTTACCAGATCTATGGTACGCTTATTTAGGTATTTTACTTTCCAATTTTCATAAAGTTCCAAGTATTTCTAGTTACTAGAGGTTTCCACTCTCCACTTCCTTCCAATTTTCAGGATTTTACTTTGGGATTAGTTATTGTGTGATTGGACACCATTCTTGTTTTGCTGATTTTTGGTGTCGGCCTTCTTGTATTGATATTAGTTGGATAAAAGTCTAGACAGTGGGATAAGTTTCTAGACTACTTATAAATTGCAATATGGATGACCTCATGCAAATTGGATCTAGTTGGTTATGACTATTGGAGTGGGTGGAGTTTCCAACCTATGTGGAGAATATACCGGAGTGCGACGAGCGCCATCCGTGTGTCGGAGAAGCTCGGGGAGTGCATCGATCGCCGTATATTGCAACATATTTGGTACGCAAATAAATGATTGGATATTCATCTTTGACTTTGATCATATATTTTGTCACGTCCTGTTCCCAAAGTACGGTGAGCCAAGTACGTAACATTATCCCCAATCTACGCGACATATGAATACTCCAGTAACCATATTCACGATTGTCGCTCGTAATGTTCTAGGATAGGTTTATTACAGGTCATAACTTCCAAAATAAAATCATATTATTCAAAAGATTATCCTGAAACTATAAACAGGAAATGGACTAATATATCCAAACAACTATTAACCCAATTATAATTATATATTTATATATCTGAATTGATGATAAGAAGTTCTGGTTTCAATATGATTGCCTTCAATCGTCATATCTCGTTCTTGTTTTCTAGCTTCTCTTCAATGTACAATATCAGCTCCTTAGAAGTATGTCTATAGATCTAGTGGACAATATACTAGATCGTCAAACGACTTGCAGGCCCTCAGTCAAGGACGAGAAATAAAGTAAATAAATTGAGAATCTGAAAAGTGATCGGATTCTCCGAATTCCAAAATAAAGGAATTCATAAATTAATTCAGAGGAATTCTTGCATTAATTTGAAATATAACTCTGACTAGATTCTATTATAGTGAATTCCTTAGTGATCGTCCTACTACTAAATCCTAATAATTCATAAATAACAACTATAATCATAATCACAACAACCTAAATTCAGTACCACAATCACAAACAAGTTTCCTATATGATAATGCAGTTTAGAGAACATATGTGTATCACATTCATCATATTTTCTCAACAATAATCTCCTTTACCCGGGATCAGGTTTTGTCTGGATGGGTACGATGCCATAGATCTGAACACCCCCCTTCCCCCCACTATATTGTGGGAAAGTGGAAATATAATTTATTAAGTTCTGGTTTTAGACCAGAAATTTACAAGACAAGAATTCTGTTGGTGAGCTAGGCCTCACCCCCGACATCGTAAGGTCTTACGGATGGCGAAAAACTATTGGTCACCTTTCACTAGTTGTTTGTTATATTGTAGAGATTTCGGGTGTAATCCAGCTGTTCTTTCCTGCCCAATGCACTAACCTAAAATTACAAACAACCTATACTATTATTATTAGTATTATCAAATTCGATGATTTGTATTCCTCCAGCAGAAAGACATGGTTGCTATTTTTATCATTGTTATTATTAGTATTATTATTAAAATTATTATTTATTTTGGGTGTTATATATTATTATTTTCCAAAATTATATTGTATAATATTGTGCTTGGCCTACAGCTATTTACAAAATGGGTTTAGAAGCCCTAAAATATGGTTATATTATTTTGTGATATTTAGTGATAGCGGTTTAGCCTAAAACCTATAATTTGATTTTGACCTAAAATGATTTTTTGGATTTTCGAGTATTTACGTAAAAATATTTTGACAAATAAAAATATAGTTTTAATATTATAAGTAAATTTCCAAAATTGTATAAATATTTATTTACGTAAATTATTTCGATTATAAGTCCTTGACCGTGATTAATCGTATTTCCC
The DNA here is from genome assembly GCA_029216955.1 of Iris pallida. Taxonomy (NCBI): domain Eukaryota; kingdom Viridiplantae; phylum Streptophyta; class Magnoliopsida; order Asparagales; family Iridaceae; genus Iris; species Iris pallida. Next base: position 3,896,045 of record JANAVB010028620.1, read on the forward strand.
ATTTTCTTACGATTTCGAATTGCTACATATCGATCCTAGCTAATTGGACTATTCTAGACTCAACAAAATTATCAGTTTCACCAACTAAGGACCCCAAGCGAGTACATTTCTTGTTTGTTTTCAATATTGTTAATTACTATATTACATTGTCTAGCTGTATGATACTTGATTCCTGACACGCTCGTCACATGGTTAGCACGTCATGGTTTTCTTTTCATGTCATGCCATTTTCTTGTGTGTTGTGTCGGGACGGGACGGGAAAATACTGAGTAGATATGTGATCAGACCTTAGACCTTGTTTTATTTTTATGCTATGTAGACCTTAAGGATGCAAATCCTATGTAGACATTGCGGTGTAACTATCCCAGACTGATCACATATCGAAAGGAGTACTTCAACACACTTAGATAGTTATATTCTTTGTTCCACTCTCTTTACATGTCTTCATATATTTTTTGCCTATTATTCATCATATTTTCATGTCATATTTGCCTTGATTATCTCATCGTGTATTTTATGACCAACATGTCGTATAGTCGTTATCATATTTTTGGAACTACATGTTATTTCCGAAACAGATCCTTAGATGGAAATCTCGATCTCTTACTTCCAAAGAGAGAAAAAATTCATTCTCGTAAGAGAGAGAGAGATGAAAACTCGTTCTCAACCGAAGTTGATGCAACGAAGATGAATATATTCGTTCTCAACCGAAGTTGATGCAACGAAGATGAATATTTGTTCTCAACCGAAGTTGATGCCACGACTTTGCTGGGGTGATATAGATCACTGTTACTAAAAGAAAGATTCACCTTATTGCGATCTCCTTCCAAGAACCAGCAAGTTCGAAAGAACTTCTGGAACGCACGCTGTCACCTACTTTCACGAACTTGAAGGACTCCAATGGCAGCGGCCTTACAACTCTCTTCGTCTCTTTATTTTAGCGTAAGTCCTTAATTAAGGCACGAATAGAGTATTTATAGAGAAAGGGCCGAAACCCTAATCCTAATCCTGGCCTTAACTGATTACGAAAAGATAGGAGCGAATAACGGAAAGATTTGAATGAATTAAATTCAAATCCCACAAAAATCGAATCTGATTAATTAACTCAATCTTTCCATAACCGCTTAAATCTTCCAATCAGCCACATCATTAGCCGCCTGCGCCCTTTAGCCCGTCAGCCTGCGTGCAACCGTGCAGCAGCACCACAAGTGCGCAGGCGTGCAGCACAACAAGCGCGCAGGTGCGCAGCGCGGCACCGCACCGCAAGCACGCAGGCGTGCAGCCGTGCCGCAGCCCTGTGACTTATCACGCCCTGATCCAAGAAATCGCTCGTCCTCGCTAGATTTCACCCGAATCATAGTCCTTGCTGGGGCGTGATGCCGCACGAGCCTGGAGTTGTGTTCGTGCAAGGCAAGATAACAGGTTCATATAGGATTCTCTCAAATTGATAACATAAGCAGCGAAAGAAAAACAGAAGATACAACAAGAATCTCTTTTATCAATAATGAACTGAAGGTTACAAAGGATTGAATAGCCCAACTGAATATACCAATTGGGTGCAACACTCATGATCTCTCTAGCTCACAAAGGATTACATTGTTCCATACATTATGTCTCTTTATAGCCAATAAGTAGTCTTCGGTCGAACATCTCCATGTCGTAAGTCTGAACGCCTATGCGGTAGCTCCTCTTGAAACGTTAAGGACTCCATGCCTCGACGCGTCCAAGCCAAGCCCCGGCCCGAGCCGATCATAACCTGAACCTGCAAGCAAACTAGTGGGGGATTAGTGCTTTCGTCCTCGCTGTACTGATCAAGACCCACTCGCTCACACAAACCAAACACTAAGTAAATTTAGTGAAACATGCAACATTATTTGGTGATCTTTCTAATTAGCCTTAGGATCAGTTTCATGGCAATATTCAAGAATATCAACTTATCATAATGTGTCCAATACCGTGTCCCTGCGGCAGATACAGTTAGACATAATATGCACATAGACATAGTGATCGTGCTCATCTCCGTCCCATTTTGCCTAGCCTGCAATGGTTAGAACTTTACATAAGCAATCATATAATTCACGTAACCAACCAACATATGCATAAGGGTGGCAGGCCCTGCGCCTGCACCTAACTCTAATCTCAGCCCTCCGGCCCTATCTATATGAAGGTCACGGTGTTTCGCACCGTAATGGACTTGGCATCCTTATGTGTAAGCCTATGATCGCTCCAGTATGGGTTGCTAGCCCAGTATCTGAAGGATCCCAAAATTACTGTTATCATAGCGTATCACAACACTGGACGGTCGCAACCTGTCCTAATGATGTGCACCATAAATACCATACATAATTCCCTCCTAGGCTGAACGGTCCCGATGCCCCGTCGTAACCGTCCGAGGGAAGCCACACCCGTGTACGGGCCATCCGAGTCCATTGACCATACAATACGTGCCATGGCAAATAAGTCATATCATACCAACCAATCTCGTATTCCATAAACATAATCCCCAATCTCTATCTCAAGTTCCGACGGCATTATGCCCAACACATCCGTATTGATGCATGACGCCCAACGACTTAGACTTCTCGTACTTATATTTAACGCATTCCATTCATAAGTTATTCACATAGCCTAGTTCCGTAGTTACTTAGTCATTTCCTAGCTTTCGTGCACGAGGGCACGTTCAACGCCATAATCAATATTCTAGACCTAATGTTCAATGTTCTTGGAGTCGTGCACGTTATGCACATCTCGATATTGCCTTTCAATGTTCTACCATCACCGCCCTACCGCGACCCGTACACTTGATGTACGTCGCTTCAATTGTTCAATATTCTATCTTAATGTTCAACACATACTAAGACCCTTAACCGTTCGAGCCACGCTCGCTAACTTGACAGCAACTTACGCATACAAGGATATATTTTATTAGACGTGAAGGAATAGGGAGAGAGAGTCAAGAACCCGCCCACCTTAAGCCGATACGCCTTATCATTTTGCCGGATTGAAGCGGCTCGATTCCATAACTTGGTTGCGCGGCTAACTCTTCTGACTTAGCCACTCCATTGAGCTACTCGATTGATTCGGCCTATCGCGCCCATGCCACAATCCGTTGCAAGGCGATGATTTGGTTTCATGAACACCATTTTGAATAAGGCAAGAATGTTGACCCTTTACAATTCAGCATAAAATCATAGCCTGCACACCAGATCAACCAAAGTCAATAATTCGTTCCAACCGAACTTAGCTTTGCATCGAATCGCATTGATACTTCATCGAGTCAATGCAACTCTTCGAGTCAATGACTCATCATAATGCACCGTACGGAGCGGGGCATTACATAATATACCACTCAAAACAAGGTTCGTCCTCGAACCGAAACCAACACATAATCCAAGTATCTCGCTAGATCGTTTCACGATCTTGTGCTACTATCGTTGGAATCATACAACTTAGTTTGGATCATACACATATTTTAGGCATCCCACCAATATATGCATTTCAGCCAATCTCAGTTGTAGGATATCGGGACAAAGCTAACATGCTCAACTTAAATCCTCAAGCACCAATCATTCCGTATTCGACTTGGTCAGATCTTAGCGCCTATTCCCAAAATACTTCTCATATGCATTATTCCATAACATGGATCATCCTCCCAAACATTTCTGCGTATAACTTAACTCAAAATCGTTACTTCGATCTCATAAGTTTCTCGTCGGCCATCTAGCACATGCATTGCATTAAGTCGTCGCGCATCCGATCGCTACAATTCTCCGCAACGCCCATTCGCCCAACCGTTTTCTATCTCTCACATAACTCAAGTCTTTCATCTAGTCATTCATAACATTTGGCCTTAACGACATGGACTAAGTCCAATATGTCTAACTTTTCTTGCCTATAATCCGTACTATGCATTATACGCAACTATTCCAACACGATCCACATTCTCGAACTATCTACGTATCGCGTCTGGGGCTACCCCCGCTAGGTAACTTATCCAGATATCGTGCTTAATCTCTCCCGACACAAGAGGTCAACTTGAGTCTACGATGTTCAAAGGCAACAATCTTTCTGACCCAAGGTCTCTTACGATACGCTCATCTCTGATTCTCGACCGAGTACGCATTCTTTACTCAATTCCGAATCAATCCCGACTAGTTCATTTCGTAACATAGAATGTGCGCTCAACACATATAACCTAATCGTTACTCAACCCGATCTACGACACAACTCTTAGGATCATTCTACTATTCGTCACTCTTGCACATTGCAGAATTCTTGCAATCGCCTTACCGCATCACTATTCTAAGTACGTTTCTCAACATCTATTCGCTCATCGAGTAACCAAGTCTATTTACATACTTATTCGATTGATAATAAATTTTCTTTTTTGACCATATCGATCTAGTCGAAGGCTACTCGCTAACTTCCGAAACATGATACTCACTCGCTTAGACTTATCCTCAACATGCACTACATCATCCTTCATCCTCGACAAAATTTCTTATGCAATTTTATTGGGTCATCCTATGGGACTTCAACATTTACTTGATTTGACGGTCAAGTCTTCTAGGGTCATCTGCCCCGAAACTACGCTCGATAATTGAAGATCATCAACGAGGGACAGTTACTACGAACCATGTTATATCCTATCGCGGAGCCAAATCAATTTCCGACAATTCCTATGAAACTTCATCCAATCCGACATAATTTATCAATCCATAATTTATCTACTCTCGTACAACTGATGCGCCGTTACTACTCGAATCACTCATGCATTACCGTTAACTATATCGCAACCGAGCAACATTTGTTCGCCTTAGGTACGAGTCTATTTACCCATGATCAATATCCGACACACTCTAGCCTTATCGCACAAATTCTCAAATTCACCTTCGTATCAAACCACAAGTAAAATCCAAATTGTCATGCCGTGTAAGTTCGATCATCCCCGCTGGATGAACCACCATACCAGCGCTCATGCAGAATGATCATCCTAATTCGACTGACGCATGTGCGAGGCTAGTGTTGCGCTCACACAAGACAAGAACGTCAACGTAGTGGTTATCCACGAAGCAATCTAGACACTTTCATTTTTTTTCCAAGTAATATCCATCCACTCTCAAATTCTTTGAAGCATTCCTACCGTTACCACCCAAACTGCCATCAACTTAAATTGTATCTCATTCATCCAACAACAATGCTCAACTTAATTTTTGTTTATTAGATCAGAGTATCTCTGAGTTATTGCATATCTTCTTTGATACGCCTCAATACCATCGTCGATATGCATAACTTGAACATCTTCCTTTCTCATAAGCTCCAATTTGTTGCAATCACTGCCATTATTCGAACTCGAATACGAATCAAGTCTTGCACACATCAAGATCCATTTCGTTGTAACTAACTACCATCATTACGACACAATTTCCAATTTACATATCCATTCTCATATTCCTAATTCGTACTTCCAAATCGTGCTACCGACTCATCGCGCCAACTCAAATTTGTTCGCACGATTTCTTCGTACCTACTCAACTCGTTCCGTACAGTTTTTCGTACCGACTTAACTCAATTCTGACTGAGTCAACTATTTTTTCAACGCAATATTCCCCCGCTATGCTCAGCCTATCGTTCGACTTATACTTAACGAATCCTCGTTCGACGTATCATCCATAGGTACGACTTCGCACATAACTGTTTAACTCAATCCATCGAAGCATACTTGTACCGACTTCTTATCGAGTCATTCCCACTCAAATCTCGTTACTACTCCGTCCGTTGAGGACAAACCTATCATAACCGACACAATCGTCTCGACGCAATCTATTACGAGTCACCAAATGGCTTAACATAGCTATCACTAAGTGGTATGGCATATACCACTCAGAAATCGAGCCTATCGTTATCGATACAATGCTTCTTATACTGATCGCACAAGTAGTATTGCATATACCACTAAAAATTGAGTCATTACTTGACTTTACACTCCGCATAGGTCCGACATCTATTTTCCAATCAACTATCCCGTGTGGCGATCTTTCTCGATCCCGGCTCTAGCGTTATTCTTACTCGAGTTTGGCACAACAACTGGACCAACATAATAGTCGTTCGTCTAAGTTCGACATACATTCAATCTAACCGTAACTTGGCGATCATATCGATCACACCCGCAACATTCGCTCATTCAAAGCTCAACGCGACATACGGCCAACATAAACGTTCGCCTACTCAAACTCGATTTTACGACCAACTTGAATCGTTACTATCGCATCCACGATTTTCTAATTTCACTCGTTGCAGCTCGTGCAATGATTTATTCTCGATACTTAAGGTCATTACTCAATCTCGTTTAACATATCGCTATCCATCCGCATAGCCATACAACATGTATCATACCATGTCAACTCGTTGCGCCAATGCAACGAACGATTCATGACTTGCTGCACTCCGTGCAACCAACAATGCATAACCCTTTGCATAGCCACATAACACACATCGCCTCATATATCGACTCGTTGCACTTCGTGCAACCAACAACACGTATCTTTTCACACTTCGTGCGACCAACAATACCATATTCGTTGTACGTCGTGCAAGCAATGACTCGCAACTTTGTTGCACTATGGAAAACCAACATTTCATAATTTGTTGCACTTCGTGCAACCAACATTCTCCGATGGCACTCGGAGATAGCATGATAGTCACAATATACTTGTGGCAGACGTACTCACTTAATATAGACTTATTGTATGGAACATCCAATGTAGCATCGAGCAGATCCATGAGCTATGCGGTTACAGAAACAACTGAGAATAACTGATTTCGATAGCGAAGAAACTGAGGGTCAAAGAGATTCGTTCACGGTTCAGAGGATGTAACCGCTCTGATACCAACTTGTCACACCCCGATCCGGAAAATCGCTCGTCCTCGCAAGATTTCACTAGAATCAAAGTCCTTACTAGGACGTGATGTTGCACGAGCCTGGAGTTGCGCTCGTGCAAGGCAAGATAACAGGTTCACATAAGATTATCTCAAATTGATAACATAAGCACCAGAAAGAAAACCGAGTATACAACAAGAATATCTTTTATTAACAATAAATTGAAGGTTACAAAGGCTTGAATAGCCCAACTGAATATGCCAACTGGCTGCAACACTCATGATCTCTCTAGCTCATAAAGGATTACATTGTTCCATACATTATGTCTCTTTATAGCCAAGAAGTAGTCTTCGGCCGAACATCTCCATGTCACAAGTCCGAACACCTATGCGGTAGCTCCTCTTAAAACGTTAAGGACTCCATGCCTCGACGCGTCCAAGCTAAGTCCCGCCCCGAGCCGATCATAACCTGAACCTGCAAGCAAACTAGTGGGGTATTAGTGCTTTTGTCCTCGCTGCACTAATCGAGACCCACTCGCTCACGCAAACCAAGCACTAAGGAAATTTAGTGAAACATGCAACATTATTTGGTGATCTTTCTAATTAGACTTAGGATCAGTTTTATGGCAATATTCAAGAATAGCAACTTATCATAATATGTCCAATATCGTGTTCCTGCGGCAGATACGGTTAGACATAATATGCACATAGACATAGTGATCGTGCTCATCTTCGTCCCATTTTGCCTAGCCTGCAATGGTTAGAACTTTACATAAGCAATCATACAATTCAAGCAACCAACCAACCATAAACTTAGATATATGGATAAGGGTGGCAGGTCCTGCGCCTGCACCCAACTCTAATATCAGCCCACCGGCCCTATCTATATGAAGGTCACAATGTTTCGTACCGTAATGGACTCGGCATCCTTATGTGTAGGCCTACGATCGCTCCAGTACGGGTTGCTAGCCCAGTATCCGAAGGATCTTAAACTTACTGATATCATAGCTTATCACAACACTGGACGGAAGTAACCCATCCTAATGATGTGCACCATAAATACCATACATAATTTCCTCCTAGGCCGAACGGTCCCGATGCCCCGGTCATAACCGTCCGAGGAAAGTCGCACCCGTGCACGGGCCATCCGAGTCCATTGACCATATAATACGCGCCATGGCAAACAAGTCATATCATACAAACCAATCTCGTGTTCCATAAACATAATCTCCAATTTCTATCTCAAGTTCCAACGACATTATGCCCCAACACATCCGTATTGATGTACGACGCCCAACGGCTTAGACTTCTCGTACTTATATTCAACGCGTTCCAATCATAAGTTATTCACATAGTCTAGTTCCGTAGTTACTTAGTCATTTCCTAGCTTCCGTGCACTAGGGCATGCTCAGTACCATAAACAATGTTCTAGACCTAGTGTTCAATGTTCTCGGAGTCGTGCACATGATACACATCTCGATGTTGCCTTTCAATATTCTACCATCACCGCCCTACCGCGACCCGTACACTTGATGTACGTCGCTTCAATTGTTCAATGTTCAATGTTCTATCTTAATGTTCAACACATACTAAGATCCTTAACCGTTCGAGCCACGCTCGTTAACTTGACAGCAACTTACGCATACAAGGATATATTTTATTAGATGTGAAGGAATAGGGAAAGAGAGTCAAGAACTCGCCCACCTTAAGTCGATACGCCTTGTCGTTTCACCGGGTTAAAGCGGCTCGATTCCATAACTTGGTTGAACGGCTAACTCTTCTGACTTAGCCACTCCGTTGAGTTACTCGATTGATTCGGCCTATCGTGCCCATGCCACAATCCATTACAAGACGACGATTTGGTTTTATAAACACCATTTTGAATAAGGCAAGAATGTCGACCCTTTACAATCTAGTGTAAAAGCATAACCTGCACACCAGATCAACCAAAGTCAATACTTCGTTCCAACCGAACTTAGGCTTTGTATCGAATCACATCGATACCTCATCGGGTCAACGCAACTCTTTGAGTCAACGACTCATCGTAATGCACCGTACGGAGCGGGGCATTACATGACTCCTGTGCAGCTCCTGTGCGTGCACCTGCGCGGCCCCATCGCAGCTCCTGTGCATGCACCTGTACGGCCCCTGCGTATGCGACTCGTGCAGAGACGAGCGCATCAACACCACACAAGACGCCTTGTGCCGATGCTGATGTGCTATGCAAAGTGCACGAACAAAGTGCCACTTTGCGCCCTTGAGCCCGAGTCCGAGTCGCTAAGCCCCTTCGGGGCTTAGCTCCATAGGAAAATAATTCCCATTAGCATGACAAAAAGTATTAATGCTTCTTTGTTGATTTAGCCTTCTTTCCACTAAAAAATGCCCCCACATGGCACCCATGTGCCTCTTTACACTTCATGTGATCTCTCAACATAAGCAAAGATTTATATAGAGATACCATCCATTTGGTTTTTCCAATGTGGGACTATCTTTCTAGTTTCTAAAGCAAAATACCAACAAGCAAAAACTCCAACAATCTTTTACATATCTCTATATATGGGTTGAGTGTTCCCTACAATGACTGTCTATCATGCATTAGGATAGATGTCACTATGACTTGAATCTTCCCACATGGGTTAAATGACAACATGACCACTACTAAATTATAGCGAATTAGCGACGGCCATATCCGTCGCTAATGCGTCGGCAAATCGACTTAGCGACGGATTGCCGACAAAAATTGACTGAAAAAATCCGTCAAAAAATAGCCCGTCGCTAAAAAATGTTTGTCGCTAAGCTGTCGCCATTCGTTGGCTTAGCAACGGATTGCCGTCATCAAGAATCGTACATTTAGCGACGGCTAGCCGACGAATTTTTGTCAAATCAAGTATCAAGAAGTTTCTGATACTACTTTTTAGCGACGGACAAATCCGTCGGTAATATGTCGGTAACCGCGTATCAGAGAGTTTATGATAGGCAAAATTCGTCGCCAATCCGTCGCTAATAGTCGCTAATACTCGACGGTAGTACGACAGGATATCCGTCGCTTAGGCTCTGAAAAACTTCATGTTTCCAGAACCTTGGTGACGGTTAATCCGTCGCTAGGTTGTCACAAATTAGTCGCTAATGCGACGTAGCAACGGCTTAGCGACGGTTAATTCCGTCGCTCAACCATCGCCTTTCATCGCTTGGTAGACGCAAGTCCGTCGCTAACTGGAAAAGTTTTAATTTTTTTTGCATAAAACAGAGTATTCCCTATTCGCACAACATCCGAAACATCGAAACATCACAATATGCATCATACCTCACACAAACCAACAAACCAATATACATCACACACCAATAAACAAATATCTATCACAAATGCATCACACAAACCAACATATATCACATACTAATATCCAAACATCCATCACAAACTAATATCCAAATATCCACCATTATCCTAAACGTTCACCAATATCCATGTGACAATATCCGTAATTCATAAATATTCAACATTTAAAAAACATTTCCAAACATTCAAATACAATAACATAAATGAGAAGGAGGAGGTGGATCGTCCGCTGATGGTAATCCCTGCTGTGCCCGACGAAGATACTCCTCCACCATGTGTGCCGGCAGGGTATCAAAGACATGGCCTAGAAGTTGGCGTTGCTTCTATGGCAATTTTATGTCAAGGAGTGTCGTCAGAGCAGAAGACAGTACCAGAGGGGCACCAGGGTCAAAAGAAAGACCCCCGACGGAAGAAGGACCGAGAATATTCGAAGCACCAGGAGCAGCAGTAGATGGACGTGGAGCAGAAGAACCGGGAGCAGACGGACCAGGAGCAGAAGAACCGAGAGCAGTAGAAGGACACGGATAGTACGTGGTCATATGCTCCCGCAAGTTCGACACCGCCTCGATCAGAATCACAAGTTGTGTCCCCACATTATCGCCTATCGGGTCACGGGAGGAGGAGGCGGGGGCGGTGGAAATCTCGGAATCGGTGCCTGCAACGATGCCAGGGAGCCGCATCCGTAGAGGTGCCCTTTCCTAAAGCTACCGACGTAACTACGAACATGTCGTTGAAGCGTGCGGTCATATAAGAGGATGCCTAGGCGGACGTCATTTCGCCGACATCCTTGGCAGCAGGGGCTGAACCCGTCTAAGGGCCTCACGATATTGTGGACACACACAAAAACGAAGAAAAAATGCTATCTTTTCTTATTGGCGCAAGGCACCACAAATCGAGTATGCCTGAGAGATCCTACGCTGAGGATCTTCGAGTACAAAAAGAATTCTGGAAAATAGGATCGAACGGCACTTGCTCCTTTACTCCGTTGACACTTTAATTACAAAAGTAGGAGAAAACCTAAGAAAATTGCAACTCTCAGCTCATTGGCAAGAAGTACAATAATTTGGCTCTTGAAAATGCTCTCTGTTCTGTCCTTTGAGGAGGTATGAGACCCCTTTTTATAATCGTTTCCGTGCTGGAATGATGTTATGCGCCCACATGAGATAATACACTGATTTTCATGTGGGCGCTTAGTCCTGCTTTGGGTGCATAGAGTGTAGGCGTATGCAGACTGCGTGATCGTGGGTTGATTGTGGGTTTGACGTGGCCGCATGCTTCGGTGCATGACTACTCGTGGAGATTAACGTGACCGTATGCTTCGGTGCACGATTGATCGTGGGTTTGACTGAGTTGAGGGCTATCCTGACTTGGGCGTATAGCTTGAAACAGGGCTATGTGCCCCCTTCTGGAGGAGTCTAGAGTGGGCGTATGGGCGCATAGCTTGCTCTTGTGACTTGGACACATAGCTTGCTCTGGTGACTTGGGCACAAATGACTTCTCTGGCTTGGGCGCATGATTGTCAAGACTGCTAAATTTTTTATGCTTCTACAAGAGCCCCTTTAAAGTTTTTGATACTTGAACGAGTTCGTAATACTTTGAAAGAAGCATGGACCGTCTTCTCGTGATACAGTGGGCGCATAACATTGCTCTCCTTTTGGGCGCATAGAGTTTGGCCAGACTGTCAGAGAGATGGCTGTTGAGATCTTTCTCGAAAATCTGAACTGAAAGATTCATCGGAGTGAAATTTGAAGAGGTCCATCCTTTATGCGTTGTCCATGTCACCAAGTGGCAGTCGCATAATGTGCAAGAGACTGGGTCTTCATGTGAGCGCATAAGTCGTAGTGGGTGCATAGTACGCGGTGGGCGCATAGGGACATAGGAGTAGTGGGCGCATAGTGCTAGCCCGTGCCTATAAATAGGCTTTGAAGAGAGAAAAGATTCATTACTCTCTTTTCCTTCAAAAATTTCAAAAAGACTTTTAATCTTTTCTCTGCACGAACTATGTCTCCTAAGGCCGCCAAGAGATCTGCAAAGGGCAAGGGGGCTGCACCTAGTGGCTCTCCTCCTGCGACAGCATCCTCGTCAGTCCAAGACCCGATCCTGGGTGAGGCTACGCCTCAAAACAAAGTCTTGAGCGTTAATTTGCAACGCTCGAACTTTTCCTCTGCCTGGGCGCATGTGCCTAAGGCAACATGTTTCTGTGAGCATTCATATGCGCCCATAGAAGCATGCGCCCACACTTTGGTGTGTTATGCGCCCACATGCTGCTACATATTATGCGCCCACATGCTGCTGCATGTTATGTGCCCACATCCTGCTGCATGTTATGCGCCCACATGCTGTTTGTAAGTTTATGTGCCCATATGCTGTTTTGGGCATATAGCTCTTTGGGCGCATAGGATTCCTCCAGCACTTAGTTTTTTTCTGCAGATTCTGAGTCTGACTTTCTCTTCCATCCTTGCAGTTAACATGTTTGTCCCGGAACTTGGTGGAATCCCTTTCGGCTCTACTTGCCAAGTCCTCGGCACAAGCCTTATAACCAACATGGTCAATAATGTTCAGGCCAAGATCAGTCATGACCAGCCTGCGGAACGGACGATCGCTATACTTGAACCGGACAAGACCTTCCTGAAGCAGATGATTAACGACTAGAAGCTCTTGGTCGGAGGGGCACGTCGTTTCAAGAAGCCGTACTTCCTGTTCGATGACAGTGTAGGATTCGAGGATGACGAGACGATGTCTAGAAGACCCTCTGGTAGTTAAGTTAAATAACCAAAGAATATGGTTGCCATCGATGAAGCGCCAATACCCTCTGTCAGCGTTTATTGATCTGGCTGTGCAGAGGCAGATAAAATGGGACCTGACCCCTGAACCGTATGGGGTTGTTTCTGGCAGGATCTAATTCAACCCTGGTGATCAGAAGAATGACACTTTTAACTATGTCAAGGGCTCCACGTCCTACTCCATGAGGGGGCTGCATCCTGGGGTCATAATGAACGATGTCCCGACTGATATTCACCCTTACGCTGCTGAGACTCTCTCCAACTTGATGCTGTCAAAGAAGGAGTCATATCCGGGAGGGAAGTTGCGGATGGAAGGTTGGAGATATTCTGTCCCGTTCTGGAGTGACCTTACTGGATGGGTGCTCTCGACTTACGAGGCCACCCTAAAAGCTGTCGGTCTTTTTTATGCCATTAAAGCCACCCAAAATGGCATTAAGGTTAACTGGCCAATGTTTGTCTCTTTGGCGGAGTTACACAACCATCACACGTGTACCTTCTTCACTCCTAGTGGGGAGATAGGTCTGGCTCTTCACGAGATACAGGCGATATCCAAACTTCCCTGGGGGATGGAGCCATACAAAGAATACGTCCCCTGTGATACGGAGCTCCTGGATTTGGAGAGGAAGAACTCCGAGATGATGGAGGTGTACAAAGAGTTACTCTATCACCTTTTTATTTGTCACCAGATCATGAAGAAGGGTAAGACTGAGGGGTCCTTTCCCCATACAAGGGCCTGGACCAACTACATCTTTACCAGAGAAGAAGGAGATGACCCAGTCTCTTTTTCGTCTCGCAAGCCCTCGACGAAATCTGAGATAGCACAGTTGATGGAAGATCATGGGGCTTTAGACACCGAAGATAGTGATGATCCTGAGGGAAACTTCTCGGTTTATCGTTTCTTCAGGCAGGCCGAGTTCAAGCTGTCAGAAAAGGCGGTGCTAGCCGCTTTCCTGATGATATGGCTTCGTGATTGTGTAGTCCCTAGTGGTTCAGGGTCTATTGAAAGAATAAGCCGGGGTATGATACTTCTGGCTGTAAAGCTGGCCTTTGGATGCCAACTTGCTCTGCTTCCAGCGATGGTCTGCGCCATCCAACGAGGTTTACGACACTTCGTTGTGAACGCGATCACATCCGATGGAAGAAAGGATTTTGCTAGGAATGAGTTTCTCTTTCATTATCTGATGGGATGGCTGGTGCTGCTTCAAAGAATAAGCTGGCTGCACAGATTACTGAGAAATATAATCATATTACGTGGATCCAAAGTGAGATTGCTCAACTGGAGGCTAGTTTGAGGACAACGACGTCTGAACATGAGGACTACTTGGCTCAGGCTGCCATGACCGCCATAACTTTCGACCATTTAAAAAAACAGCTGGTGAAGTTGGAGGGAGAGCACATGAATCTGATCCCCTTCCAGGATGAAGCTGCTCGTCAAGAAGAGGCGCGCCGCCGTGCTACCGCAAAGTCTGAAGCCGAAATTATGGCTCTAAGGGATAGTATCAATCGATTGTATATCCCTTATATTTTTTTGTTTGTAACTGTTTCTTTTAGCCATCAAGACTCTTGTATCTTTTTCTCCGTCTTCTGATAGACATTTTAATAAAGAATCGGTTGGCTTTCAAAATTCATAAATGAAGTTTGTGAAATATCAGAACTAGAGGTAATGTGGACATAGTAAGGATATTTCTGGTGGGTATTCCGCTGGGGAATTTGATGTGGACCTATTATCCGTTTTATATTCAGGATTTTTGAATATAGATAATAAGTTTAAAGAAGCTGCTAATAGAGGTAATATGGACGTAATAGCAGAGGATGTTCTATATCTGACCAAAGGTAATATGGACGTGGAAGGATATATAACATTAGGTAGGAGTGAATAATTTAGAGGTAATATGGACGGGATTATCCTTGATGAATGCTTTGCTCAGAGGTTATATAGACATGGCAAAACGTTTCTTAATCATCCCATTGGGGGAATAATTATCGAAAAACAATTCAGCGGTAATAGGAACGTGACTTGTTTTCGTCAGACCGGGTTTGGGCAGAGTAAAAAAACAGAAATGATTCCACTGGGGAATCTTTTTAGAGGACCTATTATCCATGACGTATTTAAGGCTCTTAAAATACGGATAATAGTTAGATGAGTTTTTGAATCACATAAACATTGCACTATATATTTACATGATTTAAAACAGGGTATATGTGGATGCTGCTCATGAAGGTTACACATAGTATTTCTTCAGAAACTTGCTGTTGATCGTCATCATGAGAAAGTCACCATCAGGCTTGGTTAGTCGATACCACCGTTAGAATACACTGATTCTATAACAAAATGACCTTCTCATTTAGGCTGAAAATTTTCTTTTGTCTTGTGTGTTATGACCATTGGACTTCTCACTGCTAAGACTAGATCACCAACTTGGAAGATTCTTTCCATCACCTTTTTATTAAAGGCTCTGGAAACACTACCAAAATATGGCAAAGTTGCGACGAATTTAGCGACTCC
The DNA here is from genome assembly GCA_029216955.1 of Iris pallida. NCBI lineage: Eukaryota > Viridiplantae > Streptophyta > Magnoliopsida > Asparagales > Iridaceae > Iris > Iris pallida. The sequence continues at coordinate 3,911,550 of JANAVB010028620.1, forward strand.
ATGAGAGAACGTCGCTAATTTTTGGGGATTTAGCGACGTGTAAATGTAACGTCGCTATTCATCGCTGGTGGCGACTACTAGCGATATTAGTATATTAAATGGGAACCTGTGTCGTAATTTTGTCGCTACACGTCGCTAATTATTTTAATATAGCGACGCGTAGCGACGACTGTTATATTACGTCGCCGTATATTAATAGTCAGCGACGTTTAGCGACGTCCCATGTGGACGTCGCTAAATGTTTCATATAGGGCATGGCACGAGGGTTTCTTTTCTATTCGCGGCCGAAATTTTTTTCCTCCAAAATTTTTCTCCTCCGGCGCTCGCACCCTCCTCCGGCGCTCGTACCCTCCTCCGGCCTCCTCCTCCTCGCACCCTCCTTCGGTCTTCTCCTCAGGTAGCCCCCCCTCTCTCTCTAGGGTACTGCTTTAGGACTATTTTGGGTAGCCCCCCCTCTCTCCTCGTCATCACACCCTCCTCGTCACTACACCAGGAGTTCTCCATGTGAATGTTTTGCCCTGTGTTATGCAGACCATTACTTTTGTTCAATCCAGGAGATAAACTGTCCAGAACTCTCTTAATTGAGGGTATCAGACCTATTGCAGTATATTATTTCAATTGTAGGCCATTATTTCAATTGTGCAGTTTATACATCACATATGTATCAGTCCAAATAGGCCAAATTGTTTTCCAGTCTAGTTTTCTCTTATGATAGATGACTGATATCAGTCTCCTTCAATTTATGTTCAGACCTTTTAGGACTTGTGTATCAGTAATGGGATTTAAAAATGGTACATCATGCTTGCCTTACCTGCATTCCTGGTTGGATTATAGCTCACCATTGTGATTAAGCCCTTAAATGATAGGGAGGGTTCACCAGGTATCCTAATTACCTAGGCAGATGTTGCATCAGCAACAAAACAGGGGCTAACTTGTAGTCTGTTATTATGGGGTTCCAGGGAACCACTTATGTAGAGGAAAGGCAGTCATGGAGACTTTGTTGTACTAGTTAACTAGACATAACAATATTGCAATAGATAAATTCCTTACAGTTTGTACACAGCAGCATCTCTGAAACATAGAGTACCAAGTCCAGTAGAACCTTGTATCATTCGACCCCAGAACCGAGCTAGTACAGGACACACCATCATGGAGAAATGAACCCTGTGTCCACCCTGAAACGTTGGTGTTCCAATAAGGAATACATTGGTATTTATGGTGTGGGGCCTTATCTATCCTGGTTGAGTAACAGGAATTAGTCCAGTAATAGTGCATTAGGAGTATTGGAGATGGTATAATGGTGCCCTGTACTGGTACAACTTGGGACAAGAAAATTCAGGTGACTGTACAAGTAGACTCTTGGGATTAGACGTATGTTTCAAGGATTAGAACCTTGGTGTCAGCAATATAGAAAGGCTCGGCTAGCCTATATGAGGTGTATTTATGTTTAGCATTTCGAACCCAGTCCTTAACTGATGTTCAGCCCAATAACATATGATAACAGCCCATGAATATGTGAACAATCTATGCTAATGTTAGTCCAACTTTGAACTTTTATCCTGTAAATTTCCTTATACCCATTGACACTGATCTGTGGATTCTTCCTAGCATCATATTGACACTACTAAATGGTAAAGACCTAGACCCATAACCTCCCAAAGCTGAACCTTAAAGTCTGGCACCTTAGACACCACCAACACCACTGCTGGGCCAGCAGCATCAAAGTTGTTTCCCCCCAATTTATGGCCTCTTAAATGAACCTATGTATTTGATTTTGAATTACATTGGGGGTCTGATTTTGAGCTGTGTGAGGAGAAGGAGCGTGTCTGGGTTTTGAATTACATTGGGGTCTGATTTTGGCTTAAATGATCCTATCGGTTTGTTGAGTATTGGCTTTCTATATATTTGGATTGTTGTTCATTTGTTGTTCATTCGTGGATTCTCTACATTCGTGTATTCTCTATATTATTATAAGCTGTGTGAGGACAGTAGGCCATCTCCATTGGGGTCTGATTTTGAATTACATGTTTCTAATGTGAGGGTTGTGTCTGGGTTTGGAAGTAACTGTCCCATTAATCTGATTTTGAATTACATATACCAGCTAGACACTGTCCCTGCAGCCATTCGATTGGCGAGGCAGAAATCTATGTACGACATTTGCTATAAGGAATTTGTATTAATCTATGGTACGACATCATGATCTGGACATAGTCCCTGCAGCCATTCGACTGGCGTGGTAGAAACTATGTAGCCGTAGATAAAGTTGACTGTCCTCCGACCCCTATCCCTCGGCAATGATGATACGACAACCTATCACTACATCTTTTAGTAGTAGATAAGGTCTTAGTATTACATTTTGTGGGTTCATCTTATTGATTCTGTTACATCCTTCAGATACTAGATTCGATAAGAACATATACTACACCATATGTACATAACATAGATGATTCCCACTAATGTATACTAGAATGAATTTTGGGTTGTGTTCTGAGCCATTCGTCCCCACACTTGGCAATTAAGCATGTGAAATATATCGTTGAAAAACATAAAACTTGTGGTCGTTACTGCAGAAAATGTAGACCGACATGAACTGACGCACGAAAAGGAGGGGATCAAAGCTGTAACAAGTAAAGTTGTGTTTTGGATGTTCTACTCTTGTAAGCTCTTTGTTCACAAAGCATGATATAATGAATACAGAACAAGTATCGAGTTTATAACTCTTGTAAGCTCTATACTTGAGTCACGAACTCGATACTTGTTCTGTATTATTTAATTATAGCTTGTTTTGTGAACAAAGAGTTTACAAGAGTTCTTTTTCCAAAGCACAGCTTTACTTGTTCTAGCTTTGAGCCCCTCATTTTCGTGCGTCAGTTCATGTCGGTCTTCACTTTCTGCAGTAATTATCTTAAAATGGATATGAATTACTATCTGCGAAACCGTTTGTGGATGTACAATCGTCATCCTGATGAATTACTATCTGTGTCAATCTTTGCAGAATTATCTTAAAAGAGATATGAATTACTATCTACGGAACCGTTTATGGATGTACAATCGTTATCCTGATGACATGTGCGGTGTGCGGGATGAATTTATACAGGATGTGCAACAGTTCATACAGTTTGCCAAGGCGTTCCCTCAGAACATGGACCGTACAAAAATTAAGTGTCCATGTGTGAGATGTCGCAACTAAAAATATCATTCGGAAGTGGATGTGACATATCATTTGTATTTGCGGGGTTTTATGCCAAATTATTATCAGTGGACCGCACACGGAGAACTTGTGCCTTTAGCATCCGAGCCGGAGCCTTATGTGGAGCCTTATGTAGATGTCCACGAGCATACTGATTACGACCAAGGGTGGACGAACATGGTTTTTGATGCTGTGGGGCCTAGTTTCGATCCGAACAATCAATATACAGCTGAGGAGGCACCAAATGTCGATGCTGCAAAGTTCATGGAGTTGCTGGAGAATACAAGGACTCCTTTATATTCTGGTTGTGATGACCATTCACCGTTGAAGGTGATTACAAGATTGTTGAGCATAAAATCAGATTTGAACATGTCTCAAGAATGCTATAACCGAATCCTGGAGTTAATTAAAGATATATTGCCGGAGGGTGGCAAGTTACCTAAAGACTTCTACCGATCCAAGAGAATGGTGAGATCGCTCTGGATGGGGTATGAAAAAATTGATGCATGTCACAACAGATGCATGTTGTACTATAAGGACGACAAAGATGAAGACGCCTGCAGATTTTGTGGTGCCGATCGCTTCAAGGCAACTAGTACAACAAGGACTTCTGGTGCACGCAAGCCAACAGATTCGATGTACTATTTGCCTTTGACGCCGTGGTTGCAGAGGTTGTTTATGGCAAAGAAGACAGCTGATAATATGAGTTGGCACAAGCAGGAACAAATAGATGGAGTACTGGATCATCCATCCGACGGAGAAGCATGGAAGCACTTTGATCGAGTGTATTCCGATTTTGCTTTGGAGCTGCGTAATGTCAGATTGGGGCTTTCCTCCGACGGTTTTACCCCATTTGGACTTTTGGGCTCACAATATTCTTGTTGGCCTGTGATTGTTACTCCGTACAACTTGCCGCCTTGGATGTGTATGAAGACTCCTTATTGTAGGAACGAAATCGTAAAACAGAATACTCTAGAGGGGGGTGAATAGAGTAGGCAGCGGAATATTGCTAATTAAAAATCTTGTTAGCAGTTAGATCATAGATATAATAATAATCACAAAAGTAAATGACAGGAATTAAAAGTGATCAGAAGGCAAACGCAAACACCAAGATTTATACTGGTTTTCCTCTTGTGAGGACTAGTCCAGTCGGAAGAACTCTAGCTTCCAGTTGAATCCACTATTGGAAAATCTCGCAAGTTTTCATACGAAGTCCTTACAACTTCTACAGACGCGAGCTTTGATACGAAGAACTCGACCAACTTCAATTATGAAGAGTTGTATCTTCTATCAAGCCTCTAGGGGTGAGCATCGGTTCGGTTCGGTTCAAACCGAACCGAATATGTGAAAACTAAAATAACCGTAAACCGTATTTCTCAAAACCGAAAACCGAACCGTTTTTATAAAAACCGAACAAAACCGAACCGAATTAATTCGGTTCGGTTTTCGGTCGGTTCGGTTTCATGGACCAATGTGCATGGCCTTCATGTTTTTAGCAAAATGAGCCTATTTAAATAATTTTTTTTTTAAAATATATGACATTATTGTATTTGTGAATTGTTATATTACATAGAGTGAAAGATATTAGTATATATAGATTGAGGGTAGATAGAGAGAGTGCTCAAAGAAGCACCGACATAGAATAGGAGAAGAGAGTGCGCTCAGTTAGGGATTAATAAACATTAGTATATGTATATTGTGGGTAGTTTGATAGATTACTAAATCTAAATCGATTTTCGGTTCGGTTCGGTTTTTCGGATGAAGAACCGAAAACCGAACCGTTATTTCAAAATTTTAAAATTTTAAACCGTAAACCGAACCGATAACCAAAAAACCGAACCATTTGTCATATTTCGGTTCGGTTCGGTTTTCGGTTTTCAACCGTTATATGCTCATCCCTACAAGCCTCTGATTACAATCGCTCTAAAATTTCTAGACCGTACCGCACTGTTAAATCGATTAGAGGATTGTAACTGGCTTGGGATTTGAAAATGAAAGCTTTTTAGAACTCTTTGGAAGAATGTAAGCTCAGGAAGAGAAGAGATTGAAAGTGAATTAGTGATTTGAAATGATCGAAATACTTCTCTATTTATAGTTTTTTCAAAGACAGAACTCTGACAGAATTCGGACAGAATTCAGACAGAACTCTTTGTAACAAACCGCAACTGAAGGATGACCAAGTTCAAAATCCAACGTTCACTAACGTTTCAATTGGCCGAACTCTGGCCGAACTCGGACCGAGTTCTGCTAGGGTTCTGCCAGTTCATTTTTGAGAAAAATCAATTTTGGCTTTTTGAAAATTCCTTCAGAAGCTTTTTGTAAAAAGAATGTTTTTCAAAAACGTAGGTCATTTGTAAAAGAATAGGATGGTTTTGAAAAACGTTTTCGGATAGCCTATTTGCCAGTACGACTCGGTGTATAATGTATTCCTAGACTCAATAAAATGAAAAATTACATTGCTTAACAGGAAGTACATTTGGAGTGGCAAACGACTTCAGTCTTGAACATAGTTGATATCCATCGTTGAGCAGTGTCCAAAACGTCGTAGGTAAACATCTGAATTGACTTGCATCTATATCGAGACAGAGTTTGATCAATTATTAAAATCAGGTGTGACCATGACCAATGGGCCAACAATCTCTTCCATTTTGATAATTGACAAACCTTGCCGATATAACATCTAAGCTTGGATCAATTCAAAATAGTAATCAAAAGAAATTGTTTATAACTTGTATTCACGAAATTGTTAGATCTATTTCTCCCCCGTTGTCACTTAGCAAAATAATTGCAAAAAAGAAAGCTCTCCCGCAAAAAATGCATAAGTAACAAACAGTGAAGAAACACAATAAAAAATATATGAATATTTATTACATGCATGGTATAAACAGTGAATATAGTAAGAGAAACAGATAGTCTATAGAACAACACATGCATGTATTTGTCACAGGCAGTTTTTAATATGAAGGGATAGATAGTGCTAGAATAAAACTGAAACAAATAAAGTGCTGAATAATAAACTAAGATGCTAAAACTGAGGCAAAATTAAAACCATGTCTATGAAGAGTCACATAATAAAATAAAAGTGCTGATAATAACTTGGAATGTAGGAGCATTTCTAAGTAAACAAAAGACAAAAGTAACAGTCTTAATATCTAACATCTCAAAAATCATCATCCTCCTCATCATCATCATCAGCTGCAGTGTCAGCATGGCCAGAAGGACCAGCTCCAGAAGTACCAGCACCGGAAGTGCGAGGAGTGGCACCAACGGTACGATACCAATCATTGGCGTTCCCTGACTGGAACAGAGAGTGGACCGCCTCGTCATCAATGCGGTAGCCAAAAACAGAAGGGTCTCGAGGTAGAGAGCTAGCAGAGTGACCCGTCTGTGCAAACCTTAGATCGACGAAGGAGTTGGCAATCGCCTAGAACCGAGTCACATCACAGAACTCGTGTTCCCTAGAAGTCTCAACATAAAAGGACTGCAGATCTGATAAGTGCTGATGAATACCCTCAAATGTCATAGGATAAGAATGAGGAGGAACATGTACTGTAGGAGTAGGTACAGGAGGAGCAGGTGCAGTAGGTGGAGGAACAGTGGCAATGCTGCGATGAAAGAGTTTGAGGAACTTGGGTTCAGGGTCAACAGCACAAGTAGATAGGTCAATATTAAATCTTTGAAAGATACGAGGAATAAGCATCGCATAAGATAGGTTGCGGTCTCTCCCGCGACATCTACCCATCATCTGGATGATAGTCTTAGGGGCAGAAAAAGGAATCCCCTTAAGAATATGATAAAGAGCAGAAAGCTCAAGTGCAGTGACATCATCTTTGGAAGTAGATTTTGGAAGTAAAGTGGAATAGATGATGCGATGTAATTTGTAGTTAAACAAGTTCAAGTTATTAGCCTTGAACTTTCCAGGACGAGCGCGTGCGGGCGCACAAAGCTCATTCTTGAAACTAACGAGTGTCGTGCCATCGAAAAAAATAAAATCAGTGATGTCATCGAGCGGGGCACCTTCTTTGGGATACCAAGGATTTTCGCTAACGTTTCATCAGTAAATTCGATATCGATTCCTCCGACACGTGTCCTCACGGTAAAAGTGTCTAACACGAAATTATAATAGAATAATCTAATGGCATTAGTGGCAATGGGAAATTGTAAGGTAACAAAATATTGTAACCCTAATGCCTCAAAATAAGGGCGATGATCCGGAAAGACAGTCCATTTAATCGGCGATCCGGTGCAAATAGTACGCATGAAGAAATCGGCGTACCACAATAAAGCTTAATCAGAAGTTTTAAAGTAAAACTCGTCCGACGTACCGTCGTCCGATTGGACCGGAGAAAAGAGGCAATCCGTATGCGGATATGAAGACGATGTCTCTTTACTGGCATTAGTCTTCTTCCTCTTGAAGGGATTGAACTTAGGCATTCTTTTCCAAAATTTCTAGAAACCCTAAGTATTGAAAAGTGGAGGAGAGAAGGAATTATACCTTCTAAGAAATGGATATGCTGATGAGGACGAAGTTCTCCGTACGAATCCAAAGTTTGGACGAGAATCTCCACGCGGATTGGAAGAACAAAGATGGAGAAAAACTAGGGTTTGGAGGCGCGGCAGCTGCTGTTTGATGTAGTTTGGAAGAATGAAGAAGATGGGGGCCTCGGGTTCTGGCTGGTACATATATATACCCAGCCAAACTCTGGCCGAATTCGGACCGAACTCGGGTCGAATTCGCTAAGGGTTGCCTGGTTATATATGTATCAAAAATAATAGAAATGGGGCCACATCTTTTTCATTAATTCGTTTCAAATGTTTAATTCAAAGTTTAGTAATTTTAAATCTCAAAGTAATATAATTAATATTATTTTATAAATTAATATTCTTTACTCAGCATCTGTCTCAGATTAGCTGTAGGAGTACTGTTCCATCTAACAGAGGTTCACCGGAGAACTCTTAAATACCGCTTCGCTTCGACCGTAGTCGTGGTGACAGACAAACTCTTTTTAGGCTTGTCTCGAAAACAGTTATTGAGTATCGAATAAATAATTAATAAAATAAAATTAATTAATATTATTTATATCTAAAATTCCTAATTTTCGACGTAAATAATTGAAACGATCTTCCGCTAGAGATTTTGTGAGTATGTCAGCTAATTGATTCCGTGTGTCTATGTATACAAGGTCTATATCTCCATTTTGTTGATGATCTCTAAGAAAGTGATGTCTGATCTCGATATGTTTAGTACGAGAGTGACATACTGGATTCTTAGTTAAATTAATAGAACTGGTGTTAGCAAAGAAAATGGGTATGTGTGTAAAATGCAATCCATAGTCTTCTAAAGTTTGTTTCATCCACAAAATTTGTGCACAACAACGTCTTACGACGATATACTCAGCCTCGGTTGTTGATAATGTAACAAAATTTTATTTTTTACTAAACCAAGAGACTAGAGCTTTTCTTAGGAAATGACATGTGCCGCTAGTGCTTTTTCTATCTACTTTGCATCCGACAAAATCAGCATCAGAATAACCAGTTAGGTCAAATGATGTGGTTTTGAGATACCATAAGCCGATAAAAGAAGTGCCTTTAAGGTATCGAAAGATATGCTTAACTGCGCACAGATGTGATTCCTTAGGATTAGCTTGAAAGCGTGCACATAAACAAACACTAAACATAATGTCTGGTCGACTAGCAGTTAAATACAGTAAGCTACCGATCATACCTCGATACTTACGTATGTCGACAGGTTTGTCTTGTTCATCCATATCAAGCTTGATTGAAGTCGCCATTGGAGTGCTAAGTGGCTTGACTCCTTCCATGTTGAACTTCTTTAATAGATCCTTTGTGTACTTTGCTTAATTTATGAACGTCACATTGTTGGTTTGTTTGATTTGCAGTCCGAGAAAAATTTTTAGCTCTCCCATCATGCTCATCTCAAACTCATTCTGTATACACTTTGAAATTTTTTGACAAAGAGATTCATCAGTAGATCTAAAGATAATATCATCTACATAGACTTGAATCAAAAGAATATTATTATTCAAAGATTTTATAAACAAGGTAGTGTCAACCTTTTCCTTTGAAAAATTGTTATCAAGTAGAAAAGAGCTTAGACGATCGTACCAAGCACGAGGGGCTTGTTTCAAACCGTATAAGGCTTTCTTCAACTTGAAAACATATTCAGGAAATTTAAAATCAGTAAAACCAGGAGGTTGAGCTACATAAACTTCTTCTTTTATAAAACCATTTAAAATGCGCTTTTGACATCCATTTGAAATAATTTAAAATTATGAAAACATACAAATGCACATAACATGCGAATGGATTCTAATCTCGCAACTGGGACATAAGTTTCATCGTAGTCGATACCTTCTTCTTGATTGTATTCTTGAGCTATGAGTAGAGCCTTATTACGAGTTACTAAACCATTCTCGTTCAGTTTATTTCGGAATACCCATCGGGTGCCAATGACCGGATGATCAACGGGCTTGGGAACAAGTTCCCAAACTTGATTCCGTTCGAATTGGTTTAAGTCCTTTTGCATAGCATCTAACCAAAAGTTATCACTACATGCTTCATCAATATTTTTGGATTCAAACTGCGAGACAAAAGCAACACAAGAAGCTATATCTTTATTAGAGGAACGAGTACTTACATCCTTGGTAATCTCACCAATTACCAAGTCCTTTGGATGATTAGCCAAGAATCTCATCTCTTTTGGTGTAGTCTCAAGATTACTAGTTCCGGCTTCTTTGCTTGGAGGTTCATCTGCTACCTGATGTGATGGTTCTGTATCTTTGTGTAATGGTTTTGCAGGAGCTGTACTTGGTGCGATTATGTCTTCATTGTTATCATCGTCTAAGTGTTGATTTAGCTCATCAAACTTGACGTTGATAGATTCTTCAATGATCATGGTTCTTTTGTTGAAGACTCTATATCCTTTGCTCTTTGCTGCATAACCTAAAAATATATCTTCATCGACCTTTTCATCAAATTTACTCAAATTATCTTTAGTATTAAGAATAAAATATTTACAACCAAAGATTTTGAAATAAGAAACATTTGGTGTTCTATCAAACCATAATTCATAGGGAGTCTTCTTCGATATAGGTCGAATTAGAACCCTATTGAGAATATAGCATGCTGTATTTACCGCTTCAGCCCATAAATATCTAGGTAGACTAAACTGATTTAACATTACTCTAGCCATTTCAGATAGAGTTCTGTTCTTACGTTCCACAACTCCATTTTGTTGCGGATTCCTAGGGCAAAAGAATTCATGCAAATAATCGTGTGTGTCACAAAATTGCTTGAATTCTACATTCTCAAATTCGTTGCCATGATCACTACGAATACGAGTAATCATGAACCCCTTTTCATTCTATACTTTCTTGCAAAAGGTGACGAATTCTGATAATGCATCATTCTTGCGTGCAAGAAAATAAACCCATGTATATCTAGAGAAGTCATCTATAATGACAAATGCATATAACTTACCACCTAGACTAGCAATTCTATTTGGTCCAAATAAGTCCATATGCAACAGTTGTAAAGGTCTAGTGGTACTTACAGTGTTCTTGGATTTGAATGCGAATTTGGTAGCTTTGTTCTTTTCACATTCACTACATACCGTATCCTTCTTAAAAAAAATATCCGGTAAGCCGTGTACCAACTTCTTTGTAGATAATCTTAAAATTGTATCCATATTTGCATGACCGAGTCTCATATGCTATAGTTGACTCTCAACGCTTTTGGCCATCAAACATTTACCTGCTGTGTTAGCATCTTCCAACAAATAGAATACATATATATTGTCTTCCCTAATACCTTCAAATATAGTACTACCAGTTGAACTATCAATTATAGTACATTTATCTTTTATGACGTTAATACCATAACCGTGATCAGCTAAATGGCTTATGCTGAGCAGATAATGTTTTAACCCAGTAACTAGACAAACATCTTTAATCACTGGATAGGGAGCCTTACCAATGTCACCAATACTGATTATGTACCCTTTTAAATTATTATCGAAGGAGACGTTTCCTTCTTTATTCCTCTTCGACAGTGTTGCGAATAATGAAGCGTCACCGGTCATGTGCCGTGAGCAACCGTTGTCGAGGATCCATTTGCTCCTAGCATGTGAAGGGCGTCCCACCTATAAAACAATTTGCAGATGAAACTCTTGGTACCCATTTCTTGTTGGGTCCTGACTGGTTAGTTTTCGGCATCCATGCATAAACATTTAAATCTACTAAATTTTTGATTCTACATGCAGAAGATATACGACCAATGAGGCCACAATAATGACATTTAGCATGTTGAGTGTTGAAAGTAGTGTGAGGTGCATGATTGGTAGGTTTTGGTTTTCTAGTATAGAAGAATGTATGCCTATTAGTCTTCTTGGGCATAGTCATGGTATGGTTTGGTCAGACAGTGTTGGGCGTGTACCGATGATTCGATAATTGACACGTGTTAGAATAGGAAGCAACAACTTCAGGCCGTTTTTCTAAACTAATTTCCAACTTTTTGGAAGTGTCATATAATCTAGTATAGTCAGATGTGAGTGATTCTAATCTGACCTGTGCACACTGGAGACTCTTTCTCTCCTTAGATAGGTCTTCCTTTAACTGGATAATAGTTTGGTCTTTTTCTTCGGATAGCTTAACAGTCTCGTGTAACAACAATTTAATAGAAGAAAGCTCACCAGACTCAGTTGAAAAGTCATTATTTCTAACCAGATCTAATTGGTTGGTAAGTCTTCCTATTTCACCTTTGTACTCTTTGAGTACCTTCTTAGAGGTTTCATATTTACTATGCAGTTTCCTGTAATCATCTAACAGTTCACTGAAAGCCTCTCCTAGTTGCTCAAAGGTAAAACATCATACGGATCAAATAGAGGATTAGTAATTACCTGATCACAAGCCATCAAGCATACATTTACAGCGTCATCTGATTGTTCATCTTCTGAGTCGCTGGCTTCACTTTCATGCCATATGCTTGTGTTGGCGTACTTTCTTGATGTAGATTTCTTCAGGTAGCCTTTGTCATATTTGCTATTTTTCTTTGATGATGATGTTGAGGGACAATCTTTCTTCATGTGTCCTTTCTTCTTACATCCGTAGCAAATAGGATCTTCCTCGTTGTTGTTGTTGTTGTCTTTGCTGTCTTTTGTTCTCCTGTTAAATCTCATGAACTTTTTAAATTTTCTTACCAGAAGAGCTTGATCTTCAGAGTTGGAGTCGCTGTCGCTGTCGTCAGAATCATCTTCGATGGTTCTTCTATATTGAGCCTTGAGAGAGATTGTCATCTCTGATTTCTCCTTTGGTGTAGCATCTTCAAAGTCTTGATGTTCTAACTCGTGAGTGAGTAGCTTACCCATGAGTGTTTCTAGAGACATTATTGAGAGGTCGTTCCCTTCAATGATTGCTGTAGCCTTTGGAATCCAGTTCTTTGTAAGGGCTCATAGAAGTTTGCGAATCTTCTTATGGTTACTGTAATCCTTGTCTAGTGAAGATAGAGGATTTACAATATCCAAAAATTTTGTAAACATCTGAGTGACTGATTTACTTGGCTTCATTTTGAACGCCTCGCACTCCTGAGTAAGTGCTGATTTTTGACTCCTTGACTTGTGTTATTCCTTCGTGGGTTACTTCGAGAAGTTTCCACACTTCGTTTGATGTTGTGCAAGTAGACACCCTGTTGAATTCAATTCTGTCTAAAGCACAAAATAAAGCGTTAATAGCACGTGCGTCAAGACTGGCCTTTTTCTTTTCTTCCTCTGTATATTTGTCATGGGGTTTTTCAACTAAAACACCATCAACATTAATACGAGGTAACTTTTTATAGCCATCAATAACTATAGACCATAAGTCAAAATCAAGAGATTTCAGAAAGAAACTCATACGTGTTTTCCAATAAGTATAGTTTGTGCCGTCAAACAGTGGAGGTCTGTTTGTGGCTTGGCCTTCACTTGTGAATTTCACAGTTGCCATGTGTAATGCTGTGATCTATATAAAAATTGAATACAACTGCAATTTTAACTTGCTTTACCTGTATAATCCGCTCTGATCCCAATTGTAGAAACAATTGGGATCAGAATATAATACCTCTAGATGGAGAGCCTGCTCTGATACCAATTGTAGGAACGAAATCGTAAAGCAGAATACTCTAGAGGGGGGTGAATAGAGTAGGCAGCGTAATATTGCTAATTAAAAATCTTGTTAACAGTTAGATAACAGATATAATAATAATCACAAAAGTAAATGACAGAAATTAAAAGTGATCAGAAGGCAAACACAAATACCGAGATTTATACTGGTTTTTCTCTTGTGAGGACTAGAACAGTCGAAAGAACTCTAGCTTCCAGTTGAATCCACTATTGGAAAATCTTGCAAGTTTTCATACGAAGTCCTTGCAACTTCTACAGACACGAGCTTTGATACGAAGAACTCGACCAACTTCAATTGTGAAGAGTTGTATCTTCTATCAAGCCTCTGATTACAATCGTTCTGAAACTTCTAGACCGTACCGCACTGGCAAATCGACTAGAGGATTGTAACTGGCTTGGGATTTGAAAATAAAAGCATTTTAGAACTCTTTGGAAGAATGTAAGCTCAGGAAGAGAAGAGATTGAAAGTGAATTGGTGATTTGAAATGATCAAAATACTTCTCTATTTATAATTTTTCCAACGACAGAAATCTGACAGAATTTGGGCAGAATTCGGACAGAACTCTTTGTAACAAACCGCAACTGAAGGATGACCAAGTTCAAAATCCAACGTTCACTAACGTTTCAATTGGCCGAACTCTGGCCGAACTCGGACCGAGTTCTGCTAGGGTTCTGCCAGTTCATTTTTGAGAAAAATTAATTTTGGCTTTTTGAAAATTCCTTCAGAAGCTTTTTGTAAAAAGGATGTTTTTCAAAAACGTAGGTCATTTGTAAAAGAATAGGATGGTTTTGAAAAACGTTTTCGGATAGCCTATTTGCCAGTACGACTCGGTGTACAATATATTCCTAGACTCAATAAAATAAAAAATTATATTACTTAACAGGAAGTACATTTGGAGTGGCAAACGGCTTCAGTCTTGAACATAGTTGATATCCATCGTTGAGCAGTGTCCAAAATATCGTAGGTAAACATCTAAATTGACTTGCATCTATATCAAGACAGAGTTTGATCAATTATTAAAATCAGGTGTGACCATGACCAATGGGCCAACACTTATATGTTCCTAACTGTTATTATTCCAAGTCCGAAGAACCTGAAGAGGAACATCGATGTGTACTTACAGCCCTTGGTAGATGAGCTGAATCAGTTGTGGGAAGTAGGTGCAACTACATATGATGTTTCCAGAAAGCAGAACTTTCAGATGAGGGCCGCACTAATGTGGACCATCAATAATTTCTCGGCCTATAGAATGTTATCGGGTTGGAGCACCCATGGTTGTCTCGCATATCCGTATTGCATGGATCGCACTAAGGCTTTCCGTTTGAAACACGGAGGAAAACTGTGCTTCTTCGATTGTCATCGACAGTTCCTGCCAAAGGATCATCCGTACCGGAGGAACAGGAATGCTTTTCGTGCTGGCATAGTAGAGAAGTCCAGTCCACCGCCACGGTGGTCCGGGGACACGATATGAGAGAAAGTTAAAGAATTATAAAGTGCTATTGAAGAGCCTACAGTGGGGTACAAGTGTGATGGATTTGGCCGCGCTCACAACTGGACGAAGATGACTATATTCTGGGACCTGCCATATTGGAGTGACCATCTACTCAGACATAACCTGGATGTCATGCATATCGAGAAGAATGTATTTGACAATATAATAATTACTGTGATAGACGTAAAGGAAAAGACGAAAGACAATCCCAAGGCCAGGTTGGACTTAGAAGAAATATGCAGACGTCCAGAGTTGTATTTGATAAAGGAAGGCAGTGGGAAGTATAAGCAGTCTAAGGCCATTTTTTCACTGGACAAGGAGGACAAAGGTAAACTTTGTAGGTGGATCCAGGGCCTAAAATTTCCAGACGGGTACATATCGAATTTGAGAAGATATGTTGACCCGAAGGAGAACAAACTGCAGGGTATGAAGAGCCATGACTGTCACGTTTTTATGGAGAGGTTAATCCCGAATGTACTTCGGGAATTCTTACCTCAGGTCGTTTGGGATCCATTAACGGAGCTTAGCATATTTTTCAGAGATCTTTGTTCTACTAAGTTACGCGTTGATCGGCTTGAAAATCACGAGAAAGACATTGCAGTAACATTGTGCAAGCTTGAGAGGGTGTTTCCTCTTGGATTTTTTGACTCTATGGAGCATTTGCCAATTCATCTTTCCTATGAGACACGTGTTGGTGGGCCCGTCGATTATCGGTGGATGTACCCGTTCGAGTGCCATCTAAACCACCTGAAGAAGAAGGTAAAAAATAAGGTACGGGTCGAGGGTTCTATTTGTGAAGCCTATGTCCTTGAGGAGATTACAAACTTTTGTTCAATGTATTTCAAGCCTCATATTGCTACAAATAGAACAAGAGCTCCGAGAAATGACGATGGAGATATAAAATATAATGATGCATTATTGAAAGTCTTCAATGCTCTTGGAAAGCCTTCTGGAAAATTGAAAAAGAGATATTTGAATGATGAGGAACTAAGGGCTGCCCAGTTATATATATTACTCAACTGCGAGGAGGATGACGTAGAAAAGCTAGAGTGGTAAGTAAAAATCTTCAACGTTCAAGTCATCTATTTGTTGATTACGTTATTATAATTTAATGAGTGTATCCCAATATTTATTGGTTTTCAACAAATTTAATGATGAGGTGAGGTCAAGTAGACCATACATTGCAGATGAAGAAGTAGAAGAAGAAATGAGACTTTATTTCCCGTCTTGGTTGAATGCATATGTACGTAAGAAGCTAGTTAGAATCTTCCTCCATTTGTATTTGCACAAGAAATAACTTAACATTGAACTTAATTTTGTATCTTCTCGTGTTTAGGTCGATCGTCCGGACATCACCCTTGAGAATGAATCTATTAGAACTCTTGCCAAAGGACCAATTTATGCCGTCAAAATATGGCAAAGTTATTGCGTGAATGGGTTTAAGTTCAAGCCAACAAATGCTCCCATCAGAGATAGCTTTCTGGATCTTGATTCCACAAAAAATAGTTGCTTGTGTATCAAATCTATAAACTACAAAGATGTCACTCCAGGCAATGATTTCTGTGGCGTCTTACGAAAGATTGTGGAATTGACGTACAACTATGGCACAGAGCCTGCCAAGATCGTGTTGTTCAAAGTTGATTGGTTCGATCCGATACAAGATCAAGGATGGAAAATTGACAAGCATGGTCTTGTAGATATTAACTACCGTCGTCGATACCAAGGATACGAACCATTTATCCTAGCAAGTCAAGCTCAACTCGTATATTTTACAACATATCCTAGACGGAGAACAACGAGGTACGACTGGTGGATAGTATGCAAGACTAAAGCCAAAAATACCTACGACGTCGACGAAGTGGCTTATCAGGAGGACGAGCTACCTCTTGTACCAAATACAGTTGATGTCGACTCAGCAGAAGTTCTCCATTTTATATCTACTTGTGTAGAAAAGGTACAAGTATCCGAAGGGGAAGACGAAGGAGATGCTAGTAAAGTTGAGGAGGAAGAGGAAGAGGATGAGGAGGAGGAGGCAAATGAAGAAGATGAATTTTCAGAGGATGTTTGAGAAACTGTGATTTTAATGTATTCATATTTCTGTAATCTTAAATTATGAACTATGATAATTTCTATTAGTATTCAAATTTTTGTAAACTTAAATTATGAACTCCAATATATGCAGATATTTCTAAACTATCATTATATTTATTTATATTTTTAATCATATATTATTATTAGCATAGCAGGACGACGCGGAGGCATAGCATAACGACGCGGAGATAGGTCAGGATGAGCCGTATCCTTAGGTGGGCAGAGAGCCCCATTACCAGAGGATGGCTCCGGACCATCGTCTGACCCGAGCACTCCATTGTACCATACGATCGCAGGTCCGGGTGGCAGTACACCTGGGACGAGCAGTTTCAGGCTTATTGATACTCCTTCCCCTAGCCTTCCTACCGCTGACAGCAGCATGGCGGGTGGGGAGCAGGTGGAGGAGGTAGTCCCTACTCCCGCCCGTGCGGATCCATACCATAGCGACCCTCAATGCGCACCTTAGGACGAGACGAGGATGGAGATTTGGGCCGACGCTCCTACGAAGTACGTTAAATGAATATATATATATATATATTTTATGCTTGTATGTATATATATATATATATATATATATATATATATATATATAATATAATATAGTTATCGTTGTATACAGATATCGTCCTCCGTCAGTACAGAGAGCGTTGGGCTCCTTTCTGAGGTCCAACTATGGGGGTCCGTGGATCAACTACTCGGATGCCTCGGAAGAGAGGAAGACATTCTGGTTTGCCCACTTCAAGGTAATTAAATATAGTTAATTTAGTATGATTAATATAATTTTAAGTATGTTTTAGAGCTTATTATTTTAATTTGTAATTCTTGTAGAGGACTTATTTTTATCCACCACACCGGGCCCAGCAGATTGAGAGACAGTTTTCTGTCGTCGCTGCCAAGTTGATCCGTGATGTAATTGACGATCAGAAAGCTCGTCAGCGCTCAGGAAAGCCGATTGCTGGTTGGATCACGCCTGACTAGTGGACCACGATGAGGGCTCGATTTGAGGAGCCCCGATACAGAGAACGATCGGAGAAGGCGAGGACGGCTAGGACGAGGGCCGAAAAGTGGTGTGGTGGATCGATTCCTATGACGGAGCATTTCTGTCGTCTGATATGTATTTTATTGCAATATATAAGATTTTATTGACAGTAGGAGTATATAATTTTCTATTTTACTAAAGAATAAAATATAACAAACACGCAGGTACAGAGGGGTGAGGACGTAAACATGGTGACCATCTTCCTGGCCACCCATCGGAAGGACGGGAAGCTCATCGACGAACGGGCTAGTCAGAGCTATGTAAGTACTAATTTAGATTTCGTTAATTTTTAACATAACTTGAAGAATATACAAATAACCATATAGTTAATAATAATTAAATACTTTAGACGTTTATTAGGCTAATTTAGGTAAGTACTGATTTACAGAGATGCATAATGATTTCTAGGATGAGTTTGTTAGGCTACGTGAGCGTGCGAGAGCTAGTGCACCGGCAGAGGGAGGGGTTGGTACATCGCAGCCCTCTCCGCCTCAGTCGGAGGACGAGCTCTGGAAGTGTCAACCCCTGATTTTCAAATTTTTGTTAATTAGTGATAACTGGCCATTAATGATTAATTTAGTCTTAAAATATTTTATTAGGAATTTTCTGGAATTTTTAAATAATTTTAAATGATTTTTAAAGAGTTTTAATTACTAAAATATCATTTTGCAAATAGTTTAAATCATTTTAAATATGTTCTGTAATTTTTCTAATTGTTTTTATATCAGTTTGCAATTTACTGAATTGTTTTAAATAGAGTTAGTAATTAGTTATATTGTTTTAATTCTGTTTTGCAATTACCCAATTTATCCCGACGTCAGTTTGCAAATAACAAATTTGTTATTTGCAAATCGCACCCGTCTCCTTCCCCGATCACCGCCCTACTGTTCCCTAATTTTCCGGCGGCTAAACCCTAACCCTAACCCTAATCCAACGACTCCCACCGCCTTCATCGACCTATAAATAAACCCCTCACCTCCCTCTTCTCGACTACCACCGCCACGACCCTCCACAGCCACAACTCCGCCTCCTATTTCCCACTCCCAAACCGCAGCCACCTAACTCCGGCGACCCTTCGTCCAGCCTCCACAGTCGCTGCCGTCACCATCCACCACTATCAACGAGTTCGACTCACCAAGGCGAGTCGATCGCCACCGCTCCGCCACGACGCCGACGCCTCCTCCGCCTGATCGCCCTCTCGACAGCAAGTCGAGCTCGGACACGTACGTATCACTTCGTCCCCGTGTCGAAACTCAACTCGTGTACACGGACACAGACTCGCCCAGCCTAGACGAACCTAGTGGTAAGTGTGGACACGCGTAGATCGTGTCGTGCGTGTCGTACAGTGCATGGACACGTCGACACGGTGTCAGATCTCATTTCTCGTGTCCTGGACAGTATGGACACGAGCGAACTGTTATTTAGAGAACGGGTTTGGTTTTGTGCTAACGGGTTAAAGCCCATTAACTAAAAATCTAACTTATAGTTAACTGTAACCCTATTCCTAACAAAGCGGGCCGCTGGCCCACTGGCCAGCGCGCAGTGTTTAAAACCCCCCCCTCTGGCTGACCGAGTTCGAGCCCCCCCCTGCTGTTTGTTTTTGTTTTTCTTTTTCCTTTCCTTTTCCTTTTTCTTTTTCTATATATATTTATATATATATGTATATATATATATATTAGTGTATATATATTTTATATACTGTATTTTGACAGTATATTATATGTATATATAATTTTATAATTAGTAAACTTTTATATATATATTTATATGTATTTATGTACATATATGTATATAGGTATATATTTTCTTGTATATATTTTTATAGTTAGTAAATTATGTATATATTTTCATATGTATATATACATTATTATACACTTTAAAATTAAATGTTTCCTTATATATATATATATTTATATATATATATACTTTATAAAATTAAGTGTTTTCCTTACATATATATATGTAACTTTTAATATATGGATATATATATATCCTTGATGAAAATATCTATATATTTATGTATAAATATAAATATTGTAGATGTACTTTTATATATATGTTTTACTTTACTTAGTGTAAAATATCTTTATAAAATAAGTTGTCATACTTTTGTAACCACTATGTATAATTTTGCCCTATTAAAATAATAATATTTACTTTGCACTTTTATCAATTTGTATTTTTGTGTATTTAAATTACTGCAACCATTTGGTGTCCAAGCCTAGCATAGGTATTTGGGCCCAAATGTGTTTTCACATTTTAGACTTGTACAAGTCACATTGGACTTGATACATGGTCTTGAGTCATGTATTTGGACTATGGTTCATATATGTACATTGACAAAATTAAGTAAAGTATTAATTATTTAATTTCAAAATTGTACACTTATTGATTTTGAATTTCTAAAAATACTTATCTTGCTATAAAAATTCTGGAAAAATACTATTAAAATTCTCTGTTAATTTAGACAATTTAATATAAATTTTGTAGCATTTTGTTGACAGCTTTGCCCCTGTTTTGCCATATGGAACCAGAACTCATTTTCTATATATTTATGAAAACTGATTTTTATAAAATACTTCTGTTGGGTAATAAATCCCAGAAAAATTATAATAAATTTTTATAAGTAACAAGGTTTCTGTCAGTATATTATTTTGCATTTATTGGAGATTTCTAGTATTTTCAAAAACTGTTAGAACACAGTGCACAGAATGTTTATTTTACCAATAATTATGACTAAGTCATGACTTGTGATTTTTTGTGTATTTCTAGTATTTGGATTGCTAACCAGCCTTAATATGGGAGACCCATGTGTTAGTTTAGATGCCAAATCACTTCAATTTGAACCCCTAGGCTAAGTTCACCTAGCCAATGTCCAATTTGGCCTTCTCACATCACTAGTGTATTTATATTGTTTTGTAACTTAGAGTCTGAGTATATATATGTTTTCAGTGCCAGGACACTCTACATCTTAGCTTTATTGTCATTGCTTTGCTCCAGGCAAGTACATCTACAAACTCATTTACTGTCTTTTAATGTTAAGTACATGTGACAACCTTGTTAAATTACCATTAATCCAGTTGTAAGTCTTTTATTAATTGTACATGTTAAAAACACTGTTATGTGATAAAATAATGTTAATCAACCCATGTGAATGCTGATCCTTGGAGTAGCGAGTCAAATCATAACATGTTTCATACTATTGCCAGTTTCCACCATGCTTTACACTATTTCCCGTATCTTTTACATGATGATTACTGGGTTATGAGAGAGTTAATAGTATAGTTACTGGACTCGTGGAATGTACTCACTTACATTGCAGTATGCTAATTGTGTAGTTTCTGGACTTGTGGAATGTACATACGTACATTGCAGTAAACTAGCAGTGCGGTTTCTGGACTTGTGGAATGTACATACGTACATTGCAGTAAACTGAGAATGTAGTTTCTGGACTTGTGGAATGTACATACGTATATTGCAGTAAACTAGCATAGCACCTATTGACCGATCTCATACCTGCTCCAGTTTTAATACATAATGTACATATGCCACAATTGACAAGAGTGTTTTAAAATGATAATCAAGATATACCATGATTTTCCGCTTTATATGATTTACCCTGATTCCAGTATGTCTATTTTTTAGTCTTATCATACCATGTTCCTGTTGTACATCTCTTGCATTATACATTCAGTACTTTAGTAGTAGAGGTTGTACTTGCTCCCGTCCTGACAGGATAACGTTGTAGGTATTTTGACCGAGGAAGAAATGCTTTGTGACCCGTACTATGGAGCTCCAGTTGAGGATATTCCTACAGGGAATCCTGCTTAGCTGCTTAGTTTGACTTAGTGTTTGGTTATTATCACAGTTGCTGTTTGTACCTTTAAACTGGACTTTTTCTCCAGTACTACTTTTGGTTGTGTACTATTTATTATCAAACTTAGTGGTTTTTCATCTATATAGAAGCTGTGTTGTGATCATTCTTAAACTATCTTAATTATTAGTACATTTATCATTATTACCTGACTGTCTAGAACAGCTTACTACGCTCAAATCAAGCGTAGGCTGGACATGGCTCGGCCCGGCCCAACAATTTGGGAATCGGGTCGTGACATGTTTTTTTGGCGGCCCATGCAAGGTCCTGACTAAAGTTGTTTGGTTACGTTACTGTACCAAGCACGCCTGCAGAAATTAAGGATAACTAGATAACACTAGGAACAACATCTAGAACACCTAGAGGAATTTTAGGATTGCAACATAGGAAAACTCATCACAGCGTAGGACCGGTAGTGCAACTAAATTGTTTGCTTATGACTGCTTGCTTTATTCTTATAATTCGTTTGTCTTTTATAAATAGATGGACCCTACACACTCTCCCGATTCTGCCACCTCAGGTGACGGTATACCTCCACCACCTCCTACCCCGCAGACCCAGATGCCTCCACCCCCACCTCCTATCATACCTCCCCAGACTATTGTTTCCCTTGACGGAACCCAATTACTGGCTTTGATCCAGGGGCTCCTGAATACTCAGCATACCCCCGTCTCGCAACCTATAGAACATCAATTGAGGCTAGGTAGTATCAAGAGTTTTATGAACCTAAAACCGAAGGAGTTTCTTGGAACGGAAGGCATAGTTGTAGCTGATGACTGGTTAGATTCCGTAGAGAGGAAGCTCATAGGGGCTAGATTACCTGACGATCTTTGGGTCGAGGCAGCAGGATTTTTGTTAGCAGACCTGGCAGGGGTCTGGTTCAGAAATGAGACGATGTTCATTGGCGGCAGAGGAAACTGGGAGCAATTCAAGATCGAGTTCAAGAGGAAGTTCTTCTCCACCACCGCTAGAGTTGCCATGGGATTGCAATTCCAGAACCTGCAATAGGGGAGCCGTACAGTCGATGAGTACGCAGGTGAGTTTAGCAGACTCAGTCGTTTCGCCCCGAGCTTAGTAGCCGACCCGGAGGAGATGGCTCGCAGATTCTGCCATGGTCTTGTCCCGGACATTAGCATCTTGCTAGTGGCCAACGGGATCACAGACTACTACCAGCTACTGGAGAGAGCCCGAGGTATCGAGGAGCATCTTTTGTCTTGCAAGAGGCCAGCTACCACACATCATGACGGGCCGTCCAAGCGCCAGACTTTCCAGCAGAGGACGACTACCCAGCACCAGCAGGCCTATTCTCCACCAGCTCATCCTCAGCATCAGTTATCATTTGCCCGAGATCCGGGACACCAGCAGCAGAAGTGGGTCTCTTGTGCCTTCTGCAAAAAGCCAGGGCACGATGTCTCCATCTATAGGAAGAAATTGAGCCAGTGTCTTGCTTGCGGGTCTTCCACCCATATGATTCGGGAGTGCCCGAAGGCAAAGCCATTTACCAGAGGACCTTCAGGGAGAGCATACCCTTTAGCCATCCAGGCAGCAGTACCAGTGCAGGGCCCAGAGCCAGAGCCAGAATACTTGACAGACGGTGCCACAGGTTGGATTTATTTGCATATGACTGTTTGATTCTAGTGCCTCATTAAGTAACCTGTCATTAGACCTTTACCAAACCATCATTTAGTAGCTGCACTCATAAGATAAGCTATTGACCAGTAGATCCATCTTATAGACGTTCCATCATTGTAGCTAGGAGAGATAGCCTTAGACTTTGCTGTAGTTATTTTCTTAAAGCGTTAGTTGCCTCGCGTATCTTCAGTCCTTGTGAATTTCGAGGACGAAATTTTTCAAGGAGGGAAAACTTGTCAACCCCTGATTTTCAAATTTTTGTTAATTAGTGATAACTGGCCATTAATGATTAATTTAGTCTTAAAATATTTTATTAGGAATTTTCTGGAATTTTTAAATAATTTTAAATGATTTTTAAAGAGTTTTAATTACTAAAATATTATTTTGCAAATAGTTTAAATCATTTTAAATATGTTCTGTAATTTTTCTAATTGTTTTTATATCAGTTTGCAATTTACTGAATTGTTTTAAATAGAGTTAGTAATTAGTTATATTGTTTTAATTCTGTTTTGCAATTACCCAATTTATCCCGACGTCAGTTTGCAAATAACAAATTTGTTATTTGCAAATCGCACCCGTCTCCTTCCCCGATCACCGCCCTACTGTTCCCTAATTTTCCGGCGGCTAAACCCTAACCCTAACCCTAATCCGACGACTTCCACCGCCTTCATCGACCTATAAATAAACCCCTCACCTCCCTCTTCTCGACTACCACCGCCACGACCCTTCACAGCCACAACTCCGCCTCCTATTTCCCACTCCTAAACCGCAGCCACCTAACTCCGGCGACCCTTCGTCCAGCCTCCACAGTCGCTGCCGTCACCATCCACCACTATCAACGAGTTCGACTCACCAAGGCGAGTCGATCGCCACCGCTCCGCCACGACGCCGACGCCTCCTCCGCCTGATCGCCCTCTCGACAGCAAGTCGAGCTCGGACACGTACGTATCACTTCGTCCCCGTGTCGAAACTCGACTCGTGTACACGGACACAGACTCGCCCAGCCTAGACGAACCTAGTGGTAAGTGTGGACACGCGTAGATCGTGTCGTGCGTGTCGTGCAGTGCATGGACACGTCGACACGGTGTCAGATCTTATTTCTCGTGTCCTGGACAGTATGGACACGAGCGAACTGTTATTTAGAGAATGGGTTTGGTTTTGTGCTAACGGGTTAAAGCCCATTAACTAAAAATCTAACTTATAGTTAACTGTAACCCTATTCCTAACAAAGCGGGCCGCTGGCCCACTGGCCAGCGCGCAGTGTTTAAAACCCCCCCCTTTGGCTGACCGAGTTCGAGCCCCCCCTGCTGTTTGTTTTTGTTTTTGTTTTTCCTTTCCTTTTCCTTTTTCTTTTTCTATATATATTTATATATATATGTATATATATATATATTAGTGTATATATATTTTATATACTGTATTTTGACAGTATATTATATGTATATATAATTTTATAATTAGTAAACTTTTATATATATATTTATATGTATTTATGTACATATATGTATATAGGTATATATTTTCTTGTATATATTTTTATAGTTAGTAAATTATGTATATATTTTCATATGTATATATACATTATTATACACTTTAAAATTAAATGTTTCCTTATATATATATATATTTATATATATATACTTTATAAAATTAAGTGTTTTCCTTACATATATATATGTAACTTTTAATATATGGATATATATATATCCTTGATGAAAATATCTATATATTTATGTATAAATATAAATATTGTAGATGTACTTTTATATATATGTTTTACTTTACTTAGTGTAAAATATCTTTATAAAATAAGTTGTCATACTTTTGTAACCACTATGTATAATTTTGCCCTATTAAAATAATAATATTTACTTTGCACTTTTATCAATTTGTATTTTTGTGTATTTAAATTACTGCAACCATTTGGTGTCCAAGCCTAGCATGGGTATTTGGGCCCAAATGTGTTTTCACATTTTAGACTTGTACAAGTCACATTGGACTTGATACATGGTCTTGAGTCATGTATTTGGACTATGGTTCATATATGTACATTGACAAAATTAAGTAAAGTATTAATTATTTAATTTCAGAATTGTACACTTATTGATTTTGAATTTCTAAAAATACTTATCTTGCTATAAAAATTCTGGAAAAATACTATTAAAATTCTCTGTTAATTTAGACAATTTAATATAAATTTTGTAGCATTTTGTTGACAGCTTTGCCCCTGTTTTGCCATATGGAACCAGAACTCATTTTCTATATATTTATGAAAACTGATTTTTATAAAATACTTCTGTTGGGTAATAAATCCCAGAAAAATTATAATAAATTTCTATAAGTAACAAGGTTTCTGTCAGTATATTATTTTGCATTTATTGGAGATTTCTAGTATTTTCAAAAACTGTTAGAACACAGTGCACAGAATGTTTATTTTACCAATAATTATGACTAAGTCATGACTTGTGATTTTTTGTGTATTTCTAGTATTTGGATTGCTAACCAGCCTTAATATGGGAGACCCATGTGTTAGTTTAGATGCCAAATCACTTCAATTTGAACCCCTAGGCTAAGTTCACCTAGCCAATGTCCAATTTGGCCTTCTCACATCACTAGTGTATTTATATTGTCTTGTAACTTAGAGTCTGAGTATATATATGTTTTCAGTGCCAGGACACTCTACATCTTAGCTTTATTGTCATTGCTTTGCTCCAGGCAAGTACATCTACAAACTCATTTACTGTCTTTTAATGTTAAGTACATGTGACAACCTTGTTAAATTACCATTAATCCAGTTGTAAGTCTTTTATTAATTGTACATGTTAAAAACACTGTTATGTGATAAAAGAATGTTAATCAACCCATGTGAATGCTGATCCTTGGAGTAGCGAGTCAAATCATAACATGTTTCATACTATTGCCAGTTCCTACCATGCTTTACACTATTTTCCGTATCTTTTACATGATGATTACTGGGTTATGAGAGAGTTGATAGTATAGTTACTGGACTCGTGGAATGTACTCACTTACATTGCAGTATGCTAATTGTGTAGTTTCTGGACTTGTGGAATGTACATACGTACATTGCAGTAAACTAGCAGTGCGGTTTCTGGACTTGTGGAATGTACATACGTACATTGCAGTAAACTGAGAATGTAGTTTTTGGACTTGTGGAATGTACATACGTACATTACAGTAAAATAGCATAGCACCTATTGACCGATCTCATACCTGCTCCAGTTTTAATACATAATGTACATATGCCACAATTGACAAGAGTGTCTTAAAATGATAATCAAGATATACCATGATTTTCCGCTTTATATGATTTACCCTGATTCCAGTATGTCTATTTTTCAGTCTTATCATACCATGTTCCTGTTGTACATCTCTTGCATTATACATTCAGTACTTTAGTAGTAGAGGTTGTACTTGCTCCCGTCCTGACAGGATAACGTTGTAGGTATTTTGACCGAGGAAGAAATGCTTTGTGACCCGTACTATGGAGCTCCAGTTGAGGATATTCCTACAGGGAATCCTGCTTAGCTGCTTAGTTTGACTTAGTGTTTGGTTATTATCACAGTTGCTGTTTGTACCTTTAAACTGGACTTTGTCTCCAGTACTACTTTTGGTTGTGTACTATTTATTATCAAACTTAGTGGTTTTTCATCTATATAGAAGCTGTGTTGTGATCATTCTTAAACTATCTTAATTATTAGCACATTTATCATTATTACCTGACTGTCTAGAACAGCTTACTACGCTCAAATCAAGCGTAGGCTGGACATGGCTCGGCCCGGCCCAACAATTTGGGAATCGGGTCGTGACAGGAAGACCGTCATTGGTGGTCTTCATAGAGGTACATACTACAGTACGGGGTCCTACGGCATATTTGTTACGATGCAGGCATCCAGGGCTCCCTCTGCCAGTACGCATTGACAGCCCTCACAGGCCGAGTCGTCCCGAGTCGAATATACCATTTCCTGCCAGATTACTGAGCTGTACGACGATATGCTGGAGGGGATTTCTGAGCAGCCAGGGTCTCAGGTGCAAGAGGACGCTGCGTCGGTCACTGTACGCTTTGACGAGCTCGAGCGCACCGTGAGGGACGTACATGGGACGCATGAGTCCATTCACGGCACCGTTACTAGGATAGCGGCTTGCATAGAGCAATACAGTGCCAGACTGCTAGCCCTAGAGGAGACGCGGATGCACCCATCTCCAGCGGTTATACTGTCTCCTTCTCCAGCGGTTACACTGCCTCCTTCTACAGCGGTTGTATTGCCTTCTCCTTCATCATCGTTGGTGGTTCTTATACCGGAGCAGTATGCTTACCTTCTTTCCAGGAGAGGTGATGCTCCTCCTGATCAGCCGTAGTCGACATATATATATATATTGTTGTGTGATGGCCCATTGTTGGGTCTTTTATGTGATTCTGTATACATTGTTATTATGTTTCATTATGTTTGACACTGTTGTTGAAAATTTTATATATCTGTGTTGAGTGATGTAATTGTTTCATATGTGTTCGTGATTGTGTTTTATATTGTTTGATACTTTGTGTTCGTGATGCTCCTCCTGATCAGCCGGTGTTGAGTAGTGTTCCACCGAAGGGGTCGGCGAACCCAGGGAAATGCTGTTTTAGGTGTTGATTGTGTTTCAAATTGTTTGCTGCAAATGCTGCTGTAGGTGCTGCTGCAAATGCTGTATTTTTTTAAATTTTTACCAAATTTAGCGACGTTCAGTGACGTTTAGCGATGTCCAGCGACAAACATGCACGTCGCTAAGTAAGTATCAGAACGTCGCTAAATATGATTCACCCCGTCGCTGATCGTCACTAAACGTCGCTAAATACGATGTCGCTAAAGCGTCGCTTTGTGTCGATAATATAGCAACGTATAAACGTCGCAGAACATCGCCATTTTGCTGACATGCCAGGTCAGCATTGATGTATGTAACGTCGCTAAACGTTGCTAGCTTACGTCGGCAAACGCAGTCGTTGTACGTCGCTTGTAGTTGCTGAATTAGCGACGCGACTGCGTCGCTAGCTGTCGTCGCAATAGTAACGTATTGCGATGTCCTGGTGTTTAGCGACTAGGTAAATCGTGACTACGTCGAAATGTCGCTAAATACGTTGCCAATTAGATTTAGCGACGTATTTTCCCTTTTTAGTGACGTCCTCTGGCATCGCTGATTTGATATATTTTAGTAGTGAAAGGCGTGCTTGGTATAGCTCAATACGCTGCTGTGCTAATAAGCATTTTTTGTCTGGTGCTTCGAGCTCCTGTAGTCACAGACAGTAACTTTCTTCGGTAGTCAACTCACTGGCTAAGGCTACTCGAAGAGAGGGAATCTGGATTTCTAGGGGAAGAGCTGCTTCGCTTCCATAAACCAGAGAGAATGGCATACTGCCTGTTGGAGTCCGGACCGTTGTACGATAGGCCCAGAGACATTCGACGAGCTTCTTATTCCAATCGCGCTTGTTTGAAGACACAAACTTTTTGAGAAGTTTAATGATAGTTTTGTTGAAGGCTTCTGCTAACCCATTATTCGCTGGATTATAGGCAGTAGAGGCTACATTCTGGATTTGATTCTTATTGCAGAACTGATAGAATACATAGCTCGCAAATTGTGGACCATTATGATGGATGATCCTGCGAGGTAGGCCGAAGCGATAGATAACGTGATGTTTGATGAATCTGATAACGTTCGACGTCTTCACTTTGGTGAGCGGTATACCTTCCGCCCATTTGGAGAAGTAATCGGTTATAGCTAGGATGAACCGATATCCTCAGGAAGATGGCGGGCTGATTGGGCCTATGACGTCGATACCCAGGCTTCGAAAGGCCAAGATGCTGCCGTCGGGTGTAGAAACTTCGAAGGTTGGTAAATGAAGTCGACGTGGAACTGACAAGCCCTATACTTCTTTGCATATTCAACATCATCTGCTATCATCGTAGGCCTATAATAATCTATTCGTCTGAGGCGATCTTGTAATTTGGGGCCTGGTTGATGTGCACCACAAACTCCGTCGTGAGCCTTCCGGAGTGCATGTTTGGCTTCTGTACCTGATAAACATCGTAACAGTAGCCCGTCGTAAGAGCATCGGTACAACATTTTGGTAGCTGTATTATAGTAAAATCTGAGGGATCACCCTTGGATAGATACTGCTTGTTTTGGGTCCTCGGGAAGGATTCCATAGACAGCGTAGTCTATGAAAGGAAATCTCTAGTCTTTAACGTCGATGTTTGTTTCTGTTGTATAACTGTGATGAATATGTAAGGCATCTTTCACACAGAATAGTTCTCGACCAGTCACTGTAATCGACTGCTGAGTATTGGTAGGGACGGTCAAGGAAGCAGCAAGATCGACTAAAGCATCTGCTTCTATATTCTGTAGTCGAGGAACGTGCTCGATGAAGAATCCAGCAAAAGTAGAAGCCAATTCGATTGTCGCTTTGTGATATGGGATGAGATCTTCGTGACGAACTTCATAATCCCCTCGGACCTGACTAACTACTAGCTTAGAATCACCGTAAGCTTCTAGATAGTCAACTTCCAGTTGTTTTGCCAGTTGAAGGCCGATCAATAGGGCATTATATTCGGCCACGTTGTTGGTGCAGGGTTCCACAAGAGAATATGCACGATGTATAACCAGATGGTCGGGTGACACAAGCATGATGCCTACTTCGGCCATGATATTTCCTTTAGGTCCTGTTCTTGATGCACCGTCAAAGAACATTCGCCAAATGAGGATTTCCTCAGTTGCAGTGTTAGACTCCATTACTTCATCGGGGATTTCATCGTAGAGTTTGGAAGATTCTGGCACTGGATGAGCTGCTAGGAAATCAGCTAACGCTTGGCCTTTTACTGCCTTTTGAGAAACGAACAACATATCGTATGGAGTCAACAACATTTTCCATGTAGCTAAAAGGAAATTAAGAGAACCCGATTTAGTTATGAGTATTTTGAGAGGATTGACTTTAGATATGATGTGAATAGTCTGCCCAGACACATAGTGGCATGTCTTCTGGATAGCAAATACCAGTATAAGATATTCCTTTTCCACAGGTGTGTTTCTGTGCTCGGCACCAACCATCGTGCGGTTGAGATAGTAGATTGCCTGTTCATGGCCGCCTTCATTCTTCTGAGCTAATAGGGCACCAAGGGAATGGTCCATAGCACGGACATATAGTAAGAAGGGCTTCCCCATTATTAGAGCCACCAATACTGGAGGGATTGTGAGATACTTCTTGATGTCGTCAAATATGCTTTGACATAGTTCAGTCCAAACGAAATATACACCCTTCTTCATGAGCTGAGTAAACAGTTGACACCTTCCAGAAAGGTTCAAAATAAATCGTCTGATGTAGGCTAGTCTTCTTTGAAGTCCTCGTAGCTCTTTGAGATTTCTAGGGGGATGCATAACGAGGATAGCTTTCACTTTCCCTGGGTCAAGATGTATTCCCTTTGAAGTGATAACAAAGCCAAGGAACTTGCCACTGGAGACTCCCAGAAAAGACTTGGTTAGATTCATCTTGAGTTTGTGTGCACGCATTAGTTCAAACACCGTTCTCAAGTCTTGGAGGTGGTTGCCATTGAGATGACTTTTAACTGCGATATCGTCTACGTAGCATTCTACTGTTTTGTGCAAATGATCACGAAAAATTGTGTTCATAGCTCGCTGGTATGTCGTCCTGCATTTTTCAATCCGAAGGGCATCACCATATAGCTGTATACCCCCAACGGTGTTCGAAAAGATGTGTGTTTTTCATCGTCGGAGAACATCTTGATCTGGTTGTAGCCTGAGAACCCATCCAAGAAGTACATCCGCTCGAAGCCGCAAGTATTGTCGATCATTACGTCGGTGATCGGTAGAGGAAACTCATCTTTCGGGCATGCAGAGTTCAAATCATGGTAATCGAAATAGACTCGAACTTTATCGTTCTTTTTCATGACTGGAACAATGTTAACGACCCAGTCAGGGTATTGTTCTTCACGAATGAATCCACTTGCAATAAGCTTCTTGACTTTACTCTCGATAGCCTCCATGATATCTGGTCGAAATCGTCGTTGCTGCTGCTTCACTGGCTTAGCTTTAGACGAGATATTTAGGCGGTACATGGCAACTTTAGGGTCCAAGCCTGGCATGTCTTCATAGCTCCATGCAAAGACGTCAATGTATTCTCTTATAAGCTGTATAAGAGATTGTCGTTCTTCGCCAGACAGAATTTTGCTGATGAAGATTGGTTTAAGAGATGATTCATTTCCTAAATTAACTTGGACGACTTCGTCTTCGGTTGGTAGTTCACGTTGTTCGAAACGTAACTCTCACCTAGTATCCATCTTTTGAGCCCATTATTCAAGCTCGATCGATTGGACATCATCTACAATTTGGACAACTGACACCATGTTGACGAACAAAGTTCCTTTGAACATGTCTCCAATGCTGGAGTTTGAATCCCAGAGACAGGAATCAGAAGAATGAGAACAACAATCTGCTTCGACGTCTGATCCTTCAGGAGTTATTGGAGGAGTGACGTAACCCAAACCAATACCGTTCTGTTGATAATAGTTCTCGGGTTTGTCGGGAGGAGCAAAGTGACGTATTGGCAATCGTCATCCCTGACCATAGTTTAGCTCCTGGTCGCTTTTTATATCATATCCCATGTTCTGGATGATATTCTTGGCCTGCCAACTATATCGGTAAAGTTGTATTTTTCCAGAATCATAGTCAGCTTCGGTATTGTGATTAGAAGAAGTAGAGTCCAGAATGAACTTTCTTTCGCCAATTATTCGACCGAAGATGATTAGTTCTTCACCCTTCTTTCTAGCTGGAACGATGAAGTAGTGGATATCTTCTGGCTAGACTTTTTTTTGCAGATGAGGCGTCGTGACTGACATGCAGAGGTGTGGTCCTATGCCGTGCTCTAGAGCGTATATCGTATCTATATACTGGTTTAAAGATTGGTAGACATCGGAGTAATTCAAAGATAAACCTTTACTTAGAAAATATGCAAGTTCTTCTTCATGGATAACGTCATCCACTGAAGGTACAATATTTTGAGTATTGATATACTCATTGAGAGGATCATTGTCTGGAACAGGAGCCACAGCCTTGGCCAAGTTCACCACATAGGGTAACTCTTCAGGATTGGGAGGACATACTTCAGCAGGTTCCACCCGAGGTGTTTTGCGGAGAGTGATGGTCAATTGTTTGACCTTATCAGGATTCTTCTTTTTAACCCAGATTGTGAGAGGTTTTGGAGTAGTACGTCCTTTGACTCGGATAATCAGGGGACCATCACTGGAGGATGAACTCACTTCAGCTTTATCGTCAGTTTCGTTGCCGTCATCCTTGGAGGGTTAAGATTGATAAATTATCGAATCTCCGTAGTAGGCTTCAATGCCCTTAAAAGGATCGATATCGGCAAACTCCATCTTCATGACGCCATCGCTGTTGACGTACTTGAAGCACTGGTGAAGTATGGAAGAAACGATCATATTCTCGTGTATCCACGGACGTCCCAACAAGACGTTGTAGGATACATTGGCGTCGATTACATAACAAAAAACTACTGTTCGGAGATCACCAATCTGGCACATGAGACGGATCTTGCCCAGTGGGTGGCTTCTTTCAGCATTGAAAGCATGATAGTTGTATTGGTTGCAGATAGCTTGTGCAGAGGGATTCCTAGAATTTGGAGTAAACTTCTAGGAATGATACTGAGGGAGGAACCTGGATCGATGTGCATCCGATCCACCTTAATCGTCCCAATATATCCTGTATAGTACAGAGGTCTATCATGACAATTATTTTTGAGTAGCATGTCTGTAAAACCCCTAAATTTCTACTATAATTTTTTTTTAAAAATTTGTACCGATTTAAAATTTTGTATTGTACGTCACGTAATCGTATTTTACGTCGCGCACGAAATTTTATTTTTGCTCGACGAGTGCGAATATGTGCGAGCGTATATATTTTAGAAAAATATTTTATTTAATATTTTATAGTTTCAAAACAATATATGAAATAATTATTTTACTATCATTACCAAGTTATTTTATTTACCGGAAGCCTTCATTTATGCAATTATTAAGTATAATTAGTATTTTTATTGTATACTAGAAAAACATACTTATGAAAACATTATTTGTGCATAAATATATATTTGTAATTATTTATTGGTTTATTTTAAATATTAATGTGATTTTCGAAATTATTATTATTAGTATTTTTGGAAAACTATTTTGAAATTACTGTAGATTTAAATCCATGTTTTTATTTAAATAGTTAATATTTGAAAATTTGAATTATTGATTTGATTTTAAATTAGGAGAACCTAATTTGATTTAAATTAGATATAGATTTGGATTGGATTTGATTTATTAAATAGATGATTTATCTACTTGGGTTTTAATTATTCCTAATCCATATCCAATTGGGAATTCCCAATTCCTATAAATAGGCAGGTACTCCTCCATTAATCCTCCACATTATTTTTTCTCCATAAAATTATTCCACAAATAATTCTCCAACCATTGTGCGTGCCTCGTGTCGGTGTCCATCTCTTCCGTGTCAGCCGTGACGGCCTCGGGTCCGACCCCGGGTGTCAATCCAATCTTATTCCAATCTATTTTATTTATAATTACATTGTTCTTCGTGTCCACACACGGACACATGTACCCATCAACCCTTTCGTGTCCGTCATGTCGGACACGAAACCCCCGACGAGAACCAAAACCTCAACCTAAACATAACTCGACTCATCCTCCTGTCACCACCCATCGACACCACCACCTCCGGCCAAACGCCCATACCAGCCACCACGACCCTCGTCAACCCGGCCACCGCCACCAAGCCGCACCATGCCTTCACGACCATCGCCACCACCAGTGCCTTCACGACCATCGCCACCACCAGCATAGCCACTAGCCACCACCGCTGCCGACACCAAACCCGGCACCCGCACCCAGTTCCACAACTCCGACCAAACACCCCCACATCCCCGGCCAGCGCCGTCCCAGCTACCGGTCGGAACCCTCCAAACCCACCAGAAACCCAAGGGAAAAACCAAATAAATAAACCCTAACTAGACTCACCTGCCGCCATGGCCGCCTCCCGTCGGATCCGTCGCTGCCCGCGTGTCCGGCGTGCTCCTCGCACCCGCCTCCAGACCAACGTCTTCGCCGCTGTCCCCTCTTTTTTCTCCATCGCCTAGCTCAGCACGCCACTGGCCGAGTTCCTACGGTGCGCCACCGCACGAACCCCCGACTCCGGCTCCTTCCCCTCCGACCGCCGCTAGCTCCGCCATCACTGCCTAGACTCCGCGCCGAGCGCCACCGCGCTCGAGGACCCCCTCCACTTCTCCTTTCCCTCTCCGGTCGCCGCATGCCGTGCCCGACCGTGCCTCCGCCCCGCCTCCTTGTCGACCCTCTCCGGCGCTTCTCCCCCAAACTCCGCCGCGCCCCTTGCCGCCTTGGCCGTCGACCGCACTTTCCCCAAAAACCCTCTTCCTCCGGCTCACCGCCCGCTGGGAACCACTCACTCCGCCGCCCGCCGCCTCTCCACACCCCCTCACGCCGGCGACTCCGAGCCTCCGCCGTCCTCTCTCTCACCGACCGAACCGCCCCGCTCTCAGTCCTTCTCTCGAAACTTTCCCTTCTCTCTCCTCTCTCTTCCTTTTTTTTTCTTAAAACTGTTTCCTTTTTCTTTTTGTCTTATTTTGTGTGTTACGAAGAACAGCAGCATCATGGTGTGTTGGTTTTTTTTAATTTTAATTTATTTGTTGTGTTTAGTTTATTAGTATTTACTTCTGTAACAGTTAATTTATTATTATTATTAATATTATTTATTTATTATATTTTGTTTGCTTTTGGTTCTCAGTCCATTCCATACTTAAAGAATAGGAACAGAGCTTGGTATTTTTACTGATTTTATTTTGGTTGTTATTATCATTATTACTATTATTTTTATTATCATTATTACTATTATTACTATTATTCTCATTATTATTATTTGTCATCTTATTATTATTGTTAAAGATAGTATTACTATTATTATTCTCGTTATTTTATTATGATTATTATTGTTATTACTTGCAAAACTATCTATTTGCTAAATATTATTATTTATAAAAATTTTAGGAAAATATTATTTTCTGACAAAAAGGAAACAACTATTTTGATTTTAAGTTTGTATTATATAAATATTTTGGCAAAAAAAAGATTTATACATTTTTCTATCTAGAGTCGTATCTTTACAAACTTAGAGTTTTTGCCGAAAACGGTTTCTTCACTTTAAAGAACTTTCTTTTGTATTTTTCCTATAAATATTTTGACTCGTGAAAATATTTTCTAAAATTCGTATATATATATAAAAATTTATTTATCCATTTCTTTACATTACTCCTGTCCATAACCAGTCCTATTATTCCTATTCCTTCGCCCATTTCAAGACTACCAAATGTCCACCCTAACTAAGTTGACCGTTCTGGACCCAATAAAACTGTTCGTGCCACCATCCGAGGTCACCATGTATAGTCGTTGCACCGAAGTTGTAGATCGTGCCACATTGATTATCGCAGCACACCAGGCGCTCTACCAGGCAAGATACCTTGCCATTAGCTGTTTATTTATTTTAGCTCATATTTCATGCATTATTTATTTTCTTTATACAAAATAAACTGTGATACATGGCATAACTGGTAGAACCTATTGTTCATTTATATTTCCTGCTGTGTATTATTTTTCTTACAAATTAAACCTAGATTTAAGGGACCACCTTGTGTGTTGCATTCATTGGCCTTGACACGTTGTAAACACGAAGTTGTGTGTCGCATATAGAACACGGAAGTGCGTGATTGGCTGGCCACCAGTACGTACAAGCCGTGCGATAGGAATAACCGCTAATAGAGGTTGCATGCTAGTTTGACTTAGCGGTTATAGAGGTTAATGTTGTGGATACAACATAATAGGCATTGGGCGGGGAGGACAATTCCTTAGCGTATGGGCTTCGATGCACTTCCCTTGTGACCCGGACTCTTCGCTGGAGATACGGGGTTGATGACACATGCTCTTCCTGCTGGGGCCTCTGGTGCCCAAGAGGG
The DNA here is from genome assembly GCA_029216955.1 of Iris pallida. Lineage (NCBI taxonomy): Eukaryota > Viridiplantae > Streptophyta > Magnoliopsida > Asparagales > Iridaceae > Iris > Iris pallida. The sequence goes on from JANAVB010028620.1 coordinate 3,948,151, forward strand.
GACTATGCCGATCCTATTAAGCCAGGGCCCATGCGTAGGAAGGATTGTTCTTAACAACATTTCACTTAGAATGGTAGGTTACCCTATCCGTTAGGTACGAGTACTTTTGGTTTGGGTGCTCGTATCTGACCGTGACTTGGAACAATAACTTATCGCGGATTAGTTCGTCACATCTTGTCCTTGTTTGGTTGTAGGTGTGACTTACTACTTCGATGAGAAGGTATTGAACCTTGTTGGGGTCCGGATACCATATTGGATTCATAGCATAGGAAGATACGTCACCGTGAATTAGTTTACCATCTCCTGTCCTTGTTTGGTTGGGGGGATGGTACGCTCGTTCAGTAGGTGCGTATTGGACCATGTTATAAATTTGATTTACTTATTTATTGAGCAATACTTATTCAGTTTATATGGCATGCTATTATGTGTCTTGTTACGTCCCTCTGAGGACCTGGTTGTCTTGCCAGGTGTGTGCTATTGTCTTTCGCAGGTGCTTTTGCTCTAGCCGTGTTCATTGCCGTTCTTCGAGGATGATTACATTTGGATCGTCTTCCCTTCGCTCGCCACTCATTTCATTTTTCTATGTACTCTTCTTTATTTTGTTGGTAGTGGATTTGTCTCCGCCCAACATATTGTATCAAGACAAATTTATTCTCATTATATGATCTTTTATTTTTTTATTCTTGTGGATGAGATTAGTATGGTTCTACTGTATTTTACAGCTTATGTATTTATACGAGATTTCCATATATTGGAGTATACTTCGTATGAATACAGCTGGCATGTCTACGTTCCTAGTCCTACGTATTTTGGGACTGGGGCGTTACATGTTTTTGTGGTGGCCCATGCAGGTCAACATAAATTGTTTGGTTACTTTACCGTACCAAGCAAGCCTGCATATAGGATTAGAAGTTTAGGATCTCATCCACATACTTGACCTCTTCCTTGATTTTATCTACCGTTTGACTCATCAATTGCATCTTGTTTGCTTCCTTCCATCCCTATTCTTATCTTCCCATCGTGCTTGCTAGAGATTGACCCTACCAGTTAGATGTCCCAAACACCCTTAGCTTAATTCTTTTAAGTTGGGTAGAACACCACGACCCGACATGCCCTTGACTATTAAGACCATAGAGACTAGAGGAATTTAACCCATTTGGTCAACCAAGCCTTGGTCAATAAACCGTAGAATGATGGTATAGGAATAAACAAGACTTAGGTTGCTATGACTCTTAGACTAATCATATTTGTTCTTTATTTCACTCTTAATCTTGTGCGTATATTTTTACTACCTAGACTAATGATGCTAATGTAGCCTAGTTTTTGCAAGCTCAATTCTTTATCAAGCTTGTTCATGACATAAGTTATTGGAGGCCTCCACTAACAGATTGTCTAATCAGAACCGGTGCATAATGGTCTGATCAACCGAGTGCACTTTGGTTCGCTTTTGTCTATTACTCTACGTGGATGGGAACATAATTTAACTTGGCCCTTACAATCCCATCCACGACTGCCTTGACAATTCTTTTGAAATTATACGATCGTCTTTGAATCACGTATTTATATTCAATAACGCCTCCTTCGACTCTATATTGCTTTCACCTTCGCCTATTTTAGGCGGACGAAGGCGTTATACTAGAAGTTCCTCTAGCTATCCTATCTCTGGTGACCATTAACACTCAATGTGACTATATCCTTGTCTTAATTACTCGTCCTTTCCCTCGACCCTAAATCTATAATCTTGACTTTCTAATCACTTGAATTTAAGAGTGATTACAATCGCCTCGTAATCATATCTTCAACCTAGACTACGACCATATAAACTTCGAACCCTTCTATCTACCGTTGTGCCCTCTCACCCCCCCTACAAATTCTTAATTTCGAGGACGAAATTTCTTTTAAGTTGGGTAGGATGTAAAACCCCTAAATTTCTACTAAATTTTTTTTTTAAAAATTTGTACCGATTTAAAATTTTGTATTGTACGTCACGTAATCGTATTTTACGTCGCGCACGAAATTTTATTTTTGCTCGACGAGTGCGAATATGTGCGAGCGTACATATTTTAGAAAAATATTTTATTTAATATTTTATAGTTTCAAAACAATATATGAAATAATTATTTTACTATCATTACCAAGTTATTTTATTTACCGGAAGCCTTCATTTATGCAATTATTAAGTATAACTAGTATTTTTATTGTATACTAGAAAAACATACTTATGAAAACATTATTTGTGCATAAATATATATTTGTAATTATTTATTGGTTTATTTTAAATATTAATGTAATTTTTGAAATTATTATTATTAGTATTTTTGGAAAACTATTTTGAAATTATTGTAGATTTAAATCCATGTTTTTATTTAAATAGTTAATATTTGAAAATTTGAATTATTGATTTGATTTTAAACTAGGAGAACCTAATTTGATTTAAATTAGATATAGATTTGGATTGGATTTGATTTATTAAATAGATGATTTAGCTACTTGGGTTTTAATTATTCCTAATCCATATCCAATTGGGAATTCCCAATTCCTATAAATAGGCAGGTACTCCTCCATTAATCCTCCACATTATTTTTTCTCCACAAAATTATTCCACAAATAATTCTCCAACCATCGTGCGTGCCTCGTGTCGGTGTCCATCTCTTCCGTGTCAGCCGTGACGGCCTCGGGTCCGACCCCGGGTGTCAATCCAATCTTATTCCAATCTATTTTATTTACAATTATATTGTTCTTCGTGTCCACACACGGACACATGTACACATCAACCCCTTCGTGTCCGTCATGCCGGACACGAAACCCCCGACGAGAACTAAAACCTCAACCTAAACATAACTCGACTCATCCTCCTGTCACCACCCATCGACACCACCACCTCCGGCCAAACGCCCATACCAGCCACCACGACCCTCGTCAACCCGGCCACCGCCACCAAGCCGCACCATGCCTTCACAACCATCGCCACCACCAGCATAGCCACTAGCCACCACCGCTGCCGACACCAAACTCGGCACCCGCACCCAGTTCCCCAACTCCGACCAAACACCCCCACATCCCCGGCCAGCGCCGTCCCAGCCACCGGCCGGAACCCTCCAAACCCACCAGAAACCCAAGGGAAAAACCAAATAAATAAACCCTAACTAGACTCACCTGCCGCCATGGCCGCCTCCCGTCGGATCCGCCGCTGCCCGCGTGTCCGACGTGCTCCTCGCACCCGCCTCCAGACCAACGTCTCCGCCGCCGTCCCCTCTTCCTTCTCCACCGCCTAGCTCAGCACGCCACCGGCCGAGTTCCTACGGCGCGCCACCGCACAAACCCCCGACTCCGGCTCCTTCCCCTCCGACCGTAAACCTCCGACCGCCGCTAGCTCCGCCATCACTGCCTAGACTCCGCGCCGAGCGCCATCGCGCTCAAGGACCCCCTCCACTTCTCCTTTCCCTCTTCGGTCGCCGTACGCCGTGCCCGACCGCGCCTCCGCCCCGCCTCCTTGCCGACCCTCTCCGGCACTTCTCCCCCAAACTCCGCCGCGCCCCTTGCCGGCTTGGCCGCCGACCGCACTTTCCCCAAAAACCCTCTTCCTCCGGCTCACCGCCCGCCGGAAACCACTCACTCCGCCGCCCGCCGCCTCTCCGCACCCCCTCACGCCGGCGACTCCGAGCCTCCGCCGTCCTCTCTCTCACCGACCGAACCGCCCCGCTCTCAGTCCTTCTCTCGAAACTTTCCCTTCTCTCTCCTCTCTCTTCCTTTCTTTTCTTAAAACTGTTTCCTTTTTCTTTTTGTCTTATTTCGTGTGTTACGAAGAACAGCAGCATCATGCTGTGTTGGTTTTTTTTTTAATTTTATTTTATTTGTTGTGTTTAGTTTATTAGTATTTACTTTTGTAACAGTTAATTTATTATTATTATTAATATTATTTATTTATTATATTTTGTTTGCTTTTGGTTCTCAGTCCATTCCATACTTAAAGTATAGGAACAGAGCTTGGTATTTTTACTAATTTTATTTTGGTTGTTATTATCATTATTACTATTATTTTTATTATCATTATTACTATTATTATCATTATTATTATTTGTCATCATTATTATTATTGTTAAAGATAGTATTACTATTATTATTCTCATTATTTTATTATGATTATTATTGTTGTTACTTGCAAAACTATTTATTTGCTAAATATTATTATTTATAAAAGTTTTAGGAAAATATTATTTTCTGACAAAAAGGAAACAACTATTTTGATTTTAAGTTTGTATTATATAAATATTTTGGCAAAAAAAAAGATTTATACATTTTTCTATCTAGAGTCGTATCTTTACAAACTTAGAGTTTTTGCCGAAAACGGTTTCTTCACTTTAAAGAACTTTCTTTTGTATTTTTCCTATAAATATTTTGACTCGTGAAAATATTTTCTAAAATTCGTATATATATATAAAAATTTATTTATCCATTTCTTTACATTACTCCTGTCCATAACCAGTCCTATTATTCCAATTGCTTCGCCCATTTCAAGACTACCATATGTCCACCCTAACTAAGTTGACCGTTCTGGACCCAATGAAACTGTCCGTGCCACCATCCGAGGTCACCATGTATAGTCGTTGCACCGAAGTTGCAGATCGTGCCACATTGATTATCGCAGCACACCAGGCGCTCTACCAGGCAAGACACCTTGCCATTAGCTGTTTATTTATTTTAGCTCATATTTCATGCATTATTTATTTTCTTTATGCAAAATAAACTGTGACACATGGCATAACTGTTAGAACCTATTGTTCATTTATATTTCCTGCTGTGTATTATTTTTCTTACAAATTAAACCTAGATTTAAGGGACCACCTTGTGTGTTGCATTCATTGGCCTTGACACGTTGTAAACACGAAGTTGTGTGTCGCATATAGAACACGAAAGTGCGTGATTGGCTGGCCACCAGTACGTACAAGCCGTGCGATAGGAATAACCGCTAATAGAGGTTGCATGCTAGTTTGACTTAGCGGTTATAGAGGTTAATGTTGTGGATACAACATAATAGGCATTGGGCGGGGAGGACAATTCCTTAGCGTATGGGCTTCGATGCACTTCCCTTGTGACCCGGACTCTCCGCTGGAGATACGGGGTTGATGACACATGCTCTTCCTGCTGGGGCCTCTGGTGCCCAAGAGGGGACTATGCCGATCCTATTTAGCCAGGGCCCATGCGTAGGAAGGATTGTTCTTAACAATATTTCACTTAGAATGGTAGGCTACCCTATCCGTTAGGTACGAGTACTTTTAGTTTGGGTGCTCGTATCTGACCGTGACTTGGAACAATAACTTGTCACGGATTAGTTCGTCATATCTTGTCCTTGTTTGGTTGTAGGTATGACTTACTACTTCGATGAGAAGGTATTGAACCTTGTTGGGGTCCGAATACCATATTGGATTCATAGCATGGGAAGATACGTCGCCGTGAATTAGTTTACCATCTCCTGTCCTTGTTTGGTTGGAGGGATGGTACGCTCGTTCAGTAGGTGCGTATTGGACCATGTTATAAATTCGATTTACTTATTTATTGAGCAATACTTATTCAGTTTATATGGCATGCTATTATGTGTCTTGTTACGTCCCTCTGAGGACCTGGTTGTCTTGCCAGGTGTGTGCTATTGTCTTTTGCAGGTGCTTTCGCTCTAGCCGTGTTCATTGTCGTTTTTCGAGGATGATTACATTTGGATCGTCTTTGCTTCGCTCGCCACTCATTTCATTTTTCTATGTACTTTTCTTTATTTTGTTGGTAGTGGATTTGTCTCCGCCCAACATATTGTATCAAGATAAATTTATTCTCATTATATGATCTTTTATTCTTTTATTCTTGTTGATGAGATTAGTATAGTTCTACTGCATTTTACAGCTTATGTATTTATACGAGGTTTCCATATATTGTTGTATACTTCGTATGAATACAGCTGGCATGTCTACGTTCCTAGTCCTACGTATTTTGGGACTGGGGCGTTACAATGTCCTCCTATGAAAAGGTGATGTTGGGCACCACTTCCATAGTACTGTGGCAGTGGGGGCAGGAGACAAGATCTTCAGCGGGGGCTTTGACTTCAGCGAGATAAGAGTCGGCATATAGTAATGCCTCAGTTAAGGCCTTTCACATTTATTTGGAGAGTTACAATAGATCGAACAGAGACAACCTGGCAACTGTATTGGCTAGTTGTGCCAGTATCCAGTTGTGCCAGTATGTCAAAGTTGTAAGGCCGATCCATGCCTTTGGAAGTTGGCGCCTTTAGAGACTTGTCAAATCGCATTTCCTTCTGCTTGGCTTTGTCGGTAGTTGAAGGCTTAGACAGACCGGCTTCAGAACTTGTGTGGGCAGCAGGAGCTTAAGAAGGTACTGCTACTTCTTGTGCTGGGTCATAAGTCCGTAGGTAAGCCTTTCCAGATCGCTTCTTGCTAGATAGAACTTCGTAAATAGGAGAAGACACCATATGACATGATTTGTATTTCTTGCCCCTCTTTACTTTGGAAGATACCACCTCCTATGTCATTTCTTGCACAAGGTTCGGATGGACCCATATGATCTCACCACGTTCAGTCATGAGTAGCACCAAGGTTGAGTTACGAGCTGGCGGCAGGTTGACGACTTCTATTATTGCCGTGGGGATTGGGACTACGCCGTCTGGAACTTCTGTGGGAGAAAAGTCACCAAATTGAAGAGAGATCATGTTAGAAGATACGACCTTGTCTTCAGCTTCGAGGTTGATCACTTGGCTGTCGATAAGCTGTTGTATCTTCTTCTTCAGGACGATGCAATCCTTGGTAGAGTGGGGCACGCACTGATGATAAAGACAGTACTTAGGATCGTTGAGTTGGTTCGCCTCCGTAGGACGTCGTGGTGGAGGCAATGTCAGTTTATTACCCTTCATCAATGTGTGAAAAATGGTAATAACATCGTCCTCGTCAAAGAAAAAATCTCCTTAGGCTTGTCAGGAGCGCCCTGAGAATTGAAAGCTCCCTTGGAAGTGTCGACCTATAAGACTTCTTTCCCTTTACCCCCATGGACAGGGATAGTTTGAGTGTGCTTGCCTTTATCTTCAGATTTGGGTGTTTTTAATCCCAGTAATTCAACATTTGGGACGTCATTTTCAGCAGCATCAGCGGCCCCAATAAAAGCGGGCCATGTATCATACTTATATATACCTAGATAAAACTTCACTGTAGGAAGGAAGTTATGTCGACAAGTATCCATAAGTTCTGAGTCGGGTATACCGAAGGGCATCTTCAATGCTAGTCGCCTGAAGCGTTCGATGAAAGCAATGACAGACTCAGTCCTCCTTTGCTTGGTCTTAATGAGGGTGGACATACTAACATGCATGCCACTTTCGTAAAACCTGTTGAGGAATAACCTCTCCAGGTCTTTAAAGAAATTGATACAACCGTCAGGCAGACGGCAGAACCATTCAAAAGCTACCCCCTACAAGGTGCTAAAAAACAGCTTTGACAAGAACAGATCGTCCCGGGGTAAGTGTAGAGTCTGCGTGTTGAAGTATGTCATGTGTTGGTGAGGAGAAGTCATCCCGTCAAATTAATTTAGCATCAGTGGCTTGTAGTTAGGAGGGCAAGTAGCATTCTTCCACTCAGGAGGATAAGCTTGAGATATCCCCATCTTCTGAAGCTCGTCTTTGTGTGAGATGGTATCGAGACGAGCAACAAGAGAATCAATTGCATCATGTTGATTGAGTAGGTGTTGAGAAACGACTGCTATACGGTTGTCAGGCGTCGTTGATGAAGGACCACCCCCAGCATTTGTAAGATTTGGAGGAGGTACAACAGAATGATACTCCTTCGGTAGTGAAGAAGGGTTGTTGCTATGAGCCGGACTAACGTGTGCTGAGACGTTTTATTGAGGTGGAGGAACAGCCCCAGCAGCTTGGACCGTCATGATACTGGTAAGCATATCAGTAATCTTGGCAAATGCTGTTTCAAGACCCTCTAGCCGTTTGTTGGTCTGATTACTGGCTTCTTCAGGTCTCTCTCCATCCGCCATGTATGTAGATAACATACGAGGACAAACAGAGAAAACAGTACAATAGGTGCTGATACTGTATGTCTCTGAGTTGAAAACTCCCTCGTCTTCAGGTAGGGGAGGTAGATAATCACCGTCAAACTCGGAGAGATCATCGTCATCTGGAAGGCTACCCCGGTGTGAAGGTCATCTGCTTCAGACTCGGAAGGAATACTACCCCAGCTGAAGGATTATCACCTCCAGCTTGGGAGTCCTCGTCATCTATACGAAATCTTGTTCTTGACCGAGTACCCATATAGAATCCTTCAGATGTGACAGCTTGCTGGCTATCTGTTGGCAGACTTCTTCTTCTGTTCGTGGAACTGAGAGAAAAAGTTGGGTTCGTGGTCCACCTTCTTTGATTGCGGCTCCCGGAAGGGGGACCCCATAAAGCCATGTTGGATGAAACACACAGCGGCTTTTCATCGTCAGAGCGATGCAGTCGTCGAAACTCGGACTGCCTCTGAGGCACTTTCGTTGCTTTAGAGCAGCAACAGTTGATGACAATACTGGTACACGGATGTACGCCATGAATTACTGTATCCTCCTTCGCTTTACGCTTATGATTTATCATGTAGCGTAAGTCAGCGATAGAGAGTTTTGCCTTAAAACCCATGTCACATGCATCGCTGAGCTTTGTATATGGGTTTGTAAGGAGAGTTGGCACATCCGGACTTAGTTCACGTGCAGGTGCAACCCCCACACCTAAGTTCTGTGATGACCTAGAAAAAAGCCCTGTGCTATACGCGTTGGGGCCTGTCTTTTTGCTGTGGGCGCATAGACCATGGAGTCTGCCTTTGGGCGCATGCTTTCCAGAAGTCTTGACAGCATGCCTAAGCTTCCTCGATGTGGGTGCATAGTATAGGTCAGCAGAGCTTGGGCGCATAGTCTGTCGAAGACAGAAGTCTTCTGGCCAGAGTTATGCGTCTACACACCCTTTTGGGCGTATAGCTTTGGGCGCAAGCTTGGTGAAACGACGCTATTTTCTTCCAGCTTTGTCTCCTTCGTTTGTGAGCCTCGCTGAGTTTGCCCAGAGTGTCGAACACTTCGATTCGTAGCATCGTAGTATTTTTTTTGCCAAGTCTCGAGCGTTGAACACTCTGTTGTTGGTTGCACAACAGAGAAGTCGATGGACTAGTAGCGCCCGGAATGATATGCGCCTTTTTTATTTGTGGAGCTTCCGTGGCAGAGCCATGCGCCCACGTTACAGAGTCCTTCGGTTGCATATCTTCTATGACACTGACAAGATATGCATCACGAGCCTTCGAAAGCCAAGTCTTGCGAGACTTGTTTGGCTTCACTGATTTGGAGGAAGTAGAGCCGTCCCTCGAGAGCATCTCTTCGAACGCCTGCTGATCGAACTTTACGATCAACATCTTCTGAGTGCTCCCCACTTTGTCGGTATCGGATTGCGTCACCACCTTCTCGTCAGAGAAAAAGGTAATCCCTAGCTGGGTTACCATTTTATGGACACACACAAAAAAGAAGATGAAATGCTGTCTTTTCTTATAGGCACAAGGCACCACAAATCGAGTACGCCTGAGAGATCCTGTGCTGAGGATCCCCGAGTACAAAAATAATTCTGGAGAATAGGATGATGAAGATCGAACGACAGTTGCTCCTTTACTCCGTTGACACTCCGATTACAAAAGTGGGAGAAAACCTAAGAAAATTGCTAACTCTCGGCTCACTAGCAAGAAGTGCAGCAATTTGACTCTTGAAAATGCTCTCCATTCTGTCCTTTGAAGAGGTATGAGATCCTTTTTTATAGTCGTTTCCATGCTGGAATAATGTTATGTGCCCATATGAAAAAATACACTAATTTTCATGTGGGCGCATAGTCCTGCTTTGGGCGCATAGAGTGTAGATGCATGTAGACTGCGTGATCGTGGGTTGATTGTGGGGTTGACATAGCCGTATGCTTCGGTGCACGAATGCTCGTGGAGACTGACGTGGCCGTATGCTTCGGTGCACGATTGATCGTGGGTTTGACCGAGTCGGGGGCTGTCCTGACTTGGGCGCATAGCCTGAAACAGGGCTATGCGCCCCCTTCTGGAGGAGTCTAGAGTGGGCGCATGGGCACATAGTTTGCTCTGGTGACTTGGGCGCATAGCTTGCTCTGGTGACTTGGGCGCATATGACTTCTCTGGCTTGGGCGCATGGTTGTCAAGACTGCTAAAATTTTCATGCTTCTACAGATACGCAGCATATCCAATGAATGTGTTTATACTATAAGTTTTCCTAAGTTATAATCTAAATCCTATGTTTCCCTAAGTTATAATCTGAATCCTAAGTTTACCTAATTAAGTTAACAATACTTATAATTCTAACATAAATCTCATAAACTTAAGTACTTACATCAGTCACCTTGGCCCTCTCGTCGACGAAGCTTCCATCCTTCCATCTCTTGTGCGTATACTGGAATACATCGTGCATAGTGACCGAGTTCGCCTCTTTTTCCTTCTTTACCGCCCGTTGGGCCTGCATACGAATTATTCGTAGAATTTAATTAACTTCGTATATTAAAAGTACCAAATTAGATAATGGAATGAATTTACGGTATCTCACCAGATCTGCACGCGTCGCTACGTGGGGCCTTGATCCCCCCGTATGCAGACCCGCGGCCCATCGATTCGCCTTCGCTTTCTCCGATTTCTGCTTGTACGCGGGAGTATCCATCTTCTCCAAGATCTGATCATAATACTCCTACCGAATCCAATCCTTCTTTGAATGCCCCGAGCGAAGGTCATACACCACGTCCCATATCTTCTTCCCGGCGACGCTTCTGTAGGTCCTGCGGATCGCCTCCTTGCGATGGAGGGGCCACCAGAATGTCCTTTGACATATAAATTCAATTATCACGTAATTAAAAAAATGGTGGATTAAAGAGTAGTTAATAATTAACCACAATATATATATATACCCTCATCTCGTCGAGCCAGGCGTACTGCAAGTCCAGAGGCACCTAAGAAAAATTGAGGTAGGGGTCATGGTAGTTATCCCGGATAATGTGCCTAGAATCCTGGCAGCATCCCATGAAAAAAAAACTACAAAGAAGCAATGACTGGATTATTAAATTGAATAAATGAAACAAATTTAATAAATTAACTTAAATTTACTTACGATTCACCCGCGAGCCATAGCTCTCGTCGGAACTCGCCCATCGGCCTCTTTGGTGGCGTCGGAGGATCCGCGGCTCCGCACATGTACTCACCAGTAACCAGATATAACTAAGTCCGGGGGTACTCCGGGGCCCACCATTCAGTAATTGGTGGATCCGCTGGTGGATTTACTGGCAAAACGGATCCGTCAGGGGATGTAGTCGCAGGCCTCGACGAAGGTGACGATAGCCTCGGGGTAGATCGACGACGGGATGAGTCTGTGCCCGGGGTACTCTTTGGGTCGGGATCGCTAGATACAGATCCCAGGAATGCTGAAGGCGACCACGACCACTACCAGCAGCACCACCACCACGAGCACTCCCACGACCAGGACCACCAGCACCACGACCAGCACCACCACTACGACGAGTGCTAGCCACCATGACTTGTAAATAGAACACATAAAAATAATTAACAATATATAAGTATAAATGAATATAAAACTAAAGTAAAATATATACACTACCAGCAGGGCAACGAGTGCTGTCGCGATGGAAAGGGCTGGGAGTGCCATCTGCAAAAAGAAAATCATACAATAAGTAGAAAATCATAAAATATATATACCACCATGACCTCTTTTTAATATATACCAATATTTAATCTAATCATCATCATCGTCTTCGTCTTCGTCCTCGACCTCGTCTTCATCCTCATCCTCATCCTCATCCTCATCCTCATTCTCATCCTCATCGTCGAATTCATCTGTATCCTCATCCTCATCAAGTTCTTCTTCTTCTTCAGCCTCAATACTTGGGACAAGATACCTCTTTCTCCCCTGGTTGACATCTAAGTCTTGTGTATCAACCTCTTCCTTCCTTCTATTTTCCTTAATAATATCTCCAACATCCATGGTATCCGACTGTTGTCCCAAGTATTGGACTTTTCGATCTGGTCCTCTTGGTATGCTGGGTCTCCAACGTTGAATGTATTTCTAGATTTAATCTTGCATACTGCCCACCAGTCAAATCGATCTCTACGATGCCTTGGATAGCTTGTATAGTAGACTTGAACAGCCTGACTTGCTATCGCAAACGTGTCGGACCCTCTATACCTCCGATAATTTATATCGACGAATCCAAATTGTTTATCGATTCTCCAACCGATATTTGGTGTCGTATCAACCACTCACATTTGAACATCATAATATGCATATCGTATGGGACAGTATATTGTAAATCTATAATATCCCGAGGCACTCCATAATAGTCAAAGTCCGGCTCGTCATCATAGATGGTGCATCCATCGATAATGAACAGATGCACTGACACGGGCTTCGTATGCTAGATGAATCGGTAGATGCTCCATGCCGTCGAAGAAGCCCGGTGAAAATATTTTCTCTAACTTACAAATTGTTAAGACAATCTCTTCCACAAGTTCAAGCATATGTTGCACCGTCAACTTAGTTGAATAAATATTCCTGAAGAATGTAGATAGCTCGGCCAACGGAACCCATACAGCAGAAGGCAACAACTCTCTCAAAGCAATGGCCAGTAATCTTTCCATAAACACGTGGCAGTCGTGACTCTTCATTTTCGTTAGCTTACGTTCATTGAGATCAACGCATCTAGACAAATTTGACACATAGCCGTCGAAAAATCTTAAAGTAGATATCCACTTGCAGATTATTAATCTCTCTTTCTTGCTCAATGTGTATTGCGCTATCGGCTTAGTTAATTGTCCACCAGCTTCCCTTTGTATCAAGTTTAGATAAGGACACTTACATATCTCGGCTATGTTTTGCCTTGCTTTTGGATTGTCCTTTATTTTTTATTTAATATCCATGATGGTATTGAAGACATTATTGAACACATTCTTTTCGATATGCACGACATCAAGATTATACCTTATAAGATTATTTTTCCAATAAGGCAAGTCCCAGAAGATACTCCGTTTGGTCCAGTTATGGCTTTGTCTGAATCCCTCGACACGATTGTTCGATGGATCTTCCATTACGGTGGGCAAATTCTTTACATATTCCCAAATATCGTATCCCGACAATCTGGCAGGCAGATGAGAAAATTCTTGTTTTTCAGCTCTTAATGTGTCCTTGTTCTTTCTCCAAGGATGACTAGCGGGCAGAAATTGACTGTGACAGTCAAAGAAATTTTTTTTTCCTCCATGCTTAAGGCGGAACGCCTTACTATTTTCCATGCATATCGGACAAGACATGATGCCGTAACTAGTCCATCCCGACAGCATACCGTATATTGGAAAATCAGTGATTGTCCACATCAGTGAAGCTCTCATCTGAAAGTTCTGTTTTAGGGAAATATCATAGGTCGCGACGCCGATCTCCCATAGCTGTTTCAGCTCATCCACCAACGGTTGTAAACATATATCGATGTTCTTTGTCAGATTTTTAGGATCGGGTATGATAGCTGTCAAGAATATATAAGGATTCTTCATACACATCCATGGTGGCAGTTTGTAAGGGGTAAGAATGACCGGCCATTAGGAGTATTGAGACCCCGACTGTCCGAAAGGGGTGAAGCTATCAGAACATAGCGCCAGACGTACATTTCTAGGCTCTGCAGCATAATTTGGATGACACAAATTAAAATGTTTCCACGCCTCTCCATCCGAAGGATATGATAATTCTCTATCGTCCTTTGTGCATTCTTCGTTGTGCTACGTCATGTGTTCTGCTGTATTCAAAGACATATACATCCTCTGCAACCGCTTCGTGATCGACAAGTAATACATATACTTGTAAGGACGTCGCTTTCTAGTGGACTTTTCTTTTTGCTGTACTGGCTTGTAACGATCCGTATTATAGAAGCTGCAACTTTCTATGTCCTTATTTTCCTTGTAGTACAACATGTATCTGTTATGACAATAATCTATCTTTTCGTACCCCAGTCCCAGTTGTCGGACCATCATCTTTGACTTGTAGAAATTTTTTGGGAGCTCTTTGGATTCTTTCGGTAACACCTCTATGATTAGTTGTGTGATCCAATCACAGCAAGCTTGTGGCAAGTTAAAATCAGACTTTATGTTCAACAACCGCATCGTCTCTAACAGTACGGAAAGAGTCTCACAACCAGGATATAGAGGAGTATCTGCATCCTGAAACATATCATAGAACTCCTTCGTCTTGGAATTAGTATCCTTCGGATCAAAATTAGGCCCTGCCGCATCGTACACCATATCTCGTGCAAGGTTCTGCAGGTTTTCATAATCAACAGAGCATCCGTCGTCTTCGATGACAAAATCCGTTGAGCATTATCATCAAAACCATAAGTAGCAGCATTCGCAGCCTATCTTTCCACATATAGTTCACCTTGCGATGACGACAGGCCGTAATCACGTACAAAATTCTTACGGATCAAATGATCTCTCACAGTCACTACTTCTTCATAACGTCTATTGTGACAATTATCACATGGGCACTTGATTTTGTTACCATCCATGTACTAAGCTTTGCTCACGGCATACTTAAGAAACACTTCCACGTCTGCCTGAAAATCGTCACTTACACCTATTCTGCTCTTGTATTGCCGTTTGTACATCCATGTACGATCAATGAAGTAACGATCCATCGCAAATTGGATGTGAAAATCTGCATCGTAAGATAAAGTAAACAGAATTACAATTAAAAATATATAGTCCGATACCGACCCCCCTCTACTTTGTCGCTCTACTTCCCCTGCTTCTCAAGAAGCCCCCTCTCTGACCCCCATCTACTTCTCTGCTTCTCATTCGACTCTCTCAGCCTCCTATTCCGCATCATATGATATCCACCTCAATCAAAGCGTAGAGAAGTATAAATATATTAATATTAACCAAGGTTTACAGTATCGGTATCAGAATCAGTATCACTATGAATCTCATGGTTTCCTCTACTAGAGCATAATATACAAACGTGAAGTAGAGCTTCACATCCAAAATATTATAAGGAAAAGGTTTTTGATTGCCTATCCCGAATCGAAAACTATTTACTTCTAATATTTTGAATATGAAGCTCTGCTTCACGTTTGTATAGTATGCTCTGGTAGAAGAAGCCATATGATTCATGGTGATACCGATTCTGATATCGATACTGTGAACCTTGCTTAATATTAATATTTTCACACTTATCTATGCTTTGGTTGAGGTGGATATCTCATATGATACGAAATGTGAGGCCTCATGACCCGAATAAGAAGAAGGGGAGTAGGGAGGCTCACTCTATACACTCTAGGTACTACGATATACACTCTATACACTCTTACTTATGCAAGCCTGTTGAGGCAATCAACGTTATACTAGATTTCCAAAAAAATCTATAACTCTGATAGGCCCAAAAAACTTGGCATAAGTAAATTTAATTTTCAACACTTACTTAGCTACTACTAAGATATCTTATATATATCCTTCTAAGATACTCACTATATACCAAGGTTCGCAGTCGACAAGGTTCTAAACGGCGGTAGGTGGGTGCGTGGCGGAGAGAGTTCGACTACCACCTAGACGCCGCCTAGGCGATCAACAACGATACTCATAGAAATAGTCCGATACCGATATCGATACCGATTTTTAAACTCATATGATTAATAACCCGATACCGATATCGATTCTAGTGTTTCAGGGTTAGGGTTTTAGGGTTAGGGTTATGGTTTAGATACCGATACTCATAGAAATAGTCCGATAGCGATAGTCATATAAATAGTCCGATACCGATCCGATACCGATACTCATAGAAATAGTCCGATACCGATATCGATACCGTGAACTAGTTCGATACCGATACCGATAATCAACAAAATAGTCCGATACCGATACCAATACCGAAGTAAACACATCAAGTTGTTAGATCGACAACAAATAACAATAAGTATATCTAAGTAGTAAACACATCAAGTAGCAAACACATAAATATATCTTAGTAGTAAACACATCAAGTAAACCCAAGACAAGTAAACACATCAAGTAGTACTCAACGATCCAACCCCCTCTCTCCCCTACCCCCCAGCCCCCCACCCCCCTCCTGGCCCCGCCAACACCAAGACCCTTCGGCCCCCCTCCGTTCGTCTACCCCCCCGCGACCTCCCCATTCGCCGACCCCCACCCTAACACCCCCTCGGCTGGGCCCCCACCCCCCCTCTCCTCCCTTCCGACCACCAAGACCCTCCGGCCCCGCGACCTCCCCACCCGCCGCCCCACCCTAACCCCCCTCCTCCCCCCGACCACCAACACCCCCCGGCCCCCTCCCTCCGCTCCTCTACCCCCCTGCGACCTATCCACCCGCCGACCCCCTCCCTCTGGCCTCCCTCCCTCTGCTCCCGTAAACCCCTTCGACCATGATTCCCCCCGCGGGGTGCACCCCCCGACCACCAAAAGAAAGAGAGAGAGAGAGGGAGAGAGAAAGAGAGGAAGAGAGACATACCTGAGTAAGAGAGAGAGAGCGTGCGAGAGAGAGAGAGAGAGAGGTGAGAGAAAATTTTGGGGGGAATAAAAAATTTCCCTCCCGTCGGTTCGTTTTATGTTAGGACACAGTATTTAACGACGGATTAGCGACGGATATATACGTCGCCACGCCATCCCTATGCCCCCGCTAGTTTGCTGATAGATAATCTGTCGCAATGTGGTCGCTAAAATTTGAGCCAATTTTTTCTAACATTTTCCCGCAAAATTTTGACAATTGGACGACGACATAGCGACGGGTTATTTGTCTGTCGCTATATGTCCGACGATATAGCGACGGATTTTCGACCGAAATTTACCCTTAAAATTAAAAAAAATGGCTGTAATTCGACGGAAGACCATCACTGTTTCGTCGGTAGTCTGTCGCTATTAGCGACGAAATACATCTGTCGCTAAATATCCGTCGCTAAAGCGCTGTATTTTGGTAGTGGACACAATAATGGACTAAGCCTTGAATTCTACACCATAACTGTAATTCTTCTCACTCACATAATGACATTAATTGTGCTTCTGGATGCACATTAAAGGTCTTGTGCCAGCCTAGTTTCGGTGTATGTATTTTGGATGTCTATAAAATTTTCCTCAAGAGACGGCCTACATCTCTATCCATACACTTTAGGTGAGTTCCTTTAAAGAGTCTTTGGCATGAAGCATTTTGCTTTCTTGTGGTTCTACACCGCTATGACATGGACTGAAGCCGAGACACTGTCTCATGCGGTGTCATACCACCTGTAGCATGAGGCCCAGCCTCTTTGTAGTGTCAAACTACCCAGCATGTGTAGAAGCATGAATTTTTTTGGCAGACTTGACAACCATGCGCCCAAGCCAGGGAAGACACATGCGTCCAAGTCACCAATGAAGACACATGTGCCCAAGCCACCAATGAAGACACATGCGCCCAAGCCACTAATGAAGACATATGTACCGAAGCTACCAGTGAGGACATATGCGCCCAAGCTACCAGTGAGGACATATGCCCATGCGCCCATTTTAGGCTACTCTAGAAGGGGGCACATAGCCCTATTTTAGGCTATGCGCCTAAGCCAGAACAGCCCTTGACTCGGTCAAACCCACGATTAAAACGAGCATCGAAGCATATGGCTACGTCAGACTCCACGAGCAGTCGTGCACCGAAGCATGTGGCCACGTCAACACCACGATCACACATTCTGCATGCGTCTACGTCCTATGCGCCCAAAGCATGACTATGTGCCTCCATAAAAACCAGTGTGTTCTCTCATGTGGGCGCATAACATCATTCCAGCTCAAGAATGACTATAAAAAGGGGGCCTCATCCCTCTTCAAAACATAAAACGGAGAGCATTTTCAAGAGCCAAATTGCTGCACTTCTTGCCAGTGTGCCGAGAGTTAGCAATTTTCATAGGTTTTCTTCCACTTTTGTAATCGGAGTGTCAACGGAGTAAAGGAGCAACTGCCGCTCGATCTCCATCGTCCCATTCCCTAGAATTCTTTTTGTACTCAGAGATCCTCAGCGCAGGATCTCTCAGGCGTACTCGATTTGTGGTGCCTTACGCCAATAAAGAAAAGACAGCATTTTTTCTTCTTTTTGTGTGTGTCCACAAAAATGGCGACTCTGCAGGGGACTACCTTTTCCTCTGACGAGAAGGTGGTGACGCAATCCAATACCGACAAAGTGGAGAGCACTCAGAAGATGCTGATCGTGAAGTTCGATCAGTAGGCGTTCGAAGAGATGCTCTCTAGGGATGACTCTACTCCCTCAAAATTAGCAAAGCCAAACAAGTCTCGTAAGACTTGGCTTCCGAAGGCTCATCGTACATATCCTGCCAGTGTCATAGCAGATATGCAACTGAAGGACTCTATCACATGGGCGCATGGCTCTGCCATAGGAGCTCCACAAATGAAGAAGGCTCACACCGTTCCGGGCTCTACTAGTCCAGCGACTTCTCTCTTGTGCAACCAACAACGGAGTGTTCAACGCTCGAGACTTGGCAAAAAAAAATTCTACGATGCCAAGAATCAGAGTGTTCCACACTCTAGGCAAACCTAGCGAGGCTCACAAACGAAGGAGGCGAAGCTGGGAGAGAACAACACTGCTCCACCAAGCATGCGCCCAAAGCTATGCGCCCAAGAGGGTGTGTGGGCGCATAACTCTGGCCAGAAGGCTTCTGTCTAAAACAGACTGTGCATCCAGGGTTATGCACCCAAGGCTATGCGCCCAGGCTCAACTGACCCATACTATGCGCCTACATCGAGGAAGCTTAGACATGCTGCCAAGAAGCATGCTCCCAAAGGAAGACTCCAGGGCCTAAGCGCCCACAACAAGAAGACATGCCCCAACGCATATAGTACGGGGCTGTCTTCAAGGTCATCACAAAACTTAGGTGTGGGGGTTACCCCTGCACGTGAACTAATTCTGGATGCGCCAACTCTCCTTACAAACCCACGCAAAGCTCGGTGATTCATATGACATGGGTTTTAAGGCAAAACTCCCTTCCGTTGACTTATGCAACATTATAAATTATAAGCGTAAAGCGAGGACACATCAATCCATGGTGTACATCCGTGCACCAGTATTATAATCAACTGTTGCTGCTCCAAAGTAACAAAAGTGCCTTAGAGGCAGTCCGTGTTTCGACGGCTGCATTTTTCTGACGATGAAAAGCTGCTGTGTGTTTCATCCAACATGGCTTCATGGGGTCCCCCTTATGGAAGCCCCAATCAAAGACGGTGGACCACGAACCCAACTTTCTCTCTCAGCTCCACGAACAGAAGAATAAAAAGTCTGCCAACAGATAGCCGACAGGCTGTCACATCTGAAGGAGTTTATATGGGTACCCGGTCGAAGGCGAGATTCTGTATAGATGATGAAGACTCCCAAGCTGGGGTAGTATTCCCTCAGAGTCTGAAGCAGATGACCTTCTTACTGGAGCTAGCCTTCCAGACGATGATAACCTCTCCGAGTCTGACGGCGTCTATCTACCTCCCCTACTGGAAGATGAGGAACTTGTCAACTCAGAGACAGACATTATCAGCAACAGTTGTACTGTTTCCTCTGTTCGTTGTCGTATGTTATCTACATATATGGAGGACAGAGAAAGGCCTGAAGAAGCCAGTGATCAGACCAGTAAACGGCTAGAGGGCCTTGAAATAGTATTTGCCAAGATCACTGATATGCTTACCAGTATCATGGCGGTCCAAGCTGCTGGGGCTGTTCCTCCACCTCAACAAAATGTCTCGACTCACGTTAGTCTGGCTCATAGCAACAACCCTCCTTCACTACAAAAGGAGTATCATTCCGTTGTGCCTCCTCCAAATCTTGTAAATGCTGGGGGTGGTCCTTCACCAATGACGCCTGACAACCGTACAACAGCCATTTCCTAACACCTGCTCAATCAACAAGATACAATTAATTCTCTGGTTGCCCGTCTCGACACCATCTCACACAAAGACGAGCTTCAGAAGATGGAGATATCTCAACCTTATCCTCCTGAATGGGAGAATGCTACTTGCCTCCTAACTACAAGCCGCTGATGCTAAATTCATTTGACGGGATAACTTCTCCTCGTCAACACATGACATACTTCAACACGCAGACTCTACACTTACCAGGGATAATCCGTTCTTGTCAAAAATGTTTATTAGCACCTTGTAGGGGGTAGCTTTTGAATAGTTCTGTAGTCTGCCTGACGGTTGTATCAATTATTTTAAAGACTTGGAGAGGTTGTTCCTCAATAGGTTTTACGAGAGTGGCATGCATGTTAGTATGTCCACCCTCATCGATACCAAGCACAGGAGGACTGAGTCTGTCATTGCTTTCATCGAACGCTTCAGGCGGCTAGCGTTGAAGATGCCCTTCGGCATACCTGACTCAGAACTTATGGATACCTGTCGACATAACTTCCTTTCTACAGTGAAGTTCTATCTGGGTATACATAAGTATGATACATGGCCCGTATTTATTGGGGCTGCTGATGCTGCTGAAAATGACATTCCTAATCTAGAATTACTGGGGTTGAAAACACCCAAATCTGAAGTCAAGGGCAAGTATCCTCAAACTATCCCCGTCTGTGGGGGTAATGGGGAAGAAGTCTTGAAGGTCGACACTTCCAAGGGAGCTTCCAATTCTCAGGGCGCCTCTGACAAACCTAAGGAGACTTTCTCCTTTGACGAAGACGTTGTCATTATAATTTTTTACACATTGACGAAGGGTAATAAACTGACATTGCCTCCACCACGATGTCCTGCAAAGGCAAACTAACTCAACGATCCCAAGTACTGTCTTTATCATCAGTACGTACATCACTCTACCAAGGACTGCATCGTCCTGAAAAAGAAGATACAACAGCTTATCGACAGCCAAGTGATCAACCTCGAAGCTGAAGATAAGGTCGTATCTTCTAACATGATCTCTCTTTAGTTTGGTGACTTTCCTCCCACAGAAGTCCCAGACGGCGTGGTCCCGATCCCCAAGGCAATAATGGAAGTCGTCAACCTGCCGCCAGCTCGTAACTCAACCTTGGTGCCACTCACGACTGAACGTGGTGAGATCATATGGGTCCATCCAGACCTCGTGCAAGAGATGACGCAGGGGGTGGTATCTCCTAAAGTAAAGAGGTACAAGAAATACAAATCATGTCATATGGTGTCTTCTCCCATTTACGAAGTTCTATCCGGTGAGACGCGATTTGGGAAGGCTTACCTACGAACTTATGACCCTGCACAAGAAGAAGCAGTACCTTTTCAAGCTCCTGCTGCCCCTACAAGTTCAGAAGCTGACCCGTCTAAGCTTTCAACTACCGACAAAGTCAAGCAGAAGGAGATGCGATTTGACAAGTCTTTGAAGGCACCAACTTTCGAAGGCATGGATCGGCCCTACAACTTTGACATACTGGCACAGCTGGCCAATACACCTGCCAGGTTGTCTCTGTTTGATCTATTGTGACTCTCCAAAGAAATGCGGAAGGCCTTAAGTGAGGCATTACTACATGCCGACTCTTATCTCGCTGAAGTCAAAGCCCCCGTTGAAGACCCTGTCTCCTGTCCCCACTACCACAGTACTATGAAAGTGGTGCCCAACATCACCCTTTCACAGGAGGACATGCTACTAAAAAATAATCGGCATGATAGACCTCTGTACTATACAGGGTATATCGGAGCGATTAAGGTGGATCGGATGTACATCGATCCAAGTTCCTCCCTCAGCATCATTCCTAGAAGTTTGCTTCAAATTCTAGGAATCCCTCTGCACAAACTATCTGCAACCAATACAACTATCATAGCTTTCAATGCTGGGAGAAGCCACCCACTGGGTAAGATCCGTCTCAAGTGCTAGATCGGTGATCTCCGAACGGAGGGTTCTTGCTATGTGATTGATGCCAATGTATCCTACAACGTCTTGTTGGGACGTTCGTGGATACACGAGAACATGATCGTTCCTTCCACACTTCACCAGTACTTCAAGTACGTCAACAGCGATGGCGTCGTGAAGACAGAGTTTGCCGATGTCGATCCTTTTAAGGGCATCGAAGCCTACTATGGAGATTCGGTACTTTACCAATATCAGCCCTCCAAGGATGACGGCAACGAAGCTGACGATGAAGCTGAAGCAAGTTTATCCTCCAAAGATGGTCCCCTGATTATCCGAGTCAAAGGACGTACTACTCTAAAAAGTACTCCGAAGCATCTCATAATCTGGATGAAAAAGAAGAACCCTGATAAGGTCAAACCATTGACCATCACTCTCCGCAAGACACCTCGGGTGGAACCTGCTGAAGTCCGTCCTCCCAATCCTGAAGAATTACCCTACATGGTGAACTTGGCCAAGACTGTGGCTCCTCTTCCAGATAATGATCCTCTCAATGAGTATATCAATACTCATAATAATGTACCTTCAGCGGATGATATTATCCCTGAAGAAGAACTTGTATATTTTTTTAGTAAAGGTTTATCTTTGAATTACTCTGATGTCTATCAATCTGTAAACTACTACATAGATACGATATATGCTCTAGAGCACGGCATAGGACCACACCTCTGCATGCCGGTCACGACACCTCACCTGAGGGAAAAAGTTTATCTAGAAGATATCCACTACTTCATCGTTCCATCCAGAAAGAAGGGTGAAGAACTAATCATCTTCGGTCGAATAATTGGCGAAAGAAAGTTCGTTCCGGACTCTACTTCTCCCAATCACAACATGGAAGCTTACTGTGACTTTAGGAAAATATAACTTTTTTGATATAGTTGGCAGGCTAAGAATATCATCCAGAACATGGGATATGACATAAAAAGTGACCAGGGGCTAAACTACGGCCGGGGACGATGGTTGCCAATACGTCACTTTGCTCCTTCTGGCAAACCAAGAACTATTATCAACAAAACGGTATTGGTTTGGGTTATGTCACTCCTCCGACAAGTCCTGAAAGATCAGATGATAAAGCAGATCGTTGTTCTCATTCTTCTGATTCCTGCCTCTGGGACTCAGACTCCAGCATTGGCGACATGTTCAAAGCAACTCTGTCCGTCAACATGGTTTCAGTTGACCAAATTGCAGATGATGTCCAATCGATCGAGCTTGAACAATGGACTCAAAAGATGGATACTAGATGGGAGCTGCATTTCGAACAACATGAACCACCTACCGAAGACGAAGTCGTCCAAGTCAATTTAGGAGGAATCATATTTTAAACCAATCTTCATCAACAAAAGTCTATCTGGCGATGAACGACAATCTCTTATATAGCTTATAAGAGAATACATCAACGTCTTTGCATGGAGCTATGAAGACATGCCAGGCCTGGACCCAAAAGTTGCCAAGCACCGTCTAAATATTTCGTCTAAAGCTAAGCCAGTGAAGCAACAGCGACGACGATTCCGACCAGATGTTATGGAGGCCATCGAGAATGAAGTCAAGTAGCTTATTGCCAGTGGATTCATTCGCGAAGAACAACACCATGACTGGGATGCTAACATTATCCAGTCATAAAAAAAATGGTAAAGTTCGAGTCTGTATCGATTACCCTGATTTGAACTCTGCATGTCCGAAAGATGAGTTTCCTCTACCGATCACCGACGTAATGATCGATAATACTTGCGGCTTCGAGCGGATGTCCTTCATGGATGGGTTCTCATGCTACAACCAGATCAAGATGTTCCCCGATGATGAGAAGCACACATCTTTTTGAACACCGTTGGAGGTATACTGCTATACGGTGATGCCCTTCGGATTAAAAAATATAGGGGCGACATACCAGCGAGCCATGAACATAATTTTTTACGATCATTTGCGCAAAATAGTAGAATATTACGTAGATGATATCGCAGTTAAAAGTCGTCTTAAGGGCAACCACCTCCAAGACTTAAGAACGGTGTTCGAACTAATGCGTGCACACCAACTCAAGATGAATCCAACCAAGTCTTTTCTGGGAGTCTCCAACGGCAAGTTCCTTGGTTTTATCATCACTTCAATGGGTACACATCTTAACCCAGAGAAAGTAAAGGCTATCCTCGATATGCATCCTCTAAGAAACCTCAAAGAGCTACACGGACTGCAAGGAAGGCTAGCCTACATCAGGCGATTCATTTTAAACCTTTCTGGATGATGTCAACCGTTCACTCAGCTCATGAAGAAAGGCGTATCTTTCGTTTGGACTGAATAATGTCAACGCACATTTGACGACATCAAGTGGTATCTCACAAGCCCCCCAGTATTGGTAGCCCCAATAATAGAGAAGCCCTTCTTACTATATGTCTGCACTATAGACCATTCTCTTGGCGCCCTATTAGCTCAGAAGAATGAAGGCAACCATGAACCGACAATCTACTACCTCAGCCGTACAATGGTGGGTGCCGAGCATAGATACACACTTGTGGAAAAGGAATGCCTTGTACTGGTATTTGCTATCCAGAAGATACGCCACTATGTGTCTGGGCAGACTATCCATATCATATCTAAACTCAATCCTCTTAGAATACTCATAACTAAACCGGGTTCCCCCAATTCCCATTTAGCTACATGGGCAATGCTGTTGACTCCATATGATATGTTGTTCGTTCCTCAGACTATCCATATCATATCTACGATAAAATCCCCGATGAAGTAGTGGAGTCTAATATCGCAACAGAAGAAATCCCCATTTGGCCAATGTTCTTTGACGGTGCCTCAAGAATAGGACCTAAAGGAAATATTATGGCCGGAATAGGCGTCGTGTTCATGTCACCCGACCATCTGGTTATATATCGTGCATATTCTCTCGTGGAACCCTGTACCAACAACGTGGCCGAATATAATGCCCTATTGATCGGCTTGCAACTGGCAAAACAACTGGGAGTTGACTATCTAGAAGCTTACAACGATTCTAAGCAAATAGTTAGTTAGGTCCGAGGGGATTATGAAGTTCGTCACGAAGATCTCATCCCCTATCACAAAGCGACAATCGAGTTGGCATCTACTTTCGCTTGATTCTTCATCGAGCACGTGCCTCGACTATAGAATATAAAGCAGATGCTCTAGCCGGTCTCGCTGCTTCTTTGACCGTCCCTACCAATACTCAGCAGTCGATCACAGTGTCTGGTCGAGAACTATTCTGTATAAAAGATGCCTTGCATATTTATCACAGTTACACAACAGAAACAAATGTCGATGTTAAAGACAGGAGATTTTCTTTCATAGACTACGCCATCTATGGAATCCTCCCCGAGGACCCAAAAGAAGCAGTGTCTATTCAAAGACGATCCCTCAGATTTTACTATGACACAGCTACCAAGATTCTGTACCGACACTCTTTCGACGGGCTACTGTTACGATATTTATCAGACACAGAAGACAAACATGCGCTCTAGGAGGCTCACGACGGAGTTTGTGGTGCACATCAACCAGGCCCCAAATTACATGATCGCCTCAGACAAATGGGTTATTATTGGCTCACGATGATAGCATATGCTGTTGAATATGCAAAGAAGTGTAGGGCTTGTCAGTTCTACGCCGATTTCATTCATCAACCTTCGAAGTTTCTACACCCGACGATAGCATCTTGGCCTTTTGAAGCCTGGGGTATGTATGTCATAGGCCCAATCAGCCCGCCATCTTCTAGAGGACATCGGTTCATCCTAGCCACAACCGATTACTTCTCTAAATGGGCGAAAGCTATACCGCTCACCAAAGTGAAGGCGTCAAACGTGATCAGTTTCATCAAACATCACGCTATCTACCGCTTTAGCCTACCTCGCAGCATCATCCATGATAATGGTCCACAATTCACAAGCCATGCATTCTATCGGTTCTGCGATAGGAATCGAATTCAGAATGTAGCCTCTACTACCTACAATCCAGCGGCTAATGGGGTAGCAGAAGCTTTCAATAAAACCATCATTAAACTTCTCAAGAAGTTCGTGTCTTCAAACAAATACGATTGGAATGAGAAGCTCGGCGAATGTCTCTGGGCCTATCGTACAACGGTCCGGACTCCAACAGGCAGTACGCCGTTCTCTCTGGTTTATGGGAGCGAAGCAGTTCTTTCCCTAGAAGTCTAGATTCCTTCTCTTCGAGTAGCCTTGGCCAGTGGGTTGACTACCAAAGAAAGCTACCGTCTGCGACTACAGGAGCTCGAAGCGCTAAACGAAAGAATCTTCAATAAAAAGGTAAAAGAAAGTATCTTCCAAGTTGGTGATCTAGTCTTAGCAGTGAGAAGACCAATGGTCATGACGCACAAAACAAAAGGAAAATTTTAGCCTAAATGGGAAGGTCATTTCGTTATAGAATCAGTATATTCTATCGGTGCGTACCGACTAACCAAGCCTGATGGTGACTTTCTCATGATGCCTATCAACGACAAGTTCCTGAAGAAATATTATGTGTAACCTTTTATAAATAATGTTCACATATGTTCAGTCATATAAATATACAGTGCAATGTTTATGTGATTCAAAAAATTATCTAACTATTATTCGTATTTTAAGAGTCTTGAAAATGCCTTGGATAATAGGTCCTCTAAAAAAAATTTCCCCAGCGAAATCATCTCCGTTTTTTGACTCTACCCAAACTCGGTTTGACGAAAATAAGTCACGTCCCTATTACCTCTGAATTGTTTTTTGATAATTATTTCTCCAGCCGAATGATTAAGAAACGTTTTGCCATGCCCATATAACCTCTGAGCAAAGCATTCATCAAGGATAATCACGTCCATCTTACCTCTGAATTATCCACTCCTACCTAATGTTATATCTTTCCACGTCCATATTACCTCTAGTCAGATATAGAAGATCCTCTACTATTACGTCCATATTACCTCTATTAGCAGCTTCGTTCAACTTATTATCTATATTCAAAAAAAACTTGAATATAAAACGGATAATGAGTCCACGAGAAATTCTCCAGCGGAATACCCACCAGAAATATCCTTACTACGTCCACATTACCTCTATTTTGATATTTCACAAAACCACATTCATGAATTTTGAAAACCAAAAGATTCTTTATTTATTATTTAAACGTCCATCAAGAGACGAAAAAAGGGTTACAACAGCCTTGACGGCTAGAAGAAACAGTTACAAAATAAAAAATCTAAGGGATACATAGTCGATTGATATTGTCCCTTAGAGCCGCGATTTCGGCTTCAGACTTCGCGGTAGCTCGACGGCGTGCCTCTTCTTGACGAGCGACTTTATCCTGGAAGAGGATCAGACTCATGTGCTCTTCCTCCAACTTTACCAGCTGTTCTTTTAAATGGGCGAAAGTGGTGGCGGTCATGGCAGCCTGAGCCAAGTAGTCCTCCTGCTCAGATGTTGCTATCCTCAAGTTGGCTTCCAGTTGAGCAATCTCGCTTTAGATCTGTACGATGTGATTATATTTCTCGGTGATCTGCACAGCCAGTTTATTCTTCGAGGCAACACGTGCCTCACTTGCAGTGTTGAACTGACCATAATGATCAACCAATTCGCTAATCTCTTGAACAAGGGCATCCTTCCTCGCCTAGAAAGTAGCCTTCTCCTCCGCGAAAGCTGTGATCAAAGCCTCATCTTCCGTACGGAACAGTGATGTCGGGCTCCGTTGTTTGGCATCCCGAAATCTGGCCACTTGACCCTCCAGATCATTCAGAACTTTTCTCAGAGTATTAGCCCGCTCCTCATAGCCAGCAATGCTCACAAGGGCCGCCACTTGGCATTCGGCAACAGCGTTCACAGGGCCAAAGGTAGCGTTCCGATTCAGGACTCCAGGGAGCTTTACTTTCAGCACAGAGTAGAAAGTTTGACGACTTCCTGGGCCATCTCGTCGTCTTCAGTGGAAGTCGTCGGGGAGGATGCTTGGGAGAGTTTCTTCCGCTCCAGGATGAGATACTTGACAAGAAGCCAAACCTGACAAGAAAACAATATATACATCAGTAACTAAAAAAAGGGGAAATACGAAAGAGTTATAATTTCGTACCTTCGGCACGCTCAGCGCCAGCCTGGGCTATGTCATCAGTCTTGGCTTCAGGGAAACCGAGAGCAGGCCCAGGCTGTTCAAGAAGAACAATATTAAGGCCTCGAGCGGCATCAGGCCGGGTATCTTCCACAGTTCCAGCTGGACCGGGAGTAAATTCAGCGACAGCCTCCTCAGTAAGCTGTTCTACCTCTCCTTCTGCAGCCGATGCCGGCTCACTAACGGATCCCTCCGTACCAGAAAATTTAGAGGAGCCGGGGACAACCTCTGTTTCTCCTCTAATGCCTGGGACTATCTTTACGAGTGGTCCCTTCTCCTTGTCTACAAGGGAATATATAATCATGGTCAGCCTCACGAGGAGCACGTAAAATCGAAGTCAAAAAACCTCATCCGAAGAGAGACACAAAGATAATGTATACGCAGGAGGATGAGCCGATCGAACTTGATTCTCGTCCAACTCTTTCAGTATGGCCCCAATTTCAGACATCGCCCCCAGGGAGATATCGAAAGAAGGACTGGCTCTCTGGTTACCACCATAATCCGGGCATTCGCCCTGATCATCCTTTGATTCAGCCTCCTTGACTGAGGAAGGTTGAACGTCGTATGCCGGTCGAGGACAAGGAGGGGACGCTGTTGTCACGTTCACCTCCTCAGACGAGGAGTCACCTGCCTCAGCTTCAACTTCAGGATCCTGTACAAAGGACAAACGCAAAGGTGAAAAAGCCTCTAAAGGTTTGACCAGAACAGCTATAGAGTCTAGGAAGGGATCTAACTCCCGAATAGTAACGGCCCACGACGCCGTTCCACCTCTTCCGGTTTGCCGGAAAGACCTTCTCAAGGGAGGTGAGCCGGCGCCCACTTCCTTGGCTCTTCTTAGGTCGACAGTTTCCTTCTTCCGCTTTAAAGTTGGCTCCTGGTCCAATTCAGTTGAAGCTTTCCTCTTCTGAGAAGGATTGAGAGGAGCATAATCATCATCTTTCGTGTCCTCCTTTGGAGACACTACTGGCTCCCTAAGGATAGCTTTCAGCCACGGTACTACGACTAGTTTTATGGTTGGAGCGACACTCTCCTTCTTACGGCCCTTCGGCACCTTTTTACAGAAAGGGGTCAAACCGAGTCCCCAATATCAAGCTCTGTTTACGATCATACCGAGTATAAAAAGTATTGATCTGAACATACAATTTGGCGACGACATAGAACAGATGGGTCTCAGGATTATCCGAGGGCAGGGTGAAGACTTTTCACGTGCACCCGGCATTGTAAGACATCCAAGCACGCACCCCGTCAATGAAACCGCCTATTGACTCCAAATGCGGGCTAGCATTTCCTAAAAGGAGCTGGCTGTAGCCGAACTGCCGCACAAAACGACTCGGCAGGTATGGCTCCAGATAGGCATGGTTCCTATTTTGGAGCACCAGATGCGACGATCTAATAGACTGAAGCCAGTAAAATGCCCCAGCAGTCAAACTAGTGGCATGAACTCCCTCATCCACTAAGATATCTCCCGCATTACCGCTGCCGAACAGAGGAGATACTCTGAAGAATTCATAGTTCTGCAAAAAACTTAAAGCCTTTCTGCAAGTGGCTACACCAGTGACAGTCCAATCCGTATCACGAAATCTACGAAGAAAGGCGTCTCCCGCCAAAGAGTCCACCACCGACCCAGCATTTATCTGGGTAGGACAATGCAGTAGCTGCCACCCCATCAAAAAATGATATAAAAGTTCGGTCCGGGCGAAGTTGGCTCTGCCATCAGGAGTCACTGTATTTCTAACAAAGTCCCGTAGATCCCGTCCAGTGGCACAGACCATCGCGGGAAGCAATGCAAGACGGTATCCGAATGCCAGCTTCACGGTCGAAAGTATTATGCTCTGGCTCATCCTCTCAAAAGTCCCTGAACCTCCAGGGACTATGCAATCATGAAGCCAGATCATTAAGAAAGCTGCCAGCAAAGCTTTCTCCGACATCGGATATTCAGCTTGACGAAAGTAGCGGCCGATCGGAGACTTTCCCTCAGGATCATCACTGTCCTCAGTATCCGCCGTATCATAATCTACCATCCGGACTTCTATCTCAGACTTGGTCATAGGCTTTAAAATTAAAAAGGAGGCCGGATCCTCTCTGATGAGAACGTAAAATGTTATATTTTTATCCCTTAATATTCATCATTTTATGCTCATTTTATGACTATAGGTACTCATTGTATTTATATTTTGTTGTAGGATGAATTTGGAGACACTATGTGCAAAATGGAGCTGAAATGCAATTCTAGACAGTTTTGACACCTTTCACCAAAATGGGTATAACTTTCTCATCCGAAAAGCAATGGAGGTGATTCAAAAAGTTTTGGAAAGCTAAGACACAGGGCTAAAACTTTTATATTTTGTGTTTTTCGTAAATCAACTGCATCATGGACAAAATCAGACTTGAAGTTGGGTCAAAGATGTTGTGAACAAAAATAGGAACCAAAACAACCATGTTCCTACTTGTTCGATGACTTATTCTATTTGGTTTGAGAAGTAACTTTTGGAGGATATGTGGGGAGATATTGTGGGCTTGACACAACTAATTTATTGTGTATAAAAGGGGGTAGAAATCATGAGAACAAACACACAACACAACTCTTCTTCTTATTCTTTTCCAACTTTTCTTTTGAAGTTTTGATGAACATGTGCGGCTAGAAGTCTTGTTGGTCGAAGTGTACGGAAGCCTTGGAATCAGTAAACTTGTGAGATCTAAATTGCTTTATATATTTGAGTTATATTTTGAATATTGAATGTTTTTCTATGCCAACTTTCATGATTGTTTTGTTTAATTACTAGGAGGCCTACTAGTTTATTATTCATTTCGATCTACCGCTAAATTAGATATCAAATCCGTAATAGTTTGATGTTTCTAATTTGTGAAGCAACCAAGCTTTAATAACTGCTTTGTTTTATTAGATCTTAGGAGAAAAACGTTTGACAAAATTAAATGCAACCGCTTGTGCTTGTATTATTTTGCTTTATCGATTTCTTTATTCTTTAAGAAACTGCTAGATTAAATCTATAGCACTTGTCTTAGATTATTTAGTAAGTAAAGTTAATTAGGTCGCTTGTATCTGATTAACTAAGCCTAAGAGAGATAGAAAGATACTTCCAACGGTAAATGTTCAAAGTATGATTTAATGTATGCTTGCATCAATGATCAAATTTTATGATTTCCAATGGTGAATGTTCGCTGAGACCAATATTTGTTCCTTGATTGATTTTAATACTTTAATTGCTTTAGCTCTTCTTAAATTTTCTTTTCAAAACTCTCTCCCCCAATCCTTGTTCACATACATAAAATTTATACTAATTACTCTCCGTGGGATCGATCCGTACTCTCTCTACTACATATAATTTTAAGAGTAAGGTTTTATTTTTGGGTGCCTGCGACAGCACACCACTCTCCTTCTCCTTGAACGAAGACATAGCCCATCCAAGCTCTTGTGTAGGGATTGGCCCCCTCAGTTCTCTCTTTCTTGTTAATCCTATGACAAATAAGGAGGTGGCAGAGTAACTTCTTGTATACATCAATCATCTCAGAGTTCTTATTTTTCATATCTCGGAGCTCCTTATCACAAGGCACGTACTCTTCATACGGCTTCGTACCCCAGGGAAGCTTTACCACTTCCTGCATCTCGTGGAGAGCCAATCCCATCTCCCCACCTGGAGTAAAGAAGGTACAGGTGTGAAGATTATATAACTCTGCCAAAGAGACAAACATTGGCTAGTTGACCCTTACGCCATATTGGGTGGCCCTAATAGCATAATAAAGGCCAACAGTCTTCAGGGTCGTTTCATACGTAGAAAGCACCCAGCCAGTGAGGTTGTTCCAGAATGAAGCTAGATACCTCCAGCCTTCCATCCGCATCTTCCCTATGAGATACGACACGTCCTCCGACATAATCAAATTATAAAGCGTGTCAACAGCATAAGGATGGAGGTCAGTCGAAATGTCGTTCATTACGGCACCAGGTTGCGGTCCCCTCGTAGAGTAAGATACGGAGTCCCGGACACACTTGAAAGTGACCTTCTTCCGATCGCCTGAGTCGAACTGTATTCTTCCGGAGATGACCCCGGGGACCTCAGGAGTTAGCTCCTACTTCATCGGTCGTCGCATGGCTAAGATAGTAAAAACAGACAAAGGATACTGACGCTCCATCGACGGTAGCTATATCCTCTGATTGTTCGGACTGATCACCATTGGATTTCTTAAACGTATTATCTCGCCATCTTCGAACCCCACACTGTCGCCGAACAGGAAGTACGGCTTCTTGAAATGACGTGCCACTCCAAGCAAGAACTTCTTATCGTTAATCATCTGCTTCAAGAAGGTCTTATCCTGTTCCAATATGGCGAGTGTCCGTTCCATCGGCTGGTTTTGACTGATCTGGGCTTGAACCTTGCTGATCATGTTGGTTATGAGACTGGTGCCAAGGACTTGACAAGCAGAGCCAAAAGGGATTCCATCAAGTTTCTGGATAAATATGTTAACTGCAAGGACAGAAGAGAAAGTCAGGCTCAGAATTCGCCGAAAAAACTAAGTGCCGGTGGAATCTTATGCGCCCAAAGGGCTATGTGTCCAAATGGTTATGCGCCTAAAGTAGCATATGGGCGCATAATATATAGCAACATGTGGGCGCATAGCACACCATAGTGTTGGCGCATGCTTCTGTGGGCGTATATGAATGCTCACAGAAGCATGTTGCCTTAGGTGCATGCGCCCAGGAAGAGGAAAAGTCTGAGCGTCGCAAATTAACGCTCAAGACTTTGTTTTTGAGGCGTAGCCTCACCCAGAATCGGGTCTTGGCCTGGTGAGGATGCTGTCGCATGAGGAGAGCCACTCGATGCAGCCCCCTTTCCCTTCGCAGATCTCTTGGCGGCCTTGGGAGACATGGTTCGTAAAGAAAGGAGATGAAGAGTCTTTTGAAAGTTCTAAGAGAAATAAGAATAATGAATTTTTTCTCTTTTAAAGCCTATTTATAGGCATGGGCCATACCCTATGCGCCCACTACTCCTATGCGCCTATGCGCCCACTGTATACTATGCGCCCACTATGGCTTATGCGCCCACGTGAAGATCCAGTCTCTTGCACACTATACGAATGCCATTTGCTGACATGGACAAACGCATGAAGGATGGACCTCTTAAAATTCCACCCCGATGAATCTGTCAGTTCAGATTTTCGTAGAAGATCTCAACAGCCATCTCTCTGACAGACTGGACAAACTCTATGCGCCCAAAGGGGGAGCTATGCTATGCGCCTACTACATCACGAGAAGACGGTCCATCCTTCTTTCAAAGTATTTC
Source organism: Iris pallida (assembly GCA_029216955.1). NCBI lineage: Eukaryota > Viridiplantae > Streptophyta > Magnoliopsida > Asparagales > Iridaceae > Iris > Iris pallida. Next base: position 3,981,504 of record JANAVB010028620.1, read on the forward strand.
GAACTTGTTTAAGTATCGAAAACTTTGAAGGACGTCTTGTAGAAGCATGATATTTTTTGGCAGACTTGACAACCATGCGCCCAAGCTAGGGAAGACACATGCATCCAAGCCACCAATGAAGACACATGCGCCCAAGCCACCAATAAAGACATATGCACCAAAGCTACCAATAAAGACATATTCGTCCAAGCTACCAGTGAGGACATATGCCCATACCCCCATTTCAGGCTACTCCAGAAGGGGATGTATAGCCCTATTTCAGGCTATGCATCCAAGCCAGATCGGCCAATAACTCGGTCAAACCCATGATCAAAACGTGCACCGAAGCATATGGCCACGTCAGTCTCCACGAGCAGTCGTGTACTGAACCATGCGGCCACGTCAACACCACGATCAACCCACGATCACACATTTTGTATGCACCTGCGTCCTATGCTCCCAAAGCAGGACTATGTGCCCACATAAAAACTAGTGTGTTCCCTCATGTGGGCGTATAACCTCATTCCAGCTCAAGAACGACTATAAAAAGGGGGCCTCATCCCTCTTCAAAACAAAGAACAGAGAGCATTTTCAAGAGCCAAATTGCTGTACTTTTTGCCAGTAAGTCGAGAGTTAGTAATTTTCTTAGGTTTTCTCCTACTTTTGTGATCGGAGTTTCAACGGAGTAAAGGAGCAACTGCCGCTCGATCTCCATCGTCCCATTTCCCAGAATTTTTTTTGTACCCAGGGATCCTCAGTGCAAGATCTCTCAGGCGTACTCGATTTAGGATTTTTATCGTCCCATTCTCTCAGGGATCCTCTTCTTTTTGTGTGTGTCCACAGTATGAAGCCTTTCGCTTCCTTGTGGTGTTATGCTGCAGTGACATAGCTTGCAAAGCCGAGGCACTGCCTCATGTGGTGTCACCCACTGTAACATGAGGTCCAGCCTCTTTGTATTGCTACCTACCACTCTTCATCATACAGCATTAGGCCCTCTTACCTATGTGTGGTTCTACACCGCTGTGACTTGGCCCGAAGCCGAGGCTTTATTATCACTAGGTATCTCATGTGGTGTCACCCCACTGTAGCATAGAGTACTCTTCTCTTTTGTAGTACTGTGCTACCCGTACTTCCTGTAAAGTATGCCAGACATTCCAGATGCCTGAGAACTCATATTAAGGCTTCCAAGCCATCCTCCCACAGGATTTTTGTTCTTTGTAAAGAACAATCAGTAGACAATAGTGGTTCTGGGTTCTTAATCCCACAACATCCCAAAGGACTACCCACTATTGCTGATATTCTTCTTGTCAATGGTTCTTTTTTGAACTAAAAGCTAGATGCCTAGTAGATTTCTCTTTAAACTAATAGCATAAAGCTTTGTAGTAGAATTACAAAGACATAATATCAGAGTATCTTCAAGGCCATCTTACCTGTTGTTTCTTCAACCAGCTGGCGCTTGAGACCTTTGGTGAACGGATCTGCCAGATTCTCCTGACTCCGAACTTCCACTACGGTAATGACTCCTCTTTTAATAAGATCATTAACCGTCATGTGCCTTAGACGGACAATCCTCTTCTTACCATTAAAGAGGTCATTCGATGCGACCGCTGTAGTCGCTAGGTTATCGCAGTATATCGGTACCGCAGTTATCTGCTCACCAACCATTAGAAGATCATAAATGATCTTCCATAGCCATTCTGCTTCATCCGCTATAGTCGTCAGTGCATAGAACTCAGATTCCATAGAAGAGTGAGACAACATAGTCTGCTTCTTCGACTTTCACGATATAGCAGCTCCACCCATGGAGAAAATATATCCTCCTATAGACCTTTCACTCTGTACTTCTGAGCACCAGCTTGCATTACTGAAGACTTCCACTACCTTTCGATCTCCGCAATAGTGTAGTGCATACTTCTGAGTCCTTTTGAGGTATCTCATGACCATCTTCACAGCTTTCCAGTGCTCTATTCTTGGATTGGTCGTGAACCGACTCAGCATCCCCACGACAAAAGCTATATCAAGCCTTCTGGCAGTAGTTGCATACATCAAACTCCTGATGATGCATGAGTACTCCAACTATCTGACGCTTTTTCTTGGATTTGGCTTCAGCTTCTTGTCACACCTATAAGGCATATCGATCCCTGGAAGATCCTGATACCCATAGCGTGTGAGCATCTTCTTAATGTAATAAGACTGTGACAATGCCACTCCAGTTTCTGTCTGCATGATCTTTATCCCCAGGATAACATCAACTTTTCCTAAGTCCTTCATGTTGAACTTAGATGAGAGGAACTTTTTTTGTCTCAGTTACACTTGCTAAATATGTACCCAAGATCAGCATGTCATCTACGCAGAGAAAAATGACAACTCCTCTCCCATTAGCGAACTTTGTGTACACACACTTGTCCGTTTCGTTGACCCTGTAGCCGTTTGATCTTATGACTTTATCAAACTTCTCATACCACATCTTGGGAGCTTGCTTCAGACCATACAGAGATTTTACCAACTTACAAACTTTGTCTTCGAGGCCCTTGACGACGAATCCTTCTGGCTGTTGCATGTAAATCTCTTCGATCAATTCACCATTCAGGAAAGCGATCTAAACGTCCATCTGATGGATTACCAGCTTGTGAATTACGCTCAGAGCATTCAACATCCTAATGGTCGTCATCCGTGCAACTGGAGCATATGTGTTGAAATAATCGATCCCTGCTTCTGATAAAACTCTTTGGCAACTATTATTGCCTTAAACTTGTCAACAGTTCCATCAGCCTTCATCTTCTTTTTGAAGATCCATTTACATCTGATTGGTTTTGCTCCTTCAGGTAGATCGACCAACACCCACGTGTTGTTGGAGGTTATCGAGTCATACTCATCATTAATAGCCTCCTTCCACAAGACAGCATTTCTGGTCTTTATCACCTCATCATAGGTAATCGGGTCTACTTCCACATGATAGGTAACGAAATCCTCTCCGAAGTCCTTCTGTCTCCTCACTCGCTTAGATACAGGTTCTACGAGTTCTGGTTTAATAGTTATTTCTACAGCAACAACATCTTCTTGGACTGCCTCTTTGTAAGGAACTTGAGCCTCCTGTGCACTCACATTGTTCTCCTGTCTACGAGAATAATATTTTTGTGCCTTGCAAATTTATCTTCAAAGAATTCTGTATCGCAAGATTTATTGATATGATTTGACTCAATATCAAGAAACCTTCGAGCATCAATCTTGTCCGCATAACCCAGGAAGATAGTCTTCGTAGTCCTTGTTCTTAGCTTCTAAATCTTCAAATTCGGAAGCTTCACATACGCTAGACACCCCCACACTCGAATGACATTTAAGTTGGGTCTGACCTTGAACCAAAGTTCATGAGGAGTAACTTTCGAAGTTGCATGCGACACACTGTTCAATATGAACGTAGCCTTAGGCACTGCTTATCTCCAGAAGCAATTTGGAAGACCCGTAGTCAACAACATTGAGTTCATAATCTCTGTTAACATTCTGTTCTTTCTTTCTGCAACACCATTTGATTGAGGGGAGTATAGAGCAGTTGTCTCGTTGATAATTCTATGTTCTCTTCAGAATGATACAAATTTATGAGACCTATACTCTTTACTTCGATCACTTCTGAGTCTCTTGAGTTGTTGTCCGGTTTGACGCTCGGCTTCAGCCTCGAAGTCCTTAAACTTCTCAAACGCTTTATCTTTAGACTTGAGGAGATAAACGAACGTGTACTTTGAGAAGTCGTCAATGAAAGTAATGAAATACTTCATCTCGGCCTTTGTGGAGAACTGTTTGAAGTCACAGATATCTGAGTGCGCCAACTCCAGAAGATCTATACTTTGGCTTATACGTTTAAATGGCTTCCATGTGATCTTTGACTGCGCATAGACCTCACACTTCTCCAACATCATACCCTCGTATTTGGAGATAAGCCCTAGACTAGACATCTTGTTTATTCTTTTATAATGAACATGTCCTAGTCTATTATGCTACAACTCAAGAGAATAACCAGAAGAAGAAACTGTATTCACTATCTCCATAGGAGTTACAAGTTGAAGTTTGAACATCCCTTCGGTGCAAAAGGCCTTCCTGAAGTACGTTCCTTTATAGGACATAACGACTTGACCATCGTTAATGTCCATCCTCAAGCCTGCATTGCAGACAGGCTTCCAGAGTCCAAGTTCTTGGCAATAGCAGGTATGTGTTTCACAATCTGAACCGTCAGCAACGTCCCCGAAGTCAGTTACAACACCACTATTCTGATCCCGTGTACTTCAGCTTGTGTTTGGTTTGCCACCATAACCTTCTCAGAAACAGGTTGGTACGTTGTGAACCACTCCTTCTTTGAGCAAACATGACACCAGTCCATGTCAATCCCAGCTGAGTCAACCTGCGCAATCAAAGCAACAAAGTTAGCCTCACATTGCTTCTTTTATTTTGGTTTTTCTTTGTAGTCCCTCTTCCAGTGGCCTTTCTTGCCACAGTTGAAACAAGTCCCAGGATCTTTGGACTTGGGCTTGAACTGAGCAGACTTCACCTTCAGATGGTGAACGTCTTTCTTCTTTTAGTAGGGAGCCTTCTGCTTTTCTTTAGAATTTTCTCCTTGTATCATGTTTGCCTTAGCCATATGCTTGGACAAGGCGTCTACTTTGAGTTGAGCTCTTAACTCGTCTTCAATATGTATCCAGTGCAAAAGGTGTTCCAGATCCACTTCCATCTTCTTACGATGCATGTTCGCGATGAAGTTGCTCTACCGAGGTGGGAGCTTGGCGACAATACCCCCGACGAAAAAAGCATCGACCAAGGGCATGTAGTCATCTGCCAGCGTCTGACATAACTTGAAGAACTCCTTGACTTGAGGCAACCAGGTTTCTTCATCCTTAAACTGCATCCTTCAGACCTTTTCAGTCATGTGGATCTTGTTTCTGTTCTTATCTGCCTTGTAGAGATTCTCTACAGACTCCTAAACATCCTTTGCATTGACCGTCTTGCTGTATGACTCTACCTGAGAGTCCTCCAACGAGTTCTAGATCAACAACTTGTAGAGGTTGTTATCTCGAAGTCCTCCATCTGCCATAGAGTCCTTCATCAAGTCCTTAATGAAGGCACGAAGAGAGTACTTATAGAGAAGGGCCGAAACACTAATCCTAATCCTGGCCGTAACTGATTGCAAAAAGATAGGAGCGAATAATGAAAAGATTTGAATGAATTAAATTCAAATCCCACAATAATCGGATATGATCAATTAAATCAATATTTTCATAACCGCTAAATCTTCCAACCAGCCACATCATTAGCGGCCTACGCCCTTTAGCCCGTCAGCCCGTGTACAATCGTGCAGCAGCACCACAAGTACGCAGGCGCGCATCGCAGCATAGCAAGCGTGCAGGTGCACAACACAGCACCATACCGTAAGCATACAGGTGCACAGCTACGTCGCAACCTTGTGGCTCATGTACAGCTCCTGTGCGTGCACCTACGCGGCCCCAGTACAGCTCCTATACGTGCACCTATGCGGCCGCTGTGCATACGACCTACGTATACGACTCGTGCATAGACGAGCACATCAACAGCGCACAAGGGACCTTGCGCCGATGGTGGCGTGCTAAGTGCGCCAACAAAGCTCCACTTTGTGCCCTTGAGCCCGAATTCGAGTCGGAGACCGAGTCGCTAAGCCCTTTCGGGGCTTAGCACCATAGGAAAATGATCCCATGAGCATGACAAAAAGTATTAATGCTTCTTTATTGGTTTATCCTTCTTTCCACTAGAAAAATGTCCCCACATGGCATCCATGTGCCTCTCCGCACTTCATGTGATCTCTCAACACAAGCAAAGCTTTATATAGAGATACTATCCATTTTGTTTTTCCAATGTGGGACTATCTTTCTAGTTTCTAAAGAAAAACACCAACAAGCAAAAACATCAACATTGCATGCATGAATTATACTCATTCCATTCCTGATTGAAAACCTATTTTTTCAGATTAGTCACAGCTACTCTATGCATTGGATCCTTGGGGGAGATACAAGTTTATTTGAAGGCCAAAACCTAGAGACTAGTTAGATAGTTGAGTTCATCATAAAGTTTAGTTAGTTATTTTCTATTTTGTGAGACATTGTATTTTTATTCAAATGTAAACTTTGGATATTGTAATTTGATGTAGTATTGTAAATGAGCAAATAAAGATACTACTTTATGAGCACTTGTTTATTGTGGGCTAGACAATGTTCTACTATCGATACCGCAACGTAGGCTGGACTTGGACACGCACTCGCATCCCGAAACACAGGTACGAGTCGTGACAACTTGTACTTGAACCAGACTGGATTCTTGAGAGGAGATTGGTGCAGAAGAACCAGAAAGCTACAGTAGATTTATTGGTTTGATAGCAAAACTATTCTAATGATGAAGCCAAATGGATTCCTTTATGCGGAGTTTCTCAAGAAGTACCCTTATTTTGACCTTGTGATAAGGTCAAACTAAGGGAGAGGTATTGATAAATACCCAAACTCTTTGCTGTACACCTAGCCTGGAAGCCTCTTAAATTTTGGGATTTTAAATTTAAATTTTTATTTATATTTAAAATGATTAATAATTGTTATATATAAAATTCTACTTTTATTTTTGACCATTAAGTACTCTTTATCGTGGCTGGGATTTTAGGAGCACAACAAAGTCAGTTTCTTTGATCCAATTTTATATCATGATCTAGACGATTATACCTTTATTTAAAGGTATCATGTCCCACTCAAATATGTCTTCTTGTACCCTATTTTTATTGTGCAACATTCGGGTCAAAAGTCTCAGTTCTATCAACTACCGTATTACCGTTGTCCATTCCAATTTAAATTGGAGACCCAACCTCGACTCAAATCTTTTCTCCCGATATGTGATTTTGATATATTCAGAGCCTCTTAACACATTCCACTTGTCCCCCTCAATTAAATTCCTATGTGCTACTTACTTATACACAAAAGTCATAAAAGACCCATGTATTGGACTTTCGGTACCTAACTATCCCAACTAGCCAAACCGACCCAAAACTAGTCCAACTAGATGTGGTACAGCTTATTCTAGGTTGCCTTAGCCTAATGGGATTATTTTAGATTAATTTTTACCAATTTTTGTACATCCATATTAGATTTAAAATTATATACAAATCCAACAAAAGATTACTTTCGAAAATTAGAACCCGTGAATCTTTTAAAGATCATTCAATCATATCTTTTGATATGGGCCTCTTAAACCCGCTAAACCTTACCAAAACCACCCTCACATAAACCCCAACCCTTCCTCCTAATTAACCTTATATATACCTAACTAAAGTGGTCGGCCACAAACTCTAAACCTAGCTAAAACCGCCCCCCACCTACAGCAGGCCGTCACCGACCCCTTCTGCGTACAGCAGCAAACCGCCCTTTTCTGGTACTTTTTAGATGAAACACCACCTCCATGGAGACCCAAAGGCATCCCACTTCAACCCTACTAAGGTTTCAAGTCGCCATGGCAAGTTATTTAGTCGGTGCAAGGCCAAAATCGAGCATCAAACTCAGAAGACTCTAGAATCCGAACATATTTGATGACTTCTAAACCATGTTTCTCCACTCAAAACTCCATCAAACCAACTCTAACATGTACCCCTATGTGTCCTCTATCATTTCCAATTTCCACATCACGTGGAGTGCAACGGTTTGTCTGGGACAAGCGTTTTACGGAAGTTGGTCCTGGCTGAACCAGTTTTCGTGCGTCATTTTTTGCACCTCTTTGCGACGCGCCACGTGAGAAAATAATTTCTTGGTAATGATCTAACATATCTCTCTATCATCCCATTAAGTTATATTTTGATCTCGTTAAGTTTTATGCAAGTTTGTACATCCATCTTCGTAGGACAATCCGTCGAACACCGAAAACTCAGGAAATCAAGTTGTAACTTTACTATGTGATACCACCACCTTGACCTATTAATTTTCCACGATATAAATCATGTCTCCTAGGTTAGATATCTCTGAAAATTTATTTTTTTCATTTTATTTGAGATTATAAAAATTATATTTTTGCATATATCGATTTGTTCCAATCAACCGGCTACTAGTTTTGCAACGAGTCAACCTTAGTGACTAGACACCATACTTGATGCCCATGAAATGATTAAATCATAATTATAAATATTTTACCTATTTAGTCCAGAATTATTAGAGTATATTTTGTGATAATATTTATGGTAGATTAATGGTGTAGCTTAGTACCAACCTAGTGGATACCAACTTGAGCCTAAAACTAGACTAGTTACCATGTGACCTAGTTTTCATCATAAATGGCTATGAAATAATTATTGTGTAATGTACCTTAGCATGATAGTTGATCGGCAGTATCATATGTTTGTAGGAGTTCATGACGATACGGCTAGGATTGCTGAAGCAGAACCGTTGTACGCTCACTTGGAAGATCTAGGCAAGTGTATCTTGCCGAAATTTTATTATATTTGTTTACATTCTTTTACTGTTGTTTCTAGCCCTTGATATTATGGACGTTTGTCACTCCCGTTTTCTGTTATACGTATTTTTATTATACGTGTATGAATTTTTGACCCGTATTTTGACTTGTCTAGCTTGGCTTGGTTTGGTCTTGGTTTAGCTTGGCTTGGTTTATTTTGGTTTGGTTTATATTTGGTTTAAGATGGAAAGGGGATGATATAAATATCAACTTTCCTCTCTCTCTCTCTCCTCGTTACTTCTTTATTTACTCTTCTTCCTCCATCAACCCTCTCCACCCACCAAAGGCAAGTGCAACTTGCTTCATGGAGGAACCCCATTTCTTATTGTTCCATTGTCTTCTCCACAAGTTTCTAAGACTCTTTAGTACTTAGCATTTTTGATTTTGGTGGATAATTTTTTTTGTAGATCTATGTTTATTCAAATCTTGGTTTTCTTAGGTTTTGATCTATCAAACTTCTTTATTTTCAAGTTTTGATTGTTCCATGTTGTAGAGAATTTGATTTTACCCAAAATGGACCTTTAAAAACCCAAATTTTGATTTATTTTGAGTGATTTGTGAACTTGGAAAGTTTATGGCTTCCATGAACTCATGTTCTCAGATTGGGGAGTAAGAAAAGTGCTGGGCGCATAGCTTTTCATGCGCCCACATCAGTCTTCCTTTGGGCATATAGCCTTTTTATGCGCCCAAAGCACCCTGCTTCCTCCTGTTTGGGCGCATAGCTCTTGATATGCGCCCAAATCCTCCCCTGCCTAGGCGCATCGCCCTTTATATGCGGCCAAGTGTACCCTGTTCCCTCCTACTTGGGTGTATAGCCCTGGGCACATGCCTTCCCAGTACATGACTCCATGATACGATTAGTCATGGGCGCATAGCCTTAGGCGCATAGCCGTAGGCGCATAGTCTTGTGCGCATGCCCCCTGCTTGGGTGTATGCCATCCCCAGTGCAAGCCATTCCTTGGCGCAGGCTCTCTTTGGAGCATGTTGACCTTGGGTGCATGCTATCCATGACACCCTATTTGCCCTTTGTGCTATTTTTGACCAGGATAATTTGTGTTACCTTATCCATGTTTATCCCTATGGTCCTTATTGTAAATTGTGTCCTTTGAGCATGATGGGCATACTCCCATGAAAGCCTTGTATAATGTTATTTTTTGTGTTATGGGTGTGCTCTGAGCTTTAAACATGATCTCAGCATGGCAAGTACACTCTTTGATAACTCATTTGGTGGCCCGTCGTGGCACACTTTTGACCAAGTAAATTCTTGGCATATAAGTACACTTACATGAACATGACATTACAATATAGCTTTACGTGATAACTCTTGATCGTGACTCGTCGTGGTCACTCTTGACAAGTTACATAACATGATAATCTTGATAGTGGCCCGCCGAGGCACACTCTTGACAAGTAATCTTGATAAGTAACAAGTAACCTAAAATGGCATGATAATCTTGAAATGCTGTTGCGACGGCTATCTCAACTTGCTAAGTAACTCTCATCTTGATACCGTGGATGATTGTGTCTATACAAGCTATATGTCTCACCTTGCATCATGTCTAGGACATGGATTCCTAATTTCCATGGTCAGGGATTCATACTGAATCTGACTAAGTTAATGACTAGATTGATCAAGTAGTTCATATTGAGATTTCCAGTCACAGACAATCCCGTTATATGGGTGCCTCAAATGGACTTGTAGCCTGCCGACGAGTAGGGCACATTTTTAGCACACAGTCATGTGTTGCACCCCCAAGTCACCTAATACAACTCTTTCAACTTGCAACTGGATAACCTGGATTAAGTCTGCAGGGCTTGTGACTGCTGGAACATCACGTTGCATCTTGTAGTAATTTTGCTTGTGATAACCCTAGTTAGTTAAAGTATCAAGCCGTACTCATTGCTTGGCCGTGATTGATGAATGGAGTCTCGTCTCGTCTAGCTTGTCTAGACAGTGCACTACTAAAATACAGCAATTTGGCGATGGAAGATTAGCGACGGATCGTATCCGTTGGCCATAGCGACGGTCTCGCGACTACCTTGTGACGGGCTACCGTCAGAAAGCAATAGATAATTTTTTTAATTTTTTTGCGTCAAATCAGTCGCCTATCCGTCGTTCATTTGACGAAACTTTAGCGACGGGTTAATGTCCGTCGCTAATACATCGCACATTATGGCAGTAAAATGGCGTGCTAAATTAGCGTCTATCTAGCGATGGACGTTCCGTCGGTAATATAGTGGGTATTTAGCGACTACCTACCGACGGATATATCCGTCGGTAATCCGTCGCTAAATACTGTAACCTAACTTAAATTGAACCGACGAGGGGGAATTTTTCATTCCCCCCAAAAAGACTCTCTCTCTTTCCCCTCTCTCTCTCTCTCTCTCTGGCGAGCTCTCTCCGACGGGTCACATTCTCCGGCGAAGCTCTCTCCGACGGGATATCTCTCCCTCTCAGGTATGCTCTCTCTCTCTCCCTCTCTCTCTCTCTGTTTAGCATAACATATAGGGTTTCGGGTTGGTGGGGGGGTCGACTGTCGCTGGGGCCGGCGGGGTGGGGGGTAGGGAGTGGGGGCGGGGGGGGGGGAGGTTGTTGAGGGTGGGGGACAGGGTAGGGTTTTGGATTTCGGGGCAGAGGTAGGGTTTCGGGTGGGGGGGTGGGCCGGCTGTCGCGGGGGCCGGCGATACTGAGGGGAGGGAGGGGGCGGGGGTGGATGGTGTTGGGTGCGGGACGGGGGACAGGGGTAGGGTTTAGGGTTTGCTGTCGGGGGGTGAGGGGGAGGGGGTGGGTGTTTGTTGTCGGGGGGGTGTGGGAGGGAGAGGGAGGTTTACTGTCCGGCGGGGTAGGGGAGGGGTGGGGTGGTATCGGTGGTTTCGGATCGGACCATTGCTATGAGTATCGGTGGTTTTGAATCAGAGTAACGGATCGGAGGAGGGGGTATAGGTGGTTTTGGATCGGACCAATCCTATGAGTATCGGATCGGGGGAGGGGGATATCGGAATCGGTATCGAAATCAGAATCGGTATCGGACCGATACTGACCGATACCGGTACAGTTTGGCATGTCCCGCTCCGATACTGACCGATACCCGATACTGATCTATACCGATCCGATACTGTCCGATACTGATACAGTTTGGCATGTCCCGGTATCGGTATCGGATTATCCCTATGAGTATCGACATCGAGGATACCGATCTGATACTGTCCGATACTGATACAGTTTCGCCTTAGGCATGGAGGAAAAACTTCTTTTTTTGACTGTCGCCGTCAATTTCTGCCCGTGAGCTTCCTTGGCGAAAGAACAAGGACGCGTTCAGATCTGGAAAACAAGAATTTCTTGATCCTCCTGCCAGATTGTCGGGATACGATATTTGGGAAGTTATAAAGGAATTGCCCACCGCAATGGAAGATCCATCGAACAATCGTGTCGAGGGGTTCGGTCAAAGCCATAACTGGACCAAACGGAGTATTTTTTGGGACTTGCCTTATTGGAAAGATAATTTTATAAGGCATAATCTTGATGTCATGCATACCGAAAAGAATGTGTTCGATAATGTCTTCAATACCATCATAGATATTAAAGGAAAGACGAAGGACAATCCAAAAGCAAGACAAGACATGGCCGAGAATTGCCCATAGCAGTTACTGCACGGTGGGCCTCGAAGTACCCCCGGATTCAGTTTCATCCTGTTACCGAGGAGAACATGCGCGGACCCTCGGATGCTCCGACGCCACCAGAGAGGCCGACGGGCGAGTTCCGACGAGAGATATGGCCCGCGGGTGAATCATAAGTAAATTTAAGTTAATTTATTAAATTTTTTTCACTTATTCAAGGTCAATAATCCAGTCGTTGCTTTTTTATAGACTTTTCTCGTGGAATGTTGCCCGGAGTCTAGGGTACATTATCCGGGAAAACTACCATGACCCCTACCTTAAATTTTCTGAGGTGCCTTAGGACAGACAGTGCGTCTGGCTCGACGAGATGAGGGTATATATCGTTTGGTTAATTATTAATTATTCTTTAATTCACTAAATTTTTAATCATGTGATATTTGAATTTGTGTGTCAGAGGACGTTCTGGTGTCCCCTCCATCGCGAGGAGGCGATCCGCAGGACCTACAAAACCGCCGTCGGGAAGAAGATACGGGATGCGGTGTACGACCTTCGTACGACGCATACGAAGAAGGACTGGATCCGGGCAGAGTAGTATGAGCAGATGTTGGAGAAGATGGATACTCCTCAATACAAGGAAAAAATCAGAGAAAGCCAAGGCGAATAGACAGGCCGCGGGTCTGCATACGGGAGGATCAAGGCCCTACGCACGGACGCGTGCAGATTTGGTGAGATACTGTAAATTCATTCCACTATTTACTTCGGTACTATTAATATACGAAGTTAATTAAATTCTATGTATGCAGGCCCAACAGGCAGTGAAGGAGGGGAGCGAGGCGGAGGCGGTTACCACTCACGACGTGTTCGTGCATACGTACAAGAGGCGAAAGGATGGGAGCTTCGTTGACGCGAGGGCCCAGGAGACTGATGTAAGTACTTACGTTCATTATTATAACTATAACTTAGGGAAACATAGGATTATAACTATAACTTAATTAGGTAAACTTAGGATTAAAACTATAACTTAGTGAAACGTAGGATTTAGATTATAACTTAGAAAAACTTATAGTATAAACACATTCATTGGATAGGCTGCGTATCATGAGGCACTCCGTCGGATTGAGCCCCCTGCCGAAGATGTTGGCGAAATGACGCCCACCCAGACGCCCTCTTCTATGGCCGCTCGCTATGACGACGTGTTCATATAATCCGCCGGCGGCTTTAGGAAAGGGCGCCTATACGGCTTAGGTTCCATGACAGATTTTTTTGCAGACGTCGACTCCGAGATATCCACCGCCTTTGCCTCCTTCCGCGCCCCCGCAGACGATGTAAGGACGCAGCTTGAGACTCTCGCCACTGCGGTGTTGGATTTACGGTCGATAGTGCTGGGGCACTATCTACATCCTTCTTCTGCTCCCGATCTGCCTGCTCCTGGTCCGTCTGCTGCCGCTCCGTCTACTGATGCTGCCGGTACTTCGGATCGACCTAGTCCTTCTTGTTTTGGACTTTTGACCGCTCTTTCGAGGCCCGTCTGGTACCGGATGCTACTATCGTGGCGCTCCTTGACATGATGTCGTCAGAGCAGCTACGCTCGCTTCCAGACCACGTCTTGTCCCAAGTGTCGCCACATATGGTGGAGGATTATATACGCAGAGCGAATGCGGTGGAGAGAGCACGAGACGATCCACCTCCTCCTTCTCAGTGATTTTGTTTATGTTTTTGGACATTTAGACATTTGGATATGTGTATATTTTAGATATTTTGTTTATGTTTAGATATTTTGCAATGTATGTTGGGATAGTGTGTTGGATATTTTTTGTGTATGTTGTGATATATTGGATGTTTGGAGATATTGTGTTGGCAATATGGATATTTGTTGGATATATTGGATGTCGGATATGTTATATTTGTGTATGGTGGATGCTGAATATGTTATATTACAGGGAATAGTCTCTTTTCTCAAAAAAATTTTCAAAAAAATTTCAGTTAGCGACGGATTACCGACGGGTTGCCGATGGACGTTTGCAGGTAGCGTCGGATTACCGACGGGTTACCGACTGACTTTTGCAGCTAACGACGGTTTTCCGACGGATTATCCGTCGGCCTGTTTCTGAAAAAATTTCACGACGAAATGGCGACGGAATGGCGAAGGATTTCCCGTCGCTCATGTTCTAGAAATATGGAAGATTTCCAGAAGGGTGGCGACGGATAATAGCCGCTAATCCGACGAGGTACTGTATTTAGCGACGGCGTCGCGACAGCTTAGCGACGAACTATCCGTCGCTAATTGTATGAATATAAGATAGCGATAGCTTATCGAGGGATTATCCGTCGCTAAGTGACGGATTTCCCGTCGCTTATGTTCTGGAAATATGGAAGATTTCCAGAAGCGTGGCGACGTATTATCCGTCGCTTCTCCGTTGCTAATCCGTCGAGGTTAGCGACGCTTTAGCGACGGATATTGCGTATCAGAAACCCTCTGATACGCGGTTAGCAACGATTTAGCGACGTACTGTCTGTCGCTAATTGTTTGAATATTAAAAATTTAAACTGTCGAAGTTGACGGAAAGCCGTCGGCTTGCCGTCGCTAAAATTTTTTATTTTGCCAACGAAAATTCGTCGCCAATTAGTCGCAGACCGGCGGACTAGCGACGAGCTAGTTTTAGCGACGAGGTTATTTTCGACGGATTTTTTCCGTCCATATCCGTCAGAAAATCCGTCGGTAATGTGAATTACCGACAGATTTTCGACGGATAGGGCCATCGCTAAATCGTTGTATTTTAGTAGTGGTGCCAGTTATGATTACTTTAGTGTGTTACTATGTATCCTTACCCTTCTCGATAATTGATCAGATACTAACTTCTGTTCAGGTGAAGGGTTACAACCTCGGTCACTGTTTGGTTTACGGGTTGTAAATTGGTTACCGGAATATTTCTTAGTTATCTTATCGTTTATCACCTTATTTTTTCCTAACTCTTGTTTTCTTGTTATTATTTATGTCTTGTGATCTAACATGCTAGTTTTAGTTCTTAAGTGAAGCCTCCCTTGTGGTACTTGCTCTTTCTGGGGTCTGACCCAGCTGGTTTTGTATGGCCAGATTTTGGAGTAGCACCCGAGGATCTTCCAACCTTTTAGCCAGATGGTGAATACTAGACGCAACCCTGGCAATGAGTAAATTTTATTTTGCTCTTCCACACTACTGTAAATTATTCTTTTGAGGCGTTTAGCCGCTGAGCAAGTGTTAGCTCATATTGGAAACTTATATTTTCTGTTTGCCTAAGGGCTGTAACATGATCGATAAATCCTAGGGTTGATCATGTATGGCTTAAACTCTTACTAGTCTTCATATTTTGTATGACTAGCTTCTTGATCATCTGAATATGTAATATATGGGATGCCTTACTTTATATGTCTGATGATCTACCATCTTGTAACATGTATTTACTTGCTTGTGATTGAGACACTAGGCTTGTTCTTGACCATAAGAGACTATTGTCTTGTAGTTAAACCCTCATGCATCTAGACAGCCGTGACCGTATATCGAGATGCGTTACACTTTAATATACGTAGCTGGCTGCGTCTGTCCTCCGCTCTCAAGTATTCTGGTTCTGGGATGTAACACAGTTTAAGTGGTGGCCCATGCAGGTCTTGTAAATCAAGAGGTGTAAGGGTTTTACTGAATAGATGTCTCAATCTGCATTCGTCCTTAATATCTACTCGTGCTTTCCAATCTTTCTGAAATCTTGACCTGATCACATGCTTATATCCCTGATCTATCTCAGTCCTTCTTTATTGTTCCTCATGTCATTTCTTCAGTGGCATTGCTCATGGTCCTACCGATCAGTCGGGAGGAGAACCCCCAGTGAACCAGCCATACCCTGGGGACCAAGCCCAGCACTCAGGAGCAGCATCCCGAGTTAGGAGATAATTAGCTGCCAGTTCAGCAGTATAGCCTACAGAGCATGATAATGGAGTCTTGGTAAGGCTCATCCGAGAATTGCTTGCATCACAAGATCGTCGGGGCGATGCCCTGTACCAGACAGTACAGGATGCCATGGGCAGAGTTGGTTATCAAGGAAACAACGCGGCCAACAGCTTCAAGCGTCTGAACCCTCCTTTCTTTGATGGCAGTGAAGATGCTATTGCTGCCGATGCTTGGCTTCAGGACATAGAAGTTATCCTGGAGGCAGCTAGGATTCCTGAGGAAGAGAAGGTAGCCATTATGCGTCTACAGTTATTGGACTTAGCCTACAACTGGTGGGCGATGCTAGCAGTTGGATTAGCAATGCCTGTTTAATGGGCGGTATTCAGCGACAAGTTCCAGACGAATTATTTTAATGCAGTAGCTCGATATGATCTGCATACGAGATTCACTAATCTCAAGAAGATGGGAAGGACGATCGATGGATATGCGGCCGAGTTTTCTAGGCTTAGTCGGTTTGCTTCCACCTTGGTAGCAGCCGAATTTGACCGAGCACAGCGATTCCAGCAGGGACTCCACCTAGAGATCAATATATCAGTAGAGCAGTTTGAGCACCAGACGTTTGATGTCATCTTACGAGCAGCAAAGAGGCATGAGTATATACTTCTTAGAGGATAGTAGAACGAACCGGAGGAAGGAAGAGGTCCCATGGACAGATATTCCAGTCGTCAGCACCAGCCCTGACAGCTAGGGCTTTGACTATTGGAGCTCCTAGGAGGGCGACCACAGTCTCGTCGTTTCAGCACTCGACACCAACATATCCTCAGCAACAGAAGCAGAAGCAGTCTGCTGCAATGGGCTGTACTCATTGTGGAAAGCCAGGACATGTAGCATCAGAGTATCGTTGAGCACAAGGATTGTGCTTGGCTTGTGGGGCACCGGATCACAAGATAGGGTCCAGCCTGCATAGAGCCAGTTCATCGTCGTCAACCTTAACCAATCCATCGGTTAAGGGTCCAGCACCAGTGCAGCAGCAGTACCAGCCTCCGAGGCTATTGCCGCCTCAGGCTCAACAGTATGCTCAGGTTCAGATTCAGAATAGGCAGAGAGGTCACCAGCAGAGGAGACCAGTACCAAGAGGACAAGGTCAAGCGTTGGCTCTGACCGTGGCAAAAGAATTGGCATCAGGTGAGGTGGTGGCAGGTACCATTCTCGTCAACTCTTTTCCACCATCAGTATTATTTGATTCGGGTGCATCATATTCATTTATGTCTGCATGATTTACGACACGGATAGGACTGAAATCCGAGTCATTATCAGTAAGGCTCAATATACTTACTGGTAGAGGTCTTGTGGGGGTAGATAGAGTCTATTCCTCGTGTCGAATCGTATTTAGCGGTAGAGAGTTTTTCGCTAGATTGATAGAATTTCCTATGGCCGACTATAATGTGGTCCTAGGAATGGATTGGTTGAAGGATCAACACGCAAGAATAGACTGCCATATTGGCATGATTATTTTTGGTATTCCAGGCGAACCAGAGTTTTCATTTTCCAGATGTGAAGTAGAACCTTCTCCACTAGTCTTGCAGAAGGCAGTAGTAATAGCAGTTCAGTTTCCCAGAGTAGTAGAAGAGTTTTCTGATGTATTTTTCGAAGAGCTTCTAGGCATGCCCCCAGAGAGAGAGAGAGATAGATTTCACCATTGATTTGCTTCTAGGAACGACACCAGTGTCAGAGAGAGTCTACAGAATGGCACCATCAGAGTTAGAGATCCTGTACAAGATGATTGAAGAACTCAGAACCAAGGGATTCATTCGTGCTAGTGGATCGCCTTGGGGAGCCCCAATGCTTCTT
This sequence comes from Iris pallida, assembly GCA_029216955.1. Lineage (NCBI taxonomy): Eukaryota > Viridiplantae > Streptophyta > Magnoliopsida > Asparagales > Iridaceae > Iris > Iris pallida. Next base: position 3,999,370 of record JANAVB010028620.1, read on the forward strand.
GTAAAAAAGAAGAATGGTACATCAAGATTATGTGTTGATTATCGCACCTTGAATTCTGTAACAATCAAGAATAGATATGTAAAACCCCTAAAATTCTACTATTTTTTAATAAATTTGGTACTGAATATTTTTTATTTTATTTTTATTATTTGTACGTCGCGTAGTTGCATTGTACGTCGTGCGCAAAATTTTGTTTTTCGTAATTGCTCGACGAGTGCGAATATGTGCGAGCGTACATTTTTTAGAAAAACATTTTTCTATTTTATAGTTCAAATAATATATATATAATAATTATTTGTATTTGTATTTTACTTAAAGTTGTAAAAAATATCGTATCGGGATGGCTAAAATTTATTACTTTTATCTATTATAAAAGGCTATCTTATTTAATAGTGGTAATTTAGAAAACTATTTTATGTAAATATTCCTTGCATATGAGGTACATTAATTTAAATTTATATATAGTTCCATTTTTAAAATTTATTAATATTAATATATATAATTCAAAAAGATATTTAAGATTATTTATTTATTTATTTTCGAAATTAATTTTAATTAATTATAAAAAAATATTTTAGTTTAATTATTATACTTTAAAATGTGGTTAGAATGATTGGTTTGATTTAAATAGTTAATTTAAGGATGAAGATTTATCTATTGGATTTATTTGGATTTAAACTAGATTGAGATTGGATTTTGATTGACTTAATCTATTTTAATTAATATGCGAATTATCTATTAAGGATTTAAATTTTCTACATCCTTATCCAACTGGAAATTCTCACCTCCTATATAAGTAGATGTACTCATCAATAAATTTCAACTCTAAATTCCATAACCCAAGTTTGTGCATCGTGTCCGTGCCCCTTTTTTTTTTCTTTTCACTATTTTATTTACATATACATATCACCTTCTTCGTGTCCACATGTCGGACACGATTTCGACACAACAAACCCAATCCTCTAATCAAAACCCTAATCCTATTCTAAATCCTAATCTCTTCCTCTGGCCGACTCCTTGCCAGATCACTGCCGCTGGCATCGCGTAGTCCTACCAAGTTGACCCAGCCACAACCATCAAACCGCTCGGCCGCCTCCATCGGCCATCAAACCACACCACCTTGTCGTGTCCCTGTCTCTCCATCGATCTCCTTATCCTTGTCAAACCAGCCGACACCACTCTCCATCACTACCATCACTTTCCTCCATCTCCGGTAAGCCACTTCCAAATCGGCCACCACCGGCCTTGACCACTCAAGCACCGCTCGTCGCCACCACTAACAAAGCCCCAAATCTGCAGCCTAAAAACCCAAAATCAACCACACTTACCTCATCTCCGCTCCTGCACTCTGCCATATGCCCAAGCCGTCGGCGAGCCTTCCCGATCTCCGTCGTGAGTCTGCTTCCCGCCATGGATCTGGCCTGCGACCAGACTTGCACAGGCGACGAGTCCTTCTGTCGGGGCCGCCCAGCCGTGCCAGCCCTGTCTCCGGTTTCGACACATCACCGCCGAACTCGTCCCTCTCCGTGCGCTACGCCCGGTGCTCCCCGACCGCCTAAGCCTCTTCGCCGCCGCGTCCCGGTACCTCCCACTCCGGCGGTGCCTTCTTCCTCTTCCTCCGTCGCCGGGTGCCCTAGTCACCGTCTTCCTCTTGTACCGCGATTGCCGTCGACTCCCGAGCCAACCGCACTGTCGTCCCAGTGTCCGGTGCCGTCCAGCGCCACAGCCGCTCCCTCCATCCTTCTCCGAGACTCCTCCCGCTATCCTTCGCCCGTCGCCTCTCTCTCCCTCTCAGCCTATTTCTTTCGACCGCTCCCATCTATTGGTTCACCCCTTGGTTTTGTGGTTAAACATGTGTTTTTTTCATTTAATTGTGTGCTTGGGTCTCTCTCTCTCGAGAGTAGAGACAACACACAGTTGCTCTTAAATTATTATTATTATTATTATTATTATTATTACTATTATTGTTATTATTATTATTGTTATTTTTATAATGAAATTCTTATTGTTTACTTTTTAATATAGTGTTGTTTTTAGAAAACTAGTTATATATAGGATTCACATGGTGTATAATAATAATAATGATTATTATCATTTTTGTGATATTATTATTAGTATTTTGGTTTTAATATTATTATTGTGATTGTTAACACTATTATTATTTTTGAAGAGTCATATATAATATAATATAGTTTTAAAATGTTTATAAATATTTCTTGATTTTCAAAATAGTCAATGAAAAGAATAGCTTTTACCAAAATTTTATTTCTACAAAATATGTGTTTTAGACTTAACTAATTTTATTATTTTGTTTCCATAAAATATTTTTAATTATATAATATTTGATTTCCTTCAATTTTTCTCCATCTCGTGATTTAGCCCATTATTCCTATTCTATCACAAAATCCGTACCACCTTGTGTCGACCATCGACCCTAACTAAATTGACCCTTCTGGACCCAATAGAACTGTCCATACCACCACCCGAGGTCACCATGCATAGTTGTTGCACCGAAGTCGCAGTTCATGCCACATTGATCATTGCAGTACACCAGGTGTCCTATCAGGCAAGACACCTTGCCATTTGCTGTTTATTTATTTTAACTTATATTTTACGTATTATTCATTATTTTCTTTATGCAAAATAAACTGTAATACATGGCATAACTTGTTAGAACTTACTGTTCAATTATATTTTTTGCTATGTATTATTTTTCTTACATATTAAACCTAGATTTAAGGGACCACTTGTGTATTACATTTATTGGCCTTGACACGTTGTACCACAAAATTGTGTGTCGCATGTAGAACACGGACGTGCGTGACTGGCTGGCCACCGGTGCGTGTAAGCCGTGTGATAGGAATAACCGCTAATAGAGGTCGCATGCTTAGTTTGACTTAGCGGTTATAGAGGTTTTCTGTTGTGGATACAACATAGTAGGCATTGGACGGGGAGGACAATTCCTTAGCGTATGGGCTTCGATGCACTTTCTCTTGTGTCGCGGAAGCTCCGCTGGAGATACGGGATTGATGACCCATGATTACTGACGGCCACTGACGTTCTGCGGAACGTTATGCTCTCATTGATTGGGCCTCTAGTACCCCAAGGGGGGGGACTATGTCGATCCTATTTAGCCAGGGTCCATACGCAGGAAGGATTGTTCTTAACTACATTTCACTTAGAACGGTTAGGCACCTTTATCTGTTAGGTATGAGTACTTTTGGTTTGGGTACTTGTATCTGACCGTGGCTTGGAACAATAACTTATCGCGAATTAGTTCGTCACATCTTGTGCTTGTTTGGTTGTAGGTGTGACTTACTACTTCGATGAGAAGGTATTGAACCTTGTTGGGGTCCGGATACCATATTAGATTCATAGTATAGAAAGATACGTCACCGTGAATTAGTTTACTATCTCCTGTCCTTGTTTGGTTGGGGGGATGGTAAGCTAGTTCAATAGGTGTGTATTGGACCATGTTATAATTTAATTGACTTATTTATTTGAGCAATATTTATTCAGTTTATATAGCATGATATTATGTGTCTTATTATGTCCCTCTGAGGACCTGGTTATCTCGCCAGGTGTGTGCTCTTGTCTTTCGCAGGAGTTCTAGCCGTGGCCATAATCATCCCTATTTCTTCGTGGATGATTGCACTTAGATCGTCTTCGCTTTGCTCGCCAAAATCTTTCTTTTGTTATGTATTTCTTTTCATAGTTGGTCGTAGATTTGTCTCCGCCCAACTACATGTACCAAATGACAATTTTATAGTTGAGTATATGATATCTTTTATTCATTTATTTTGTGTGGATGAGATTAGTTATGGTTCTGTTGCATTTTACAGCTTATGTATTCATACGAGGTTTCCATATATTGGAGTGTACTTCGTATGTATACAGCTGGCATATCTACGTTCCTAGTCCTACATAATTTAGACTGGAGCGTTACAAGATATCCCCTACCAATGATAGATGACTTATTCCATCAACTTAGTGGAGCGGCAGTATTCTTGAATATTGACTTGCGGTCAGGATACCATTAGATCAGAGTAAGAGAGCACGACATCCCGAAGGCAGCATTCAGATCAAGATATGGACATTGGGAGTTCCTTATTATGCCATTTGGAGCGACCAATGTGCCAGCCGTATTCATGGACCTTATGAATTGTATCTTCATGCCCTATTTGGACCAGTTCGTGATAGTATTTATAGACGACATCTTAGTCTATAGCAAGAATGAGGCTGAGCATAAGCAGCATCTCCGTGTAGTTTTTCAGATTCTCAGGGAGCACCAGTTGTACACGAAGTTCAGTAAGTACAAATTTTGGCTAGATCGTATTTTATACTTAGGTCATATCATCACCAGAGGTGGAGTGGAAGTGGATCCCCAGAATATAATGGCTATAGAGTCATGGCCAGTACCCAGTACCGTCGCAGAAGTTCGCAGTTTTCTTGGATTGGCGAGCTATTACCGGCGATTCGTATCAGACTTTGCTCGAATTTCAGCACCTTTGACGCAGTTGACCCGCAAGGATGTGCAGTTTGCTTGGACATCGGAGTGTCAGAGTTCATTTGAGAAGTTGAAGCAAGGATTGATGACGGCACCCATTCTCACACTTCCAGATGGGACTGAAGGATTTTCAGTTTATTGTGATACCTCCGACAGAGGATTGGAATACGAAATGATGCAGCATGGTAAGGTAGTAGCTTATGCGTCACATCAGTTTCATGATCATGAGAGGAATTATCCAACTCACGAATTGGAATTAGCAGCGATGGTTTTCGTACTTAAGTTGTGGAGGCATTATTTGTATAGAGATCGGATGGAGATTTTTATCGACCACAAGAGTCTTAAGTGCGTGTTTACCCTGAAGGATCTTAATATGCGTCAAAGAAGATAGCTAGAGCTACTTGTGGATTATGACATCACCTGCAGTATCATCCTGGGAAGGCCAATATTGTTGCCGATGCATTGAGCAGGAGCTTATTTTCTAACAACACAGCCAGAGTTGTCAGCAGATCTTTAGAAGATGGGTATTGAGGTAGTTCTTCCTACCAATGTGAAATTTATGGCTAGTATGCAAGTTCAATCCAGTATAGTTGAGAGGATTAAGATAGCACAGTCGGCAGATTCTAAGCTTCAGCGGCTTAAGGCGGAATGTGTAGCAGGACGGAGAGCAGAGTTATGTATTTATGAGGATGGTACACTTCGACATGGAGGGCGTCTTTGTGTACCCAATGGCGACATCAGGTAAAAGTTCATGGCAGAAGGTCACAGTTTACAGTATTCAATTCATCCCGACGGTACGAAGATGTATCGTGACATCCGTCAGCATTTCTGGTGGAATGGCATAAAGAGGGAGATAGCCCGGTTTGTCTCTCGTTGTTTAGTTTACCAACAAGTTAAAGCTGAACATCAGAGACCAGCTGGACTTTTTCAGCCTTTACCGATCCCAGAGTAGAAATGGGAGCATATCACTATGGATTTTGTAACTGGGTTAGCTAAATCCCCAGCTGGAAGAGATGCTATATGGGTTATAGTTGACCAACTCACGAAGGTAGCTCATTTTCTCCCTTTCAGAATTGGTCAGTCGATGAATCAACTTGCAGAGATGTACCTCATACAGATAGTCAGATTGTATGGGGTGCCAGTCAGTATCGTATCCGACAGAGATTCGAGATTTATATCGCACTTTTGGCGAAGTCATCAGAAGAGTTTGGGGACTCATCATAAGTTCAGCTCAGCTTATCATCAGCAGACAGATGGTCAGTCAGAACGCACAATTCAAACTCTTGAAGATATGCTACGATCCTGTACGCTTGACTTTGGTGGTTCGTGGAAAGATCACCTACATCTCGTAGAGTTCTCCTACAATAATAGTTTCTAGTCCAGTATCCAGATGGCACCCTTTGAGGCCCTGTATGGTAGAAAGTGCAGATCACCTTTAGCCTGGGATGATGTAGGCGAGAGACAGATGCTTGGTCCAAAGATGATTACGCAGACTATTTAGGTGGTCAGACAAGTCAGAGATCATCTTCAAGTTATGCAGGATCGCCAGCGTCATTGGGCCGATTCTCATCGGCGTCCTCTCGAGTTTTCTATCGGCGACCACGTATTCCTTAGGATCTCGCCTACCCATGACGTCATTCATTTTGGCGTGCCGAGAAAGCTTAGTCCTAGGTATATAGGACTGTTCGATATTCTAAAGCGAGTAGGTGATGTATCCTATCGTCTCGCTCTTCCACCGTCGTTACGTGAGGTACATGATGTCTTTCATGTATCCCAATTGTAATGGTATATCCCGAATCCGAGTCGTGTCCTTGATCATTCAGAATTGGTTGTTGGTACCAACCTTTCGTATGAGGAAAGACCCGTATCCATATTGGACCGAAGAGAGAAGATACTCAAAAATAAGACTATTAATCTAGTCCGTGTTGCTTGGGGTCATCACTATTTGGATGAGTCAATGTGGGAACATGAGGATGATTCTGATCACAATTTTCACACCTGTTTGACTCAGAAGGTATAATGTCTTTCTCATGCCTTATGTCTTACGCCTTTTAATTCCTTGTTTGTATGAATGATTGCTTGATTGACTGCTAGTCATAGATTACTTGTGATTAGTATAGCTTGCCCCGACATCTCTAGCCTCTTGATTAAATTTTGAGGACGAAATTCTTTTAAGGTGGATAGAGTTGTCACTTTTGTTTTTCGTTATACGTATTTTCAGTATACGTGTACGGATTTTCGATCCGTATTTTGACTTGTCTAGCTTGGCTTGGTTTGGTCTTGGTTTAGCTTGGCTTGGTTTATTTTGGTTTGGTTTATATTCGGTTTAAGATGGAAAGGGGTTGATATAAATATTAACTTTTCTCTCTCTCTCCTCATTTCTTCTTCATTTACTCTTCTTCCTCCATCAACCCTCTCCACCCACCAAAGGCAAGTGCAACTTGGTTCATGGAGGAACCCCATTTTTTATTATTCTATTGTCTTCTCCACAAGTTTCTAAGACTCTTTAGTACTTAGCATTTTTGATTTTGGTGGATAATTTCTTGTAGATCTAAGTTTACTCAAATCTTGGTTTTTCTGGGTTTTGATCTATTAAACTTCGTTATTTTCAAGTTTTGATTGTTTCATGTTGTAGAGAATTTGATTTTACCCAATATGGACATTTGAAAACCCAAATTTTGATCGTTTTGAGTGATTTATGAACTTGGGAAGTTCATGGGTTCCATGAACTCATATTCTCGGATTGGGGAAGAAGAATAGTGCTGGGCGCATAGCTTGTTATGCGCCCACAGCAGTCTTCTTTTGGGCCTATAGCCCGTTTTATGCGCCCAAAGCACCCTCCTTCCTCCTGCTTCGGCGCATAGCTCTTGATATGCGCCCAAAGCCTCCCATGCCTACGCGCATAGCCCTTTATATGCGGCCAAGTGTACCCCATTCCTCCTGCTTGGGCGCATAGCCCAGGGCGCATGCCTTCCCAGTACATGACTCTTCATAATACGATTAGTCCTGGCACATAGCCTTAGGCACATAGTCTTGGACGCATGTCCCTTGCTTGGGCGCATGCCATCCCTAGTGCATGCCATTCCTTAGCGCAGGCTCTCTTTGGAGCATGTTGACCTTGGGCGCATGCTGTCCATGACACCCCATTTCCCCTTTGCGCCATTTCTGACCAGGATAATTTGTGTTACCTTACCCATGTTTGTCCCCATAGTCCTTAGTGTAAATTATAACCTTTGAGCATGATGGGCATACTCCCATGATAGCCTTGTATAATGTTATTTTATGTGTTACGGGTGTGCTCTGACCTTTAAATACGATCTCAGCATGGCAACTAAACTCTTTGATAACTCCTTCGGTGGCCCGTTGTGGCGTACTCTTGACCAAGTAAATTTTTGGCATTTAAGTACACTTACATGAACACGACATGACAACATGGCTTTACGTGATAACTTTTGATAGTGATCCGTCGTAGTGCACTCTTGACAAGTAACATGACATGATAATCTTTATAGTTGCCCGCCGAGGCGCACTCTTGATAAGTAACAAGTAACCTAACATTGCATGATAATCTTGAAATGCTGTTGCGACGGCTATCTCAACTTGCTATAACTCTCGTTTTGATACCGTGGATGATTGTGTCTGTACAAGCTACATGTATCGTCTTGCATCATGTCAAGGACATGGATTCCTGATTTCCACGGTCAGAGATTCATACTGAATCTGACTAAGTTAACGACTAGATTGATCAAGTAGTTCATATTGAGATTTTTCAGTCACAAGCAATCCCGTTATCTGGGCACCTCAAGTGGACTTGTAGCCTGCCGACGAGTAGGGCACATTTTTAACACACTGTCATGTGTTGCACCCCCAAGTCACCTAATACAACTCTCTCAACTTACAACTGGATAACCTGGATTAAGTCTGCAGGGCTTGTGACTGCTGGAACATCTCGTTGCATCTTGTAGTAATTAGGCTTGTGATAACCCTAGTTCGTTAAAGTATCAAGCCTTACTCAATGCTTGGCTGTGATTGATGAATAGAGTCCCGTCTAGTCTAGCTTGTCTAGACAATGCCAGTTATGATTACTTCCGTGCATTACTATTTATGCTTACCCTTCTCGATAGTCGATCAGAGACTAAGTTCTGTTCAGGTGAGGGGTTACAACTTCGGTCCTTGTTTGGTTTACGGGTTGTAACTTGGTTACCGGAGTAGTTTCTTAGTTATCTTATCGTTTACCATCCTATTTTTTCCTAACTCTTGTTTTCTTGTTATTATTTATGTCATGTGATCTAACATGCTGGTGTTAGTTCTTAAGTGAAGCCTTCCTTGTGGCACTTGCTCTTTCTGGGGTCTGATCCAGCTGGTTTTGTATGGCCAAATTTTGCAGCACCCGAGGATCTTCCAACCGTCCAACTAGATGGTGAATACTAGACGCAACCCTGGCAACGAGTGGGTTTTATTTTGATCTCCCACTCTATTGTAAATTATTCTTTTGAGACATTTAGCCGCCGAGCAAGTGTTAGCTCGTGTTGGAAACTTATATTTTCTGTCTGCCTATGGGATGTAACATGATTGATAAATCATAGGGTTGATCATGTATGACTTAAACTCTTGCTAGTCTTCATATTTTGTTTGACTAGCCTCAAGATCATCTGAATATGTAAGTATTGGACGCCTTACTTTATATGTATGATGATCTACCATCTTGTAACATGTATTTACTTGCTTGAGATTGAGACACTAGGCTTGTTCTTGACAATAAGAGACTGTTGGCTTGTAGTTAAACCCTCATGCATCTAGACAACCGTGATCGTATATCGAAGTGGGTTACACTTCAATGTAGTAGCTGGCTGTGTCTGTCCTCCGTTCTCCAGTATTCTGGTTCTGGACGTGACAACGTTGGATTAGTTGATACATAGCGTCCGATTTGTATTCAGGCGCTAACGTCAGTTTGATATCGGGTATCTGTACTAGACATGACGTTGCATGTATATTTGTCACGACCCGCTCCTGCTTTTCAGAATACGAGTACGTAGCCAAGTCCAGCATATGCCGCAGCATCGACGGTAGTACGCTGTAAAGACCCTAATTTTTGGGGATTTTTTTATTTATTCTATACGATTAGATGATTGTATATTTATTGTATTGTATTTTCTTATTAATTATAATTATAGATGTACTTTTTCGTGTCTTTGATTCTTGGAGCATAAGACTTGCCCATCTCTCGAAACGTCCTTCATAAGTTTTGTAGTAGACATGATGACCTTCAATATAGTATATCATGTCCCATCCAAACTTGTCCCCTAGCATTCTTTTGGCTTCGCACAATTTTGAGTCAATTTAGGCCATTTGAGTATTTACCGTAATTCTAGACCGAACTTCCAACTTGAGTGCATGAGTCGACATCAATCAAAGCCAGTTGACTCAATATATGGTTTTGACCCATTTTGAGTCTACGACACACATGCCAAGGGTGTGCCACTCGATCGAGTCTTCATGTGCTATTTAATTGTGAATGGCACAAGTGACGTATTGGTTGACTCTTAGAGTTCGATTTGATTAGAAATTATATTTGGACCCTAACCTAGCCAATCCCACCTGGTAGGAAGCTATGTTGGTTGCCATGATAGTATACTTATTATGGATTTATTTTGGGATGTTATACAATCAATTAGATTTAAATACAAGTTTGTATATATATGATTATATTTAGAATAACCTAATATTCTATATAGTTATGGGCCTTAGTCATGGGTAAGTTTAGAGTGCAAGATGACCATGAACTTTGGCACGAAAGAGGTAGCAGGGTGCCTTGATGAGTGTACTAGCCATGCTAGGGAAAGCCTAGCCGTGGTGATGTCCGAACTAGGAAAACCAGGCTAAGTTGTGACTTAACCCCTATAGATTAATTAATTATTCAATAATTAAAATTATGATTTTAAGAGACCCGGTTGTGCCAATTTAGTTCGAACTGGACCCGAACTAAGCCCAAGCCATGTAGACCCTTAGTGCGACGAAGACGGCCACATAGATATATTGCATGTATATGGGTGTTTTATTTTAATGATCAATGACTAATTATAAATATTGGTTAAATAAAATATATTGTCGTTATTAAAGTTATAATTATATTTTTATATATTTGTTATTTTCGAACATGATATGTTTTCTTGTAATGTCATTTTAGGTTGTGGGACCTTTGACTAGAACGATATATGTATGCATATATATAGTGTGTGTTTATTTGATTAGAGGAAATATAGTTATTAATCATTTTGTGTATATATTTATTTCGTGTTCCTAACGGTTAGATGGTTATTATTTTACAAGTAAGATATATATGTATATATATATATACTAATGTTATATGAATAGGTCAAATATATATACATGTTATATATATGTGTATATATAGATATATCTATATATATATAGAGCAATATGTATATATGTCTATTCATATATATTCATTCGTATATATAAATGTATTAGTGGTAGCCTTAAATAAAGCAATGAACAAAAGAGCCCAGCCCAGCTTAGAAACCGAACCCCCAACAGGCCCAGCTAGCTCTCGAGCCCAGGGTCAGCAAGCCCATCCCGAATGTTGCTAATCCCAGCCAGCCCGAGAGAACACCCGCGTTCTCTGTGAACGAGTTTATATTGAGAGAACGATCGGGAAGGAGAATAACTAAAAACCCTAACCAAATCCCACTTCCCCAGCGCCGACCCCGACCCTGGACGTGCCGCCCCGCCGCCGCAACGACCGCTGGAGCGCGCGTGCCGTGCCGGAAACCGAGCAACTGCCGCAACACAGTAGCAGAACAACACAGTCTCTGTTCGGGAGGAGGTAAGCGACTTCTCAATCAAATTTCTTCCTGCATACTCGACGAAATCCCGAAACCCCTGATTCGTTTAGAAGCCTATCTAGCCACCTAAGCTTATTAGTAAAGAGTTTAGGACCAAGTTGATCAGCCTGTCGAGAAAAGCGACGCGAAGTCGAGTGAAAACTGTCCAACCGGGATAGAATTTCACATCCAGACACCCATCTTGGGAGGCCAAAAGCGGTTGATCCTGTTAGGAAACACAAAATCTAATTGAATAGGTTTTTAATCAACCCATATAGCTTCAAAATGCTATTTACGGATTTTCAATTCATCTATTATACATCAAGAAATACCGATTTGAAAATCAAGAAAAATCTATTAAAACTGTTTTCGAAAACATTAGAAATTCATCCACACGACGTGCGTCCCACCAATCCGGGCGACGTGGTCACGAACCGAAAGCATCGAAAGGTGCGTATCGGCTTCATGGACGTGTGGGCTTTGATGGAATTCAAATTGGTCGCGTGTGCGCGACGAATTTGATGCGTATCCGCCAAAAATTATCGTATCGGCCTTTTTTGAAAATTTCTAATTATTTTGTGTACGTTCGTCAAATCGAAACAAAACTTGCGCCAGCAGGACCATATCATTTTTCTGGTCCTGTATGCCAAGTTTGGTCTGATTTTGAGACAGTTGATCGGATCGCCGTTTTGCGGGCCCCACGATCCGATTCAACGGACAATTTTGTGCACGGCCCATCGGAATTCAAAATTGGACATATCGTTGGGTTCGTATCATCAAACCGGATACGTAGACATGTAGTTTGACGACTTTAGAGATCATTGACTCTGGCACGCTTTTCGGTGCAAAGTGGGTCTAATTTTGACTCGAAATTATCGTTTTGCCCCTGTGTCCAGAATTGGACTTAAGGACAGGCAATTCTAGCTAATTTAACTAATCTGGAAATGTTGGAAACGTCTATTACAGCTTCTGCAGGCATTTGTGAGACTTGAACTTTCTGACTTGTTGATTGGCGATATATTGTTGGTTCTCCGTGCAACCCTCAGAAAAGTACACCTTGCCAAACTTTACAATACTTACATGCTTTTCCATATTGCTATTTTCATATCTTACTTAGTTCCATACTTCTCCTGTTCCATGTTCTGGTTACTTTCTAGTTTTACGTGCACGTAGACTTTTACTCTTTTTCCATATTACTTGCTTTGTTTTCTTTATACTGCTCATGTCTAGAAGTAGTATTTCTTTGTCTATGCCATGATCCCCCTGACCTGTTTGACTTGGACTACCAGTACTTGATACACTTGACCTGATCGTGATTATTTTCACTTGACCCTGACCTGTTATTAGACGTGACTATACCTGACTACCTCGTTCGTGAGCTCCCATCTAGTGCGAATGAGCCTTACTATAGTTGGAGATTCCCCATGGGCTACTGACTATAGGACTGTGAGCTTCCATCGGGCTGCGGTTACCCCGACTTACTATTAGTCACGCTTGATAGCACCATCTTTGACCGTATTCTGTTTATACTTATTCTTTAGTATCATATTGTTCCTTGTACCATTTCCTATTTTCTTGCATGTTATTTATTGTACGGTAGGCATGTATATTATGTGTCTTGCTAGTCCTTTGAGGACCTGGTGATCTCTCCAGGTATTAGATGAAGGTATGGTACACTGATGGAGGATGATTGCTACACCGATACTGCAGGTATATTTAGTTGATGTTTTATCTTTCTCTTCCGTAGTTAGATTTTGTCCTACATTTAAATCTTGCTACATTAAAGCGTAGTCTTGTACAAGCTTCTATTTTCCTCTAGCTTGTTCATGATAAATATGTTATTCGGGATCCACTCTAACATATTTATCTATTCTAGAATCAGTGTATTATGGTCTGATCAGCCTTACTGCACTTGATTCGTCATATTTATCATTATTCTGTGGATTGAGATATAGTTAATCTGGAATAACCAGACGGCTTATACGTATTCGAGCTGGGCTGGAGTCCTCTCGATGCGTAGCTAGCATGTATACATCTCCTAGTCCTACGTATTTTGGGACTAGGGCATTACATGTTTTTGTGGTGGCCCATGCCGGTCGAGTTAGCCGTTTCGGTTACGTTACAGAATCGAGCGGGCCTGCGACCTGATTAAACCCTTAGGAATCTCAATCCATAACTGCCTTGACAATTTTTTTGGAAAATTCTCTACCACCCTTGAACTTCGTATTTGCTCTCGATTGCTCTTCCTTTGTTTTTTCGTATCATTTCTTCTCGTCCCTTCCAATTTCGGAGTGACGAATAATCGTGCTATATAGGATTTATCCAAAATTCCTAGGTTATAGTGTAAGTTAGTCTGCTTATTGTATTGTGATTGCTTGATAGATAATGGGGATTAGAGGTGCCGTATGTCATAGGGCATCAAGTGTTTGATGAGGTAGTTTAACCAAAGGTGGGTAGACGTCCTCAGTATAGAAATAAATATATGATCATGCTAGGTTATGCTCTTATGGTAGTCACTAGATCAAGAATAGAGTGCTAGTTTTAGTACGGAGACGGACCCTCTAAAAGAAGAACCTAAGCATAGACTAACCTAACCCATTTACTATTATACCTTGTTAGTTAAAGTGAGGAGTAGGCGGATTAGTAGGTACCAATTATCTGGGTTAGGAGACTCATATAATTGTAATAATAGTATGGTTAGGAGGATCACGTCTTCAACGTGATCTTTGCAAGACCGCCAATACCAAGAAGAGACACTAGAGATAACTATTTATAGTTTTACGATATAGAGGTTTCAAATCCAAATTGTTTAGACTTAATTGTTACTTTAATTATTAGGAGACCCCGTAGTGACCTAGCGTATCCCTTAAACTATTCATAATTACCCTAGCACGGATCTTTGTTTGTGAGCCTTATTTTAATTTCGAGGCCGAAAATTCTTTTAAGGTGGGTAGATTGTAAAGACCCTGATTTTTGGGGAATTTTTTTATTTATTCTATACGATTAGATGATTGTATATTTATTGTATTGTATTTTCTTATTAATTATAATTATAGATGTACTTTTCCTTGTCTTTGATTCTTGGAGCATAAGACTTGCCCATCTCTCGAAACGTCCTTCATAAGTTTTGTAGTAGACAGGATGACCTTCAATTTAGTATATCATGTCCCATCCAAACTTATCCCCTAGTATTCTTTTGGCTTCGCACAATTTTGGGTCAATTTGCCATTTGAGTATTTACCGTAATTCTAGACCGAACTTCCAACTTGAGTGCATGAGTCGACATCAATCAAAACCAGTTGACTCAATATTTGGTTTTGACCTATTTTGAGTCTATGACACACATGCCAAGGGTGTGCCACTCGATCGAGTCTCCATGTGCTATTTAATTATGAATGGCACAAGTGACGTATTGGTTGACTCTTAGAGTTCTATTTGATTAGAAAATATATTTGGACCCTAACCTAGCCAACCCCACCTGGTAGGAAGCCATGTTGGTTGCCATGACAGTATAATTATTATGGATTTATTTTGGGATGTTATACAATCAATTAGATTTAAATACAATTTTGTATATATTTGATTATATTTAGAATAACCTAATATTCTATATAGTTATGGCCTTACTCATGGGTAAGTTTAGAGTGCAAGATGACCATGAACTTTGGCACGGAAGAGTTAGCAGTGTGCCTTGATGAGTGTACTAGCCATGCTAGGAGAAGCCTAGCCATGGTGATGTCCGAACTAGGAAAACCAGGCTAAGTTGCGACTTAACCCCTATAGATTAATTAATTATTCAATAATTAAAATTATGATTTTAGGAGACCCGGTTGTGCAAATTTAGTCCGAACTGGGCCCGAACTAAGCCCAAGCCATGTAGACCCTTAGTGCGATGAAGACGGCCACATAGATATATTGCATGTATATGGGTGTTTTATTTTAATGATCAATGACTAATTATAAATATTGGTTAAATAAAATATATTATCGTTATTAAAGTTATAATTATATTTTTATATATTTGTTTTTTTCGAACATGATATGTTTTCTTGTAATGTCATTTTAGGTTTTGGGACCTTTGACTGGAACGGTATATGTATGCATATATATAGTGTGTGTTTATTTGATTAGAGAAAATATAGTTATTAATCATTTTGTGTATATATTTATCTCGTGTTCCTAACAGTTAGATGGTTATTATTTTACAAGTAAGATATATATGTATATATCTATATACTAATGTTATATGAATAGGTCAAATATATATACATGTTATATATATGCGTATATATAGACATATATATATATAGAGAAATATGTATATATATGTCTATTCATATATATTCATACGTATATATAAATGTATTAGTGGTAGCCTTAAATAAAGCAATAAACAAAAGAGCCCAGCTCAGTTTAGAAATCGAACCCCCAACAGGCCCAGCCAGCTCTCGAGCCCAGGGTCAGCAAGCCCATCCCGAATGTTGCTAATCCCAGCCAGCTCGAGAGAACACCCGCGTTCTCTGTGAACGAGTTTATATAAAAAGAACGATCGGGAAGGAGAATAACTAAAAACCCTAACCAAATCCCACTTCCCCAGCGCCAACCTCGACCCTGGACGCATCGCCCGTCGCTGCAATGATCGCTGGAGCGCGCACGCTGCGACGGAAACCGAGCAACTGCCGCAGCACAGTAGCAGAACAACACAGGCTCTGTTCGGGAGGAGGTAAGCGACTTCTCAATCAAATTTCTTCCTGCATACTCGACGAAATCCCGAAACCCCTGATTCATTTAGAAGCCTATCTAGCCACCTTAGCATATCAGTAAAGAGTTTAGGACCAAGTTGATCAACCTGTCGAGAAAAGCGACGCGAAGTCGAGTGAAAACTGTCCAACCGGGACATAATTTCACATCCAGACACCCATCTTGGGAGGCCAAAAGCAGTCGATCCTATTAAGAAACACAAAATCTAATTGAATAGGTTTTTAGTCAACCCATACAGCTTCAAAATGCTGTTTATGGATTTTAAATTCATCTATTATACATCAAGAATACCGATTTGAAAATCAAGAAAAACCTATTAAAACTGTTTTCGAAAACATTAGAAATTCATCCACACGACGTGCGTCCCACCAATTCGGGCAACGTGGTTGCGAACCGAAAGTATCGAAAGGTGCGTATCGGTTTCATGGATGTGTGGGCTTTGACGGAATTCAAATTGGTCGCGTTTGCGCGACGAATTTGATGCGTATCCGTCGAAAATTACTGTATCGACCTTTTTCAAAATTTTCCAATTACTTTGTGCACGTTCGACAAATCGAGACGAAACTTGCCCCAGCAGGACCGTATCATTTTTTTGGTCCTGTATGCCAAGTTTGGTCTGATTTTGAGACAGTTGATCGGATCGCCGTTTTGCGGGCCCCACGATCCGATTCAACGGGCAATTTTGTGTACGACTCATCGAAATCCAAAATTGGACATATCGTTGGGTTCATATCATCAAATCGGATCCGTAGACATGTAGTTTGATATTTTTAGAGACCATTGACTCTGGCACGCTTTTTGGTGCAAAGTGGGTCCAACGGCGGACACCATTTTGACTCAAAATTACCATTTTGCCCCTGTGTCCAGAATTGAGCTTAAGGACAGGCAATCCTAGCTAATTTAACTAATCTGGAAATGTTGGTAATGTCTGTTACAGCTTCTGGAGGCAGTTGTGAGACTTGGACTTTCTGACTTGTTGATTGGCGATATATTGTTGGTTCTCCGTGCAACCCTCAGGCAAATACACCTTGCCAAACTTTACTGTACTTACATGATTTTCCATATTGCTATTTTCATATCTTACTTAGTTCCATACTTGTCCTGTTCCATGTTCTGATTACTTTCTAGTTTTACGTGCCGTAAATTTTTACTCTTTTTCCATATTACTTGCTTTGTTTTCTTTATACTGCTCATGTCTAGAAGTAGTATTTCTTTGTCTATGCCATGATCCCCCGACCTGTTTGACTTTGACTACCAATACTTGATACACTTGACCTGATCGTGATTGTTTTCACTTGACCCTGACCTGTTATTAGACGTGACTATACCTGACCACCTCGTTCGTGAGCTCCCATCGAGTGCGAATGAGCCTTACTATAGTTAGAGATTCTCCATTTGCTACTGACTATAGGACTGTGAGCTCCCATCGGGCTGTGGTTACCCCGACTTACTATTAGTCACGTTTGATAGCACCATCTTTGACCGTATTCTGTTTATACTTATTCTTTAGTCTCATATTGTTTCTTGTACCATTTTCTACTTTCTCGTATGTTATTTATTGTACGGTAGGCATGTATATTATGTGTCTTGCTAGTCCTTTGAGGACCTGGTGATCTCTCCAGGTATTAGATGAAGGTATGGTACATTGATGGAGGATGATTGCTACACCGAGACTGCAGGTATATTGATGTTTTATCTTTCTCTTCCGTAGTTAGATTTTGTCCTATATTTGAATCTTGCTACATTAAAGCCTAGTCTTGTACAAGCTTCTATTTTCCTCTAGCTTGTTCATAATAAATGTGTTATTGGGGATCCATTCTAACATATTTATCTATTCTAGAATCAGTGTATTATGGTCTGATCAACCTTACTGCACTTGATTCGTCATATTTATCATTATTATGTGGATTGAGATATAGTTAATCTGGAATAACCATGCATCTTATACGTATTCGAGCTGGGCTGGAGTCCTCTCGATGCGTAACTAGCATGTATACGTCTCCTAGTCCTACGTATTTTGGGACTGGGGTGTTACAATGCTGTCTAGGTCTCAATGTCAATCTCAAATACAATATAATTATATATAATTTCCCATTCACAATAACTATTTTATTTAAAAATCCAATAGTACATCAAAATGACATTCGGGAACAAACCCGTAAAAATAAAACTATCTAATCTAGAGTCTAAGGTCGGCCTCCAAGATCTCTATCTCTCCCGTATAGTCTATAGTGCAAAAGTAGGAAGCATGCTAAGTCACTTGCAACGATCCAGTCATAAAAGGAGTAAAGTACAACCTTATTGTAATAACGTAACTTAATACAAAATAAGCTAGACAGTAGAGATGCAGTAGAAAATAAAGGAACATATGTATAAACTGGAAACGATAAATATGTACAAGAAATAACTAGAAAGAACATGTATAAATGAGACAACTAGCAATGAACATGTACAAGTAAACAAATAGTGTGTTTGAAATACTTTTTGATATGTGAACGGCTTGCGCTAATACGGCATATCATAGATGGCTATCCATAATAAAAAGGTACTGCTAACCCATATGTAAGGTGTATGACTTAGCTATCCACAATAACAATCATTGGGCTTTTTTCACATACCTACTGAGCATTTTCCCTCCGACTCACTAAACAATTAATAAACGAACAATGATACAATCAAGCCAATCGTGGCACAATCGTGTCTCAACAGGATACTCAATAAAACACAATAAAAGATAACAATATAATGTAATAAGAACATAAAGTAATAGTGTAATTGTCTCGAGTTAAGTTGCAGTTGTTGTGTGACTTGATCATGGTGGCACAAAAAAGGTCAAAAGCTATAGTCATAATTGGTCCGAAGAGATAATGATGTCGAGATCCATAACATCCAATGACTCTCAGATACGCCCAAAATAGAGAAACTACATAGTCGTCGTTATGGCTAATCATAACCAAATAGGTAAATTATCTGTCAAATCTCAGTTCAACGAATTAAATTAAAAAAATTAATTTTTGGAAAATTTATATGTTGTAGAACTTTGTGTCAGCTTTCCAAAATTTCAAACAGATCAGAAAACAGAGTCCGGGATCACCAAAAATCTCAAAAATAATGCGACATATCATTTTTTGGACAACCAACACTCAAATAATTTTCCAGAAGTTCGCGTTCATAATTATAGATTTGGAAAGCTAACCTCAATACGTTTCTAACAAAAAAATGGTGGTGAAACGGAGTCCGGGGTTGGCCGCAACGGCCTCGCGAAGTTGTTATAGCTTCAAAAAAATGAGACTAAATTTATGACAAATTTTGGACTATTTTGGACGAAAAAGAGAGAAATTTTGAAAAAGAAAATATGGGCATAGGTTCAATAGGTATATATAATGGGTAGCAATCACCTAATTAGGATTAGAAAATTAGGTTGGAAGAATTTTGGTTTTGGGAGAAGAATAAAGATTCTTTAAATATATGGAAATGACTCATAATTTTCTAATTTGGAAGGATCAAGAATCTAATGAATAAATCTTTCCATTAAATTTAAATCAAATCAATCTCAAAACTATATGGATCAAATCTCAATCCATAATTGATCATAATAATAATTAAATTTGTGAAAAAAAGAGCAAAGGGAGGCTTCCTTTAAATAGGAGATAAGAGATTTCCTAAATAAGGAAGGATTATATTCAATGAATTAAATCCTTCCATGAATTAAATTAGATTTGACCCAATCCCAAT
Organism: Iris pallida; assembly: GCA_029216955.1. NCBI lineage: Eukaryota > Viridiplantae > Streptophyta > Magnoliopsida > Asparagales > Iridaceae > Iris > Iris pallida. Next base: position 4,019,218 of record JANAVB010028620.1, read on the forward strand.
CCATAATTAATCATAATAATATTACTTTAAAATAATATCTAATGTTTAAAATAATCTTTAAAATAGATTTCATAAAATTAAATATAAAAAAATATTGATAAGAATAATTCAAATATTCCTAAATGTATATTTTCATAAATACAAATTTTATCTAAAATAATATAACAATAAATTAAGACTAAATCCAATCATAATTTATAACTGACCACATCTAAATCCAATAATATCTAATAATTCATAATATTTAAAAATAGATTTTTTATAAATGTAAACTTAAACATAATTAATAATAGAAAATTAATAAGTTTAAAAGTATATCTTTTTATAAAAATAAAATCAAATTTAAAAAAATAGTTTGACAAATCCCTTCGTCAATACAAATATCTTTTATAGAATTAAGATAAACAAAATTTATTTTCTAACTAGAAAATATATAAAGCTAAAAATAAAATAAAAATAAAAAAATTTGGGAAGTGGGCTTACAATATTCGTGTTACCTTCGACACGATAAGGCCATAAAATACTGACACAATCATAATGCAGAGTCGTAGATGATATATTCGTGGTTATGGCATCTGTGATAGGATCCATGAATTATACTTGTATTTGAGATTTCTTTCGTGACTTGACATGACTTGATTGGATGGATCTAGGCGATAGGTTGCATGGGGAGAACTATACCGTAATATCAGGCTACCTTAACACGTTTAACCTCATCTCTATAACCGGAATGGTTGTTACCCGACTCGTATACCATCGTCTCTGTAGCAGAGCTTTGGTGCTATCTTGACACGTATGCCCTTGGTCCCACGACACAGTGTCTTGGGCAATGATCTTGCTGAGGAGCTTGTGAGCACTCGATGGCCTAAGCTTGATATTCGAAAAATGTTCTCACATGCAATTCACGTTAGTTGGTTACTGTAGATATCCATGTGTACTTTATACTTCTGTACTTTATTTTTTGTTACTTCGGCATGTTATTTTGTTCCTTGTTACGTCCCTATGAGGACCTGGTGATCTCTTCAGGTAGTCGATTGTGCGGAGTTAGTGCGCTGATCATGGTGGTGTTGCTATTCTGATTCAGGTATCTTTCGTGATTTCATATCCATGTCCATTACTTGAATTCTTCTCATTAGCCTAGTTTTATAGACCAATATTGTTCTTCGGATCTATTCACTCTTAAATGTTAGTGGACTGCAGACCATGACACATATTGTTTATTTTCTTTATTATTCATTCTGTGGATTGAGGTAGATATATGATATGTGATTTGATAGATAGATATAGATACAAGACAACTTATACGTATTCTAGCTAGACTTGAGTCCATTTGTTACATAGTTGGCATGTTTACGTACTTCTAGTTTCTATATATTTTGTAATTGGGGCATTACATAGCCAGTCATTACAGACAGTTATTCAGTTGGGGGAACCTTCTGTCAGCTCAATGCCAGCTCAGCTCAGTGACACAACCAACCACTTATCCTGCACAGTCGGCAAAATTGGTACCATCAGCTAAATAGTACAGTTAGCATAATTCTATTACACTAGTAACTGCCTGTCAGCATAAATACAGGAATAGAGGGAAGAGAGTGTCTATGGAAAATATTATGTACCTTTTGAATTTATTCTGTAGATCTGCTTCTTCTTCTTCCCCAACTCTTCAGGAATAAAACCTAGTTTCCTTTTCTCCACTAAATTTTCTCTATTACTTCTTCCTTTCCTGCATAAATCTTACAATTTCATGGCTAATCCTATGAGAAATGCTAATTTCTCGGGTTTGATGGGAAAGGCACCCATCACCTTCTCTCGAAATCAGAGTCCGGGAACCCTGGTTTATTTTCTCATCCGTTAAGGGCGGAATATTTAGAGAAAGTAGAATATTTTGAAAAGAGGAAAAAGAAAGTTTAGTTGACCCTAAAAAAATGTTACCATCAACTGGAAAATTTAAATTAGTAGGTGTAGTAAAGGACATTATTGTTCGAAAATAAATATAATTTTATCTAAGAATCTTATGACTATATATATCCAAATATCCATTATATATATATAAATATATATATATATATATATATATATATATATATATATATATATATATATATATATATATATATATATATATATATTAAAAACCAGCCGGCCTTGGCCCGGGAGCCGTAAAGAATGCCGTCCAGCCGCTCCCGTGGGGGTTTGATCCTGGGACCTCACTCCACCATGCCAACGGACTTACCGGTACACCACCGTGCCATTGGCATATATATATATATATATATATATATATATATATATTGTCACGACCCGGTCCCAATTTCTTGGGTCGAATCGGATCATGCCCAGCCTGCACCGTTGTTGAGACGGCGACAGTAAGCTGTATCACTCATGCAGGTAATCAACAACACAGACTAATTGCCACAACTTAATATTTCGATAAATAAAACTTGTCCAACAAAAGTTTTAAAATACAAACCACAACTGAAATAAAATATTATTTTCCACATAATCATAAACTGAAAATAATTTAATTAGCAGTCTCCTCATCATCATCCTCGGGTAGAACAGCCGGGTACAACTCAGGGTCATAGTAGCTACTAATCAGAAGCTCTGCCTCATCAATAGAACCTAAAAATATAGTCTCCAGTCAGGAGGGAGCAAAGTACAATTCATGATAATTTAACAATTGAAATAATAATAGAATCATGCACTTTTAAACAATTTGAAATAAACATTTTCCAGCAGTTAAAACATTATGATGTGAATAGGCAATGAAATATGACCGGGTTGGGTTGTACAGTGAAAGATATGGCTTATCCCCGTGTGTAAGAGGGGTAAGCTAATACAGTTCTAACTTATTACTTTGGATGTGGTCGTACTCATTACACTACTCCCCCAGTCCCCAAACAGTTACAGTAGTTACAGTCAGTGCTCTCAGAGAGAGTTCCGTGTTGCATCGTTGTTTAAACTTGCATTAAAACGTTTACTAAATAATTGTAAACTAACACAAAATGTACTTGCCTTGGTTTGACTGGAATGAGGATAATTCCTCCGAGATGAATTTCAGACTTGTCCTTGAAATCCTACAATCGAGAAGTCTGCCTTAGATTTCTAAAATTTGCCATGCTAGATGTGCTAGTTACAATCTCTAAATTTGTCCTAGTCAATTTTAATCTTTATTATACTAACACAAACAAAATTCGATTATCTAATACGTTACATTTAATTATAATGGAAAGATCATTTTATATTTAATTTCGAAAAAACTTTGTATTTATCGGTTTATTGGCAAAACTTGGCATTTTATAATTTATATAATAAAACTATATTTTTCTTTAAATGAGAAAAAACGTGAAACTTGTTTAAATAATAACTTGTAATTTTTTTTCTAATTTATTTAATGTGAGAAAACAATATTGATTTTCTATAAAATAGTTATTTTACTATTTTACGTGTTTACGTCAACCACTACCAGAAAAGAATAAAAATTTAACTAATTTATTACAAAACGACAGAAAATAATAATTTATATAATAAAACTACATTTTTCTTTAAATGAGAAAAAACGTGAAACTTGTTTAAATAATAACTTGTAATTTTTTTCCTAATTTATTTAATGTCAGAAAACAATATTGATTTTCTATAAAATAGTTATTTTACTATTTTACGTGTTTACATCAACCACAACCAGAAAAGAATAAAAATTTAACTAATTTATTACAAAACTACAGAAAATAATAAAACTGGGCTTATGCCCTTTACAGACCATTTTACATAAATTTAAATAAGAAGAAAACTTTTGTTAGTCTCTAAAAATTATCCTACAATTGAATTAAAAAATAAAATAATAATAGTTTAAATTAAATTGAATTAATTTACGAGTCTCAGATATTGGTCCAATCATCAAAAATAGCTAATGCCTCAACGTCCGGTAAAACCAGTTTCGTTTGCATTTCGCTAAGGCCCATTGACCGATACGGCCGTTGCCAAAAATCTAATTTAATAAATTATTGCCGAAAACCAATTTAAAACTCATTTATAAAATTTTATAAAAGTTTGGGCAGCATTTCCTCTATATTCGGGATAACCCAAAACTGGAAAAATGCGCCGAAACACCCATAATAAAAGTCCCAAACCAGAAAACACCCAAAAAATAACTTCCAAACCATTATACACCAAAATTAAATTCACAGAATAATTCCCGAAGCTTAATCGGAAATCCGAAATATAGTTTCGGGAATTCCCGAAATGAATTCGGAAACTACGGCGCGCAAAATCCAGAAAACATATTTCGGAAAAATCCGAAACGAACACAAAACATCACAGAAACATCTCCGAAAAATTTGAAGTTACTACGTCGCTCTAAAACGGAATTCCCGGAAGGGAATCGGGGACCAATTTCATCACAGACTATAAAAATGGAAACGGGGCAACGAAAATATACCAGAAATTGCTCGACTAGAGCTCTCAGGTGTAAAAATTAGAGGAAATGAATTCCCATAAACTCCAGAATACGCGGATAGCGGACGTTCTCGGGACAGTACGTATGGGAACACGAAACAACAATTTGGGAATGCTGAAAAGAATGGACAGTGGCAGCGTCTCCGCGGAGCACGGAAACAGCAGGTCGAAGGGGCAAACCGAGGTACGGGAGGCACTAAGCCGGGCATGGGATCGGCCAGGAAAACCACGGACGGATCTCGGGGTGCTGCAGCCTCGGTCAATCGGGGTCGCCGGACACGGCAGGGGTCGTGCCGGCTGCAAGAACGGCGGCAGGCCGCTGGGGACGGTCGCGAGGAGGCCGCGTGACAGGAGCGACGGCGGTGCTCGGTGTAATGCCCCGCTCCGCATGGCGCATTACGCTGAAGCATTGACTCAACGAGTCACGTTGATGCAAAGGAAATGTATCGATGCAAAACGATACGAGAGTTAAGTTGTCCCGAGCAATGTATCAAACTAAGTTGATGCGAAGAGTTGCCTTGTCCCGAAAGAATGCATCGAGTTGAATCGATGCGAAGCGCCGCGTTGCCCCGAAGGATGAGTGCGTTGAATCGGCTCGAAGATTCTGAGAAATCGAATCGACCAAGGCGCAAGTCCAAATCGTTGCAAGTCTTGACTTTAGTTGGTTTCGTGTGCAGGTTATACTTTGACGGGAAAATATTAGAGGTCGATCTTTTACAAGATTTAGTAAGGGGTCCGCAAAATCAAATCGTCACCTTGCGACGGGCTAAGACTTGGGCACGCTAAGGCAAATCGGACGTATAACTCAATGAAGCACGAAGTGCTCGAATGGCTAAGTCAGGAGAGTGGCCGTGCAATAAAGTTATGGAATCGAACCGCATCGGCTCGGCGAAACAACGAAGGCATATCGACTCAAGGTGGGAGGATTGACTTCTTTTTACTCCTTCATTCGATAAGTCAAATATATCATTGTATGCTAAAGTTAACCTATCGACGCCACGGGCGTGGCCGATCGGAGATAAAATCATAGTGTGAGTCGAACACTAAGTTAGAACAATTGAAATGAAACGTGCATCAATATGCACGAGTCGCTATGGGACATTGGATATCGCTAAGGCGAGCACCTCGGTGTGCAAGCCGTAAGAACATGGGATAACTGTAATCGGCGAGTGCCTTAGTGCATGAACCATACCGTGCCTTTGCTGCACGAGTTAGACGGCTAGAACATTGAAAGACAATAGGCGAGCGCCCTAGCGCGCAAGCCCCAAACATTGAATGCTAAGTTGTAGAACATGGAAATATGGTCGGAATGTGCCTACGTGCACGGGATAATAAAAGATGGCTTCGTTGCGAGAGAATACAGTTGCAGTATGAATGTGGCGGAACTGTCGGATATGACATGTTGCCTCGAAAGGTGTTCGAGACCTTCGGGTCGTTCGGTTGATGAGCATTGAGTTGAGGCACGATGCCATTGAATCATCGAAACGAAGTACGAAATGAAAGAACATAGAAAGCTAAATGGAAAAAATGCGAGACGATAAGTCTGAGTCTCGGACTCAAGACTATGTTTGGTTGTTTGAATTTAACTGTTGAATGATAGGGCGTTGCATGGTCGATTGGAATGGGCTCGAGATTAATGTGATAATAACTCATGCACGAGTATCCCTCCAAACGGTTAAATGCCGGAGGTCCTCGGAACCGATTTGGCCGCGGAGGGATGGATAATCTTTGTAGGCGCACATCCTTAAACAAGATGGAAGAAGCCGTAAATGATGGCATGTAGCAGGAACGTTTCGGTTGTTTGGGATGTGACCCAACCCGTAAAACGCCCGGCAGCCCAACCAAATAGAGAGAAAAGAAGGAGAGAAAAGAAGGAGAGAAAAGAAAGGAACTCCTTTAGTCCATTCCGGCGCGGATACGCCAACGGCCCTCATATAGTTAAGGAACGATGGATTAAAAGTGTAGACGCATAGTCCCGCATAGAGATCCTGCTTAGAGATGCACAATAACATGACAGGGAAGGATTACGACGTATTTACCTTGCGTCGGTGCAAGGGCGAGTGCGTCGACTTGGTAAGTCGCGCCACGAATCAAACACGAGATTATTTGTTTGGTTGCATATTCAATTCGATAACATGATGCTATGATAACATGCTTTACGCTTTCGAAGATGCCATAAAATTGACCCTAAGGAGAACATAACAAGATCATAAGCTAAGTTGCATGATTCAACATAAATATTAAAATATCGGTTTGGAAAGATGATCTTTGCTTCAGTACATGCGAGGACGAACGTACTGATCCCCCACCAGCTTCATGCAGGGTGCAGGGAATGGATTGCTCGCGACGAAGCGTTGCTTGAACATGTTAAGGCTTGGAATGCCGAAGCGTATTGAAGCGTGCTATTGCATTGACGCTCGAACTACGCAGCTGGATTGATGCGACCGAGATATAGAAGACATGATGTATGGAACGGTGAAATCCTTTGTGGACAAGAGAGAACCTGAGTGTTGTAGCCAATCTGGCATATATTGTTAGGCTATCGGAAGCCATTGTAATCTCAGTTTCAGATATCAATAAAGAGAATTGTTTCGTATACTCTGTTTTTCTTTCGTTGTTAATATCGAATCAAAAGATAACCATTTAAGAACTTGTCATCTTGCCTTGCACGAGCACAACTCCAGGCTCGTGCGGTATCACGCCCCCTGCGAGGACGATGATTCGTGTGATTCCGAGTCGGGGCGTGACAAATTGGTATCAAAGCTCTAGGCTCAATTTCCTCTGGATGCTCGCTTCATTACAATTCAAAAAGTTGCCCACCACCACTTGATATCACTCTTGACTCTACTCGATGCCGCACTGGATGTTCCATACAATAAGTCTAATATAAATCGTGTAATTTTGCCGCATGTGTTTTGGAAATTACTCGATGTTTGCTAAGAAAGTCGCGAGGGGTATATTGCATTGAATGCAACGAGCCGTAAAAATGTTAGTTGCTGCAAGCGTAACAAATTGTGAAATACGATTTGGGATATTGTTGTTGCAATATAACATGTTGGAAGAGAAATAAAATGATGCACGAAGTGCAACGAGTTAATGGTGAATATGCGTTAAAATGAAAGTGAGAAGTGATAGCCAATACCGATGTGTTAAACGGATTGTGCATTGACTTGGAAAGTCGAGAGTAATTCGTTGCACGAGGTGCGGTAAATGTCGGAAATGATCGTTGCACGATGTGCAACGCGTATTGAAAGTAAAAATCATTGCACGTGGTGCAACGCATATCAAATTAATCATTGCACAAAGTGCAAAGGAAATTGGAAATGAATCATTGTACAAAGTGAAATAAAAGTGTCGGAAATAAATCGTAGCACGATGTGCAATGCGTATCGAAAGTAAAAATTTGTTGCACGGGGTGCAACGCATATCAAATAAATTGTTGCACGAGATGCAACGTGAGGAAAGAATTGAAATCGTAAATCGATAGAACGAATCGTTCGGTTGTACCCCAAACTTATGTTGGCAAGCGAGAACATTGACCGAGTTGTGTCGGATTTTGATAGAATCAAAGTTACGGTTGTGATCAAGCACGATCACTACGGAAATCGTGAGTCGGAAGAGAACGTTGGCCTATACTAAGTATAACGCGAGGGAAATAGCTTGAATTCCGAGTGGTATATGCCATACCACGTAGGCGATGAATGACTCGATTTCGAGTGGTATATGGTATAGCACTTGTGCGATAAATTACATCGACGCTTTATGAAAATTACGGAAAGTTTGTCCGCAACGGACGGGGGAGTACCGAGACTCGATTGAAAATTTGTATGACGGTATGTTGATGCAAGTGTTCTTCGAAATTCGGTTGGGACGATAAGGCGAGACTCGTATCAATTAACAATACGTCGGACGAGAATGATAAGTCGGTCGGACGACCGAGACTAGCAAAATGATTGTCTTGACGTAATAATCGGATCGACGGGAAAGAAATACTCGAGCTTACAAATGAGTCGCACGACTTGCGATCTCGGTAGAAACGTTGGGCGAGACGAATCGAATCGTACGACTTGCGATCTCGATAGAAATGTTAGGCGATGTGAATTGTAATCGAATCGCACGATGTGCGACTTCGGTAAGAAAGTTGGTTGACACGAGAAACAGTGCCTATGAAATAGTTGGTTACGTTACTGCGAAACTCATTTGAGTACGACTGAAAACACGCGAAACTTAGAGGACGAGATCGTATGACTTAAGGGTTCGATGTTGGATAATCGGTAACTCAGTTACGCGATCGAAGTATAGCGGGATGCGGCAAAATCAGAGAACGAGTCGATACGTATGGAAAAGTTCGTTACGAACTTGGATGTAGGCGATGCAAGCTAAGTTGACGTTGAAACGGATTCAAAGTTGACCCTTACGTTATCGAAATGGATACGGCGTATCGAGATCGATACGTAAGGAAACGTAAACGATGTGAGAATACAAAATAGAGTGTGCCTCGTGCTATGAAATTTTGTAAGTAACGATACGAGAATGAACGAACTTGGTTGATCGTAAATTTTGTGATTTATCAGGGCGAGACTATAAGTCATCGACAATTGCTCGATGCGTATAGCATCTCGTGTGTCGACCGCAAAATAAGATAGACCCGAACTCAATACGAGTAGACGCGTCGTGAATAGCAGAATCATCGACGGTAGTGCATGAATTTACTCGGAGGATAGTTGCGCATCAGTTGCGCCGATAGAAATAGTTTTGTTCGAAAATTGGGATAGTCGCATAGAATCGTCGGAACGTGATTTGGCTCCGAAATAAGATATAGCATGGTTCGTAGTATACTGTCCTTCGGTGATGATCCACAATTATCGAGCATAGCTTCGGGGCAGCTGACCCTAGAAGACTTGACCGCCAAATCGAATTGAATGCTGCAGACCGTAATATGACCCATGCAATATCGCATATGAGATTGCACCGATAACAAATATAACACGGTGCATGTTGATGATAAGAATAGGCGATTGCGAGAAACGTGCTATGCACGAGAGAAAACGATAAGGGAATGACTTACGAGTCATGTCGTTAGATTCGGATTCACCTTGCAATTGATCTTGCGTGAATCGAAATTTACATTCGATGTTGCGAGATGGATAAGTTGGGAATTTGGCTATCGAATTCCTACTCGTTAGGAAATTGAATGTAAGACGCGTCGTAAAGACCTTCGTGCTAAGGCGATCGTTGTCTTGAGCACTGTCGCCTTGCTGTAAACTTTCATGTCGGATAGATTGTGGCCTTTGTGCAATGTCAATTTAAACTTGCGTCGGGGAAAATCTAAGCACGGGGACTATGTAAGTAATCTAGCGGGCGTAGCCCTGAATGTTGATGCATTTGCAAGTCAACAAAGAAAAATCGTATCGAGACAAGTTGCATAAGTAAGACTTCGAAAATAGTTGGTTAGCGACTTCGAACGCAAGGCATTGCGGAGACTCGTTGTGATTGGAGGCGCGACGGCTTGACGCAATGCGCAGAATTGATAGTCCCGACGAAACATACGAAACGAGAAAGGCGATTATGAATCACGTCGCGTGCAGTGACTTTATTGAATGAATCACGTATGTATTGAATATACGTATGCGATGAAATTTCGAGAACGGTTGCTAAGGATAAGTTCGATCGAGAGTACGGAGATGGCAAGCATAGGATTAAAATTTACCTGTCAGCTTTGTTCCAATTTGCTACGACTGGACTTGGTCGAAATACACATATCTTCGGGACGCCTTGAATATAGGTACGAATCCAAATCGAGTTGTATCCAAATTCAAATCGAGCTGCAGGGAGGACTTGGAAATGTTAGTGAAAAGCTTGCGAGATAGTATGAAATCGAACAACATTGGTGGGACGAGATCGTGAAACGATCTGAAAGACACTTAATCGGAGTGTTGGTTTTGGTTTGAGGATGAACCTTGTTTTGAGTGGTATATTCTGTAATGCCTCCCTCCGCACGGCGCATTACGCTGAAGCGTTGACTCAACGAGTCACGTTGATGTAAAGGAAATATATCGATGCAAAACGATACGAGAGTTAAGTTGTCCCGAGCAATGCATCAAACTAAGTTGATGCGAAGAGTTGCCTTGTCCCGAAAGAATGCATCGAGTTGAATCGATGCGAAGCGCCGTGTTGCCCCGAAGGATGAGTGCGTTAAATCGGCTCGAAGATTCTGAGAAATCGAATCGACCAAGGCGCAAGTCCAAATCGATGCAAGTCTTGACTTTAGTTGGTTTCGTGTGCAGGTTATACTTTGACGGGAAAATATTAGAGGTCGATCTTTTGCAAGATTTAGTAAGGGGTCCGCAAAATCGAATCGTCGCCTTGCGACGGGCTAAGACTTGGGCACGCTAAGGCAAATCGGACGTATAACTCAATGAAGCACGAAGTGCTCGAATGGCTAAGTCAGGAGAGTGGCCGTGCAACAAAGTTATGGAATCGAGCCGCATCGGCTCGGCGAAACAACGAAGGCATATCGACTCAAGGTGGAAGGATTGACTTCTTTTTACTCCTTCATTCGATAAGTCAAATATATTATTGTATGCTAAAGTTAACCTATCGACGCCACGGGCATGGCCGATCGGAGATAAAATCATAGTGTGAGTCGAACACTAAGTTAGAACAATTGAAATAAAACGTGCATCAATATACACGAGTCGCTATGGGACATTGGATATCGCTAAGGCGAGCGCCTCGGTGCACAAGCCGTAAGAACATGGGATAACTGTAATCGGCGAGTGCCTTAGTGCATGAACCATACCGTGCCTTTGCTGCACGAGTTAGATGGCTAGAACATTGAAAGACAATAGGCGAGCGCCCAAGCGCGCAAGCCCCGAACATTGAATGCTAAGTTTTAGAACATGGGAATATGGTCGGAACGTGCCTACCTGCATGGGATAATAAAAGATGGCTTCGTTGCGAGCGAATACAGTTGCGGTATGAATGTGGCGGAACTGTCGGATATGACATGTTGCCTCGAAAGGTGTTCGAGACCTTCGGGTCGTTCGGTTGACGAGCATTGAGTTGAGGCACGATGCCATTGAATCATCGAAATGAAGTACAAAACGAAAGAACATAGAAAGCTAAATGGAAGAAATACGAGACGATAAGTCTGAGTCTCGGACTCAAGACTATGTTTGGTTGTTTGAATTTAACTGTTGAATGATAGGGCATTGCATGGTCGATTGGAATGGGCTCGAAATTAATGTGATAATAACTCGTGCACGAGTATCCCCCCAAACGGTTAAATGCCGGAGGTCCCCGAAACCGATTTGGCCGCGGAGGGATGGATAATCTTTGTAGGCGCACATTCTTAAACAAGATGGGAGAAGCCGCAAATGATGGCATGTAGCAGAAACGTTTCGGTTGTTTGGGATGTGACCCAACCAGTGAAATGCCCGGCAGCCCAACTAAATAGAGAGAAAAGAAAGGAACTCCTTTAGTCCATTCCGGCGTGGATATGCCAACGGCCCTCATATAGTTAAGGAACGATAGATTGAAAGTGTAGGCGCATATGCGTCCCGCATAGAGATCCTGCTAAGAGATGCACAATAACATGACAGGGAAGGATTACGGCGTATTCACCTTGCGTCGGTGCAAGGGCGAGTGCGTCGACTTGGTAAGTCACGCCACGAATCAAACAAGAGATTGCTTGTTTGGTTGCCTATTCAATTCGATAACATGATGCTATGATAACATGCTTTACGCTTTCGAAGATGCCATGAAATTGACCCTAAGGAGAACATAGCAAGATCATAAGCTAAGTTGCATGATTCAACATAAATATTAAAATGTCGGTTTGGAAAGATGATCTTTGCTTCAGTACATGCGAGGACGAACGTACTGATCCCCCACCAGCTTCATGCAGGGTGCAGGGAATGGATTGCTCGCGACGAAGCGTTGCTTGAACGTGTTAAGGCTTGGAATGCCGAAGCGCATTGAAGCGTGCTATCGCATTGACGCTCGGACTACGCAGCTGGATTGATGCGGCCGAGATATAGAAGGCATGATGTATGGAACGGTGAAATCCTTTGTGGGCAAGAGAGAACCTGAGTGTTGTAGCCAATCTGGCATATATTGTTAGGCTATCGGAAGCCATTGTAATCTCAGTTTCAGATATCAATAAAGAGAATTGTTTCGTATACCCTGTTTCCTTTCGTTGTTAATATCGAATCAAAAGATAACCATTTGAGAACTTGTCATCTTGCCTTGCACGAGCGCAACTCCAGGCTCGTGCGGCATCACGCCCCCTGCGAGGACGATGATTCGGGTGATTCCGGGTCGGGGCGTGACACTCGGCGCCGGAGGGGTCGCCACTCGGAGAGGGGCACTGGAGGCGGGATCTGGCATGGGTAGCGCCGGTCGGCAGTCGGGCAGCGAGTTTGGGGGTTAGGGCTTTGGGAAAGGGGAAGTGAAATGAGAAGTAGATGATAGAGAAAGGATGGGGAAAGGGTTTTATAGGAGTAGGAAAGAGGAGGCCGGCGGTTTCAGCCGGTTACGGGAGAGGGAAGGGGGACGACCATGGCCGTTTGCGGAAGAAGAAATGAGGGGATCGGTCGGTTATGAACGTTGGAGAAAGAAAGGTTTTTGAGAACAAAGTGTTCTCAACAGAACACTTAATAGAAAGGGGTTGATGGAGGTGGAGTTAAAGAAATTAATTGAGTTTATTGAGAGTTAAGTGGGTTTTTAAGAAGTTTCTTTTGTTGAGAAAAGGAATTCATTCCTTTATATAATATATTAATTTATGATTTATACACGAAATCGATCTCGGTTTTCGGAATTGATTCCGAGTCGGGTTTCGGGAATGGAAACGGGTTCGGGTCTGGCCAGACAATCAAAAGTCCAGGAATTTATATTTTGAAAAATAATAATTTTTAATCTAACTAAAACACAATACGGGTTTTGATAAAAATTTCCAGAATTAATAATTTTCTAAAAAATACATTTCCTAAATTAATAACTAATAATTAAATAATTAACTAAAAGTTACGGGTTTCACATCCTTCCCTCCTTAGAAAATTTTGTCCTCGAAATTTCAAAGATAAGGGCCGGGGTACAATAAAAAAAACTTAGCCTTAAACAAAAATGAACTTTAAATCAGCAGGCACGATCGGGATTATCAGAATATGATCTGAAATGGGATTGGAATGTTTGTTGTAATCAAAATTATTTTAGGCACGAGAAAGAACCTAGGTACAACCAGGATCATAGAATAGGAGAGAACCAAATGAGGTTTCGTGAAACAGGAAAGGCAAGAAAGGAGCGGAGGTCAACATTTTATTGAAAAGGCAGAAGGTAATGGAACATTTTCTTTCTGGTTGTGACAAGAGATTTCTGAAAATGGAGATAGCCGCTAGAAATGCAAATCCTCTAATCAGGCAAAAGTTAGAATGATTTGATGGTGCAAAAGACAACCATGGTATGAATATAGTTTGAATAATATTCGGAAACCCAATATGTTTGAAGTCACTTTGTCTCAAATTCATGCCTCGCTAGAGTGCACCTGACTGCAGTAAATTTTGACCCAATAACTTGAATAATTTTAGGTTACCGAGTAGTCTGTCAACTTTATCCATTTCATGGCTAAGCAACATAGAAGATCAATATGGTACATTTAGGACATAGTCACGATAATATCCGGGAACCTATAAACACCTGAAATTACTTCAACATTAGAGTCTTTTGCCTCGTCAGTGCGCAATTGGCTGCAGTAAACTCGTAGTTTCCATAATTCAGACAATTGACTATAACGTAATGTGCGAAGTCATATTAGATCACGGAATATTTTCCCAAACTTTGTCTATAAGAATTCAAAGGAGTTTCCAAAAATTCAAACGAGTTCTAAGGTTCTAGTCATGATAGGAAAAGATGTTGATGTATGTTCTTCTGGTTTCAAGAAAATTTATCAGAAAAAATATGTGTTCCAGTAGCTCTTGAGATTTAAGAGATTTGATTTTGAAGAAATTGATCAAACTTGAGTATGACTAATTGAGTTGGACACAGGGTAAGGTAGAAGAATCAGAGCTTTGAATTGAGTTGAAGAAGCCAATAAGAATATTCCCGACAAATTACTTAAAGGATACAGACGTTTACCAAAATTATTTGAAGAAATAATTTCTTATCCAAGGAAAGTTTTGAGAATGTGATGGGTAAGTAGGGTTGACACAAAAAAAAGTATGTCTTTATGGATTCAAGAAAGTCAGGTTAAAATGTTTTAGTAAAGCCAACAAGGGGATGGTTCAACAATTTAAAAGTTTTTAATGATTTAAAGAAGATATAATAATAGGATGGAATCAATTCTCTGACCGTTCGTACTTCACGATACTCAAGCATTGAGTTTTAAAAACTGTCTAGGCCTTGAATTGATCAAGAAGTTACATAGAGAGAGTAGGGTTTCAGGTTGAGTGGAGGGGATCAAAATAACATATTTGGAATAACCTAGGAGATAACAATCAGTATTGAAAGTATTTTTGAAAATAACATTCTCGAAGTGCTCAAGAATAATTGGGAGGGCACGATAAAAATTCTAGGGTTGAAAAAAAATAAGGAGTAGTTAAAGGCGAGGATATAGCCACATGAGTCGGTCGGTGGCTATCTACATTTGTATATAATTAACCGATTGGCAACCAAGGATGATACCTTGAGTCTATCTTAGCAAGTACAGTGCCTTGTCTTTCCAAAATAAGTAAAAGACAAGAACAACAAAGGTTTCAAAGACGGTGTTATATATTGAGTACGAATTGCGGGGTTCATAGGCGGCAAAAATAATTTCAAAAGAGAATTACCAAGGCTGTCGCGGATGAGACTCTAAGGCAAGTTTACTATGTCTCCATCCACGTAGAATAATATATGAAAAGCGAACCAAAGTGCAATAGGTTGATGAGACCATCATGCACCGTTCTCATTAGACAATTTGTTAGTGGGTGCACCCAATAAAATATGTCATGATCAAGCTTGGTAAAGAAATAAGCTTGCAAAACTGAAGCTACATTAGCAGCATGAGATAGTCAAAATATGAGCAAGGGGGGTACTGATGAAGGAAATTTTAAATAGTCCAAGATCTTTTAAAATCAAGGTTCGCCCGAAGTGTGGGCCTATACAGTTGTCCTAGTTTTCTTTACTTACGGTTTGGTTGTCTAGATAAGTTAAGATCCTCTAAATTTTAGTCTAAGTGAACTCATCAATAGGGTCACAAGGACTAAGGGTTTGTTAGGTCGTCATGTATTCTATCCAACTTACAAGAGTTAAACTAGCAGTGTGATGGGACAATAGGTCAAGCAATCAAGATAAAGTACAAATTTAAGCATTTAAGGAATTTAGTATAACACAATCACATATCGGGTCGAAAGAATTGAGTCGAGGTTGAATCCCTATCCGTGGTCGAAAACATATCGGTATCATGGTAAAGATTATAGTTTGGCCATTTTGACCATAAGGTCATATCAAGAAATAGAGTACAAGGATATGGGTTTTGGTGGGACATGATATGTCTACAGGAAGGTGGGCTTGTCTAGGTCTTATATATGAAATTTGTTGGAAGAAAAAATGTAGTATTGTACTCCAAATATACAAGTCACGGTAGGGGACGCTAGAAGCTCAAAAATAGAAAGTGGGAGTTCACGAGGTGATAATTAATGCACAAAAATAAAGAGAATCAAGTTAAAGCTTGAAATAAAATTAATTAAAGAATCCAGTAAAAAATAATTTAGGAACACAATTCTGGAGAGAAGATAGTCTACTAGATGAATACAGTTGAGGAACCATTAGATCATTATTCAAATTGCAAATGGGTTAGGAGGTCGCAATTAAAAGATCTGAAATTGAAGGAAGGTCGAGTAAGTCAAGGTGGAAATACAGTCACATAGCTTGGTAGATGACTAACAACACTTGTGTACATACTACTATCATGGTCATGGGTAACATGGCAATTAGTGTGGAATACTCAGTAGGGTTATCTTGGGGCCTACCATTAAAATTTAACTCAAGTTTCCTCCAAAAGTTTTAAAATTAAACTTTCAAAAATAAACCACCAAAATTTCTATTCACTCCAAGCCGTTCCAATTCATCATAAAAAATTTAAATCACTCTCATAAATCTCAAAGCAAAATTTTATCACGTTACTACTAACCTTTTCCAAAATTAACGTTTAAATTCAACTATTTAACTCAAGAGTTCATAATTTACGAATCCATAAAAATTTCAAAATCAATCAAAAATTTAACACTCTAAAATTTTCAAATAACTCATAATAAAACTCTTAGCATATTAGAAGCAATCTCAAAAATTTAAGCTCAATGCTCTCATCAATTTTAACTTCTATTCATGCCAAGTTATTCCAACAAAATTATAACTTTTAAATGGTAACTTCCTTTAATCAATCAAAATAACTTTCCATCACATCCTTCAAAATTCTTCCAAAATTTTTAATATTGGCAAACCCTCATTAAACTAAATTTTTAAATAATCTTATCAGTCAAAATCTTTTTTACTAAAATCTAAATAGATTTGTAAATCCTCAATCATAGGACACCATTTAAAATAAAATTTTCTCAAAATCGTTTTCATAACTTTCAAATATTTTAAACCAAAATTTATCGTCATTACTTCCACTTAAAATTCAAGATTTAATAAACACGAAAATCGCAAGTTGTACAACTCAAATTTAAATAATTCATATGGCCATTTTTAAAAGCTAAGATCATTTTCAAACCAAATTTATAACTGTTCAAAGGTGTATAACTATAATACAATAAATCATAAACATCAAAACTCAAAAATTAAATAAATTTTTATATTTGTTCAAAGATGTATATATATCATCCAAAACTCATAAATATCACAACTCGAAAATCAAATCAATTTTATACTTATGCAAGGATGTATAACTATAATCCAATAAATCATAAATATCAAATCTTGAAAATCAGCCAATTTCTTAAACCAATTATGAAATTCTATAAATCCTCTGGTGTTTACTATTTAGAAATCTCAAGGTTAAAACTTTCTGTGGTAATATCCTACTTTACCACTTACTAATCATTAAATCACACTAAAAAGCCTTTTTAACTCTATTAGAGTCTTGAATGTATTCCAAATGCCAATATAACCATTCCAGCCATATGTGTGACCTATGAGCATATACTAGTGTAGTCATCTTCCTAGTTGACACTAAGCACGAAAATAAGAATCAACGGTAGAAAGGAATCAAGCAAGATGCAATTCAAGAAAGTCGGACGAGAGTTCAAAATTTGAAGCCAAGGGAAGAAGTCAAGCTGTATGGATGAGATTTCTAGATTCTAATCCTATGTTGCAGGCTCACATCGGTACAATAACGTAACAGAAGTGACAAACTTGACCTGCATGGGCCACCACAAAAACATGTAACGCCCCAGTCCCAAAGTACTTGGGACCAGATACGTATCATGCCAGCTGCATACATACGAAGCACACTCCAATATATAGAAACCTTGTATGTATACATAAGCTGTCAAATGTAGTAATCCAAGACGACTAAATCTCATCCATAATAAAAAGAATAATGGTATAAAATCAACTTAAATATTTATGGTACAATCGTTGGACGGAGACAAAGTCCACTACCAACTATCAAAAGGAGATAAAGTATACAAGAAAACGATCCAAGAAAGTATCAAGACGAACCAAGAGCGATCATCTTCGAAAAAATGGAGACGCCCACAATCTTGGCTAGAATACCTGTAGTAAACCATGAAAGCACACACCTGGAGAGATAACCAGGTCCTCAGAGGGACGTAGCAAGATACAGGAAGAACATGCCATTATAACTGCATAAATAAAAATACTATAAACTACAACACAATAGGGTTCCTAACCATTTATGTGATATGCACTTTGAGGACAACGTTCTACGCAGGGGCTGTAACGGATTCACGCAAGCAAGTAATAAAGAGTGGCCGTCAAGTAGCGCTCATCCGAGACGCTATCGGCCGGGCAGCACGTAGTGCTCATCCGAGTCACTATCATCCATAATGTGTGTAAAAAGTAAATATAGCCCCTACGCTAGTAGCTGTCCCCTCCTCCCAATGATACTGTACATGCATCGTAACCACGATACACCAACACGTATCGTTTCTACCACACGGTTTTATAATAGATCACTGTCAAGTCTTCTAATATGCATCTATTGACAGTTATTCCTATGCATACACACGGGTAATCAGCCAACACGCAAGTGACCACTGTATGATACTCACAACTCACACACAACTCGTGATACAATCGTGACAAAGTTAATGACATGCACTCTATTGACGGCAGTCTCTTAACTCTAGGTCTACAAGCAAAAGAAAATAATAAACAAGGAATATAGATACAATAAATGAAATAAAATGCAACTAAATGTAAGCAGTAAAGATGGCAAGGTAGCTTGCCTGAGGTTATGTGCAAAAGAGAATAATCCAGTAGCTCGAACCGGCAAATAAACAAAGCAAGAAAAGCTAAATCCCACAGATGACTCCGGATGCTGCAACAAACATCACGAACGAGTTTGGAATATAAGATATGTCTAGAAATGCCTATCCAAAAGTTATATTCTGGAATATTGGCAAAATCGTAATTTCGGGACAAAACGATGTCCGCCGTTGGACCCGCTTTCACCAAAATATGTGCCAAAATCTACAGTCTCTAAAGTCGTCAAACTACATGTCTACGGATTTGTTTTGAGGAGACAAACCCAACGGTATGTCCAATTTTGGATTCCGGTGGGCTGTGCACAAAATTGCCCATTGAGTGGGATTGTGGGCCCGCCAAAATAGCATCCCGATCAACGGTCTCAGAATCGGACCAAACTTGGCTCACAGGACCAGAAAAATATTTCGAGTCCAATGGCACAAGTTTCATCGCGATATGATGAGCATGCACAAAGTTGTGACTTAATTTGCAAAGGGTTGATACGGGGTATCTCGACGGATACGCACTGATTTCGTCGCGCACATGCAACGAAATCGGGTTCCATCAGTTCCCACACGTCGACAACATCCATACGCGCCTTTCGATACATATAGTGCGCGACCACGTTGCCCGGTTTGTCGGGGCACACGCCGTATCGGGTGTTTTTCCACTTTTTGAAAACAGAATTTAATATTTTTTTGGAAAACTTTAACAACGTGTAACTTTCTACATACTAGATGAAAAGTGAATCCAAAACGTGCGTTACAATCTCGGTTATGTTGTCTTTGATTGTCTTTAATTAGTTTCTACAAAAACTTAATATACAGAACAAAAATTGGCCGACAAGTTGATGTTTTAAAACAGTTTTTAATATTCCAGAAAAGTAGTTTTTCTCCAACTTCGTCTCGATTTTTCGAGCAAGTTGGATGGTCATGTCGAAATCCACCTGGGTGATCTCGAAGAGGGTCATGTGGGCTTTCTACACGAATTTACGGATCAAAAATCGGAGTAGAATTGACAAAAAAAATTGATCGGGGAAGTGGGATATCTTAAAGTAGAAAACTGTTGTTGTTGTCGTCGTGACGACCGGAAGACGGGACTGCTGTGGCTGGGCGCGGAGGTGCTCGCCGGGAAGGGGTTGGCCGAGGTTGGAGGAGAGAGGAGGAGGAAGGTGGAGGAAGAGATTTGGATTAAGGTTTTTTCTAAAACTTATAAATATATAACTTATATATATTAATATATGAAGGTGGGAGGGGTGACAAAAGGTCGGCCCAATGGTATTGCTGCTGCCTTCTTTTTTTCTTTTTTTTTTTGTTGAGGGCGCACAACCAAGCTGCTGTAGCTTCCATGCATGCATATGTGGTCGGTTCCCACTTTGGTGGGGCCGACCACATAGCCTTTTTTTTTCTTTTCTTTTCTTTACTTAAAACTTCTATATATATATATATATATATATATATATATATATATATATATATATATATATATATATATATATCCATAAATACACCAAAAATCTATTTAAAATTCAAATACCATTTAAAAGTTAACTATCCAATTATTTAATAGATTTGAGCATATCTACATATATATATAAATTCAATCCTTAATAAATCAACTCAAAATAATAATAATATTTAAATAGGAAAACATGTTTATTAAATCTCCACAAAATAACTTTAATAATAATAAATTAATAAGATCGTCCCATTGAGTGCACTTATACTGCACACCCTTTTTCGAGTCCACAAAATGTACTATTTTATAAAATATTATTTAAATAATAAAATACTAATAATTGCACAAATAATTAAATGATTTTAAATTGTACATGAAATTCAAAAATAATTTAGAAATTATTTTTACGTACATAAAATATGTCTACATGGCCACTTTGGTCCCACCACATGCTTGCATGGGCTTAAATTTGGTTCGGGCCCTGTTCGGGCTGAATTGGACAAACCGGGTCATCTGAAATTTAATATATAAAATAATATCTAAATAAAATATTTTAAATGCGTTATTTCACAACTCGGCCTGGTTTTTCTAGTTCGGACTGAACTATGGCTACACCTCCCACGACATGGCTAATATATTGGTCAAAGCACACTGCTACATCTTTCGTGCCAAAATTTATGGTAGTCTTGTGTTCAAAAGTTCAACAATGGCTAAGGTCATTTTTAATAATTAATAAAAAAACATAAATTGTAAAAATTCATTTTTAAGTCTAATAAAATAATAAAAATAATTCAAAAAAATAGGGGTTTTACAGTTCTTTCCATAGGGTTACATGCTTCTTATATTGCGATTGGCTTGTCATCGACTGTTTTACTTGTTTTCTAGATTTACGTGCACGTATAGAATATTATTCAGTTCTTTTGCTTGTCTATTGGTCTTCTTCGTGTTATTATGTCTTGTGATAGAGTTGTCCGTTCTACCCCTTGTTCTTGACTTGACCATTCTTGACTGGAAGTATCTTGCATTGTACTACAGTTGAGACATACTATAAATTGAGAGTATCTTACATTGTACTACGACCTATAGCAGATTCTTTGATCTTGATATTGATTGACTTGACAGGTGACATATTATAGATTGGGTGTATCTTGCATTGTACTACGATTTATAGGAGTCTACTTGACCTTGTATTCCTTTAGGAGTGGAGATCGATACTATAATTGGCTAATCTCGAATGGGAGTATCTTGTATTGTCCTACAGTCGAAACCTACTATAGATTGGAAGTATCTTGTATTGTACTACAAGCTATAGGGGTTAATCGTTTGATTGATAGCCAAGTCTAGTATTACATTTCCATATGACTTGTCGTGTCTTAGATGTCCTTCTTGAACCGTCCTTATCTTTCATACATGTTATTTATTGTTATATTAGTAGGCATGTTTATGTATCTTGCTAGTCTTCTGAGGACCTGACGATCTCTTCTTGTTGCTGGTTGCACGAAGTTAGTTAGTTGAGCATGTGGTAGTCGATTACATCTGCATGATTCAGGTATTTTGCTAGTGATATTGCTTTATTATCTTCTCGTGCTCTTATGATATATCCTGCTTGTTAGCCTAGTTTCATAGACTCATGTTATTCTTGGAGTCTAATCGGACAATATGCTAGTGGGCTGTAGACCACGACCCATAGTGTTCATTTTTATTTTATATACTCTTATGGATTGAGATATAGATTTTTCTTGCCATGATTAGGCAGTTTACCATGCTCTTGACAGCATTTACGTATTCGAGTCGGGCTGGAGTCCGCTTGATACGTAGCTGGCTTGCTCACGCTCTCGCATTCCGAAAAGCGGGTGTGGGTCGTGACAAGGACTTAGGAAAGCTGATATTATCCTGGAGATAAAGATCATCCAAACGAAAACTGGAGTGACATTGTCATAGTCTTATTATATTAAGAAGATGCTTACACGTTATGGGTATCAGAATCTTCCAGGGATCGATACGCCATAGAGGTGTGACAAGAAGCTGAAGCCAAATCCAAAGAAAAGCGTCAGGCAACTAAAGTATTCAAGCATCATCGAGAGTTTAATGTATGCGACTACTGCCACAAGGCCTAATATAGCTTTCGTTGTAGGGATGCTGATCGGTTCACGAGCAATCCAGGTGTGGGGCACTGAAAAGTTGTGAAGAGGGTTATGAGATACTTCTAGAGGACTCAGAAGTATGTATTGCACTACTACGGAGATCCAAAAATAGTGGAAGGCTTCAGTGATGCAAGCTGGTGCTCAGAAGTAGAGAGTGAAGGGTCCACAGGAGGATATGTCTTCTCCATCGGTGGAGCTATTACATCGTGGAAGTCAAAAAAAACGGACAATGTTGTCACACTCTTCTATGGAATCTGACTTTTATGCATTGGCGGCTGCAGCAGATGAAGCAGAATGGCTTCAAAAGCTCATGTATAATCTTCCAATGGTTGATCACAGATACAGGCGGTATCGATATACTACGACAACCAGGCGACTATAGCGGTAGCATCGAATGACCTCTTCAATGGTAGGAAAAGAACTGTGCGTCGAAGACACAGGGCAGTAAATGATCTTGTTAAAAGAGGAGTCATTGCCGTGGTTGATGTTCGGAGCCAGAAGAATCTGGCAGATCTGTTCACCAAAGTTCTTAAGCTCTAGCTGGTTGAAGACACAGCATATAAGATGTGCTTGAAGATACTCTGATATTGTGTCTTTATAATTCTACTATAAAGTTTTATGCTATTAGTTCAAAGAGAAGTCTACTAGGCATCTAGCTTTTAGTTCAAAGAATGACCATTAACTGAAAAAATATCAGGTATAGTAGGTAATACTTGGTATACTGCGGTGTCACGGACCTAGAACCACTGTTAGTGGGCAGTCCTCTGGATATTACGGGGTCACGTACCCAGAACCACTCTTAATGGACAATTCCTTTAGAACATTGTGAGTTTTAGACCCAGAACTACTATAAGTAGGCAATCCTTTGAGATGTTGTAGGGTTATGAACCCAGAACCACTCTTTGTATAGAACAAAGTCCTCTGGAAGGATTGCTTGGAAGCGTTAATAAGTTCTCGGGCATTTAGGATGTCGGACGTGTTTTACAGGAAGTACGGGTAGCACAGCACTATAAAGGAGCTTAGTACTCCATGCTACAGTGGGGTGACACCACATGAGGTACCTAGTGAGGGTAAAGCCTTGGCTTCGGGCCAAGTCACAGCAGCATAGCACCGCACATAGGCAAGAGGGCCTAATGTTGTATAATAAATAGTGGTAGGTAGCACTATAAAAAGGCTGGGCCTCATGTTATAGTGGTGTGACACGACATGAGGCAGTGCCTCGGCTTTGTAAATAATGTCACAACGGCATAACACCACAAGGAAGTGAAAGGCTTCATTCTGGGTAGTTCGGCACTACAAAAAGGCTAGGCCTCATACTACAGATGGATTGACACCACATGAGGCATTACCTCAGCTTCGAGCCATATCATAGCGGTGTAGCACTGCAAGGAAGCAAAAGGCTTCATGCCAAAGAATCTTTAAAAGAACTCACCTAGAGTGTATGGATAGAGATACAGGTCGTCTCTTGAGAAAAATCTTGTAGACACTCAAGATATATACACCAAAACCAGTATGGCATAAGGCCTTTAATGTGCAGCCAGAAGCACAGTTGATATCATTGTGTGAGTGGAAAGAATTACAGTTATGGTACAGAATTCAAGGCTTAGTTCATTCTTGTATCATGCTGTTATTTAACCCATACGGAAAGATTCAAGTCATAGCGACATCTAACCTAATACATGATGGACAGTCATTGTGGGGAACGCTCAACCCATATATAGAGGTATGTGAGGGTTTTTGGTATTTTGCCATAGAGACTAGAAAGATAGTCCCATATTGCCTAGGCCAAATGGATTGTATCTCTATATAAAGCATTACTTGTGTTGAGAGAATCACCTGAGGTGTGGAGAGGCACATAGGTGCTGTGTGGGGGCATTTTTCTAGTAAAAAGAAGGCTAACTCCACAATGAAGCATTCATACTTTTTGTCATGCTTATGGGATTATTTTCCTATGGAGCTAAGCCCCGAAGGGGCTTAGCGACTCGGACTCAGACTCCAGCTCGGGATTGGGCTCGGGCTTAAGGGCACAATGTAGCTTTTTGTTGGTGCACTTTTGTAACTCCTCTTTCTGGAAATTTTTGAAATATTTTTTTATTCGATTTAAATGGTGATTTTAGAATTTTATAAATAATTATTTAGTTAATTATAACGGTAGATGACTTTAGCCATGGTTGAGTTTTGAAGTACCAGACGACTAGGAATCGTGGCACAGGTAGTGCAGTGGCGTGCCTTGACTAGCGTTCTAGCCATAGTGGGAAAGGCGGAGCCATAAGTGTGTACCAGCTAGAAAAACCAGGCCAAGTTACGAATTAACCTCTATAAATAATTTTAATTAGTTATTTATTAATATAAATAATTTTAGGAGATCCGATTGTACCAAGTTGGCTAAGACTGAACCCAAACCAAGCACAAGCCCATGTAGACATATAGTACGTCCAAAGAGGCCCATGTAGATAATTATAGGGGTGATTTAATTAGTGTATTTATTTTAGTCGCTAAATAAGTAATTTTATATAAATGGGCATTGTATATGATATGTGTGTATTGATATTTGGTTTCTGAGTGTATAATGACATGTCTTAGAAAATATCTTTTAGATTGTGAGAATTGCTAGGCTATATATATATACTGGTGAATATATAGGTACGTATATTTATAGTATACAAATATTAGGCATTACGTGTATATTAAAATATCTTATTTATATAAACTTCATCAAAATTTCTTATATTCAACTAAAGCGTGTGTGTGTGTGTATATATATATATATATATATATATATATATATATATATATATATATATATATATATATATATATATATATATATATATATATATTGGTAGCTCATTTGATAGTCTCGTTTTATATAAATATAATATATGCATATTATATGGTATATTGGTATTTATCATATATGTATAAATATATATGTAAATGAAATGTAAATAGTTATATATATAATATATCTATATAAAACAAAAGAAATAAATTATAAATACTTTTATTTTATCATTTTGTTGTTTTTGGAATTTCATACAAGCCATAATATTCGAGTTTAATACTCAAGTGTATTGTATATATGCATATATATGTATATGTATATATATACTTGTATGTATACATAAATGTATATATAAGTATATATAAGCACTAAAACAAAAGAAAAAAACCCAAAGCACCCGAAGCCCAACCCGATCCCAGCCCAGCCCAAGACCCCACACCTCCTGGCCCGAGCCCCCAACTTTCCACAAAGCCGAGCCCGAAGGAAAACTCGCGTATATACGTATCAATAGATAGAGAGATCGAGATCGAGAGAAGTGCAGTAAAACCCTAACCTTAACCCGCACCCAGCCCTGGCGACCTCCCCACACCGCCATGGGAGGATATCGGCCGGCCAAAGTGCCGCCAGGCCGACCGTGCCCGCGGCCATGCCAAAGGATACCGAAAGCATCCAACCCTACTTCGCAACACGATTTCTCAACGATCGTTCGATCGTTTTACATCCCGTAAACTCTGGTATGCACCTAACCTAACCCCATTCGCTTCGATTGATTAGTTCGATTTACTTCGCACTGCACGCGTCATAAACCGAGCCCAAAGATCGACCAAAACCTGTTTGCAAATAGCAAAACAGAGCAGTCCCGACCCTAAGTTGGAAGGCAAATATCTGCCAATCCAAATCGAGTTTTCAAAATCCACTTGAAGGGACATGTAGGCGACATAACCACAATTAAGAGCCTTTTCATATTCTCCGATTTCATCCAGCATGTGAAATGTATTTTGACTTCCAAAACCAACAAAAACCTATTTTTTAAAATAATAAGAATATTAAAAAACTCTTCAGTACGACGTGCATCCCGCCAAACCGGACGACGCGGCTGCGAACCAAAAGTATCGAAAGGTGCGTATTGACTTTACGGACGTGTGGGCTTTGACGGTTCAAATTGGTCACGTGTGCGCGACGAATTTGATGCGTATCCGTCGAAATTCACCGTAGCGGCCTTTGTACAAATTTTCTAATTACTTTGTGCACGTTCGTCAGATCGAGACGAAACTTGTGCCAACAAGACCATATCATTTTTTTGGTCCTGTATGCCAAGTTTGGCCCGATTTTGAGACAGTTGATTGGATCGCCGTTTTGTGAGCCCCACGATCTGACTCAACGGACAATTTTGTGCACGACTTGCCAAAATCTAACTTTGGACATACGATTGGGTTTATATCATCAAAACGAATCCGTAGACATGTTGTTTGACGACTTTAGAGACCATTGACTCTGGCACGCTTTTCGGTGCAAAGCGGGTCCAACGGCGGACATCATTTTGGCCCGAAATGATCGTTTTGCCCGTGTGTCCATAATTGGACTTAAGGATATGCAATTCTAGATAATTTAACTATTCTGAGAATGTTGGTAATGTTTGTTTCAGCTTTTGGAGACAGTTGTAAGATTTGGACTTTATAGCTTACTAGTTGACGGTATATTGTTGGTTCTTCGTGCTACCACCAGGCAAGTATACCTTGCCTCCCTCTATAGTTTATTTCATGCTTATATTGTTTTTCTTTTAGTTATATGTTATTATTTAGTTTTCCAGAGTTGATTTGGTTGACATGCCTCTTCTGCTTGTTGACACGCTTGTCATACGGAGGTTAGTATCAAGGATTTTGTTTATACTTCTTGACTGTCGTTCATGTGATTTACCATGTGTGTGACCTGATTCCATGAGTACTAGCTGGGCGGAGAAGTTTTTTAGTAGACATGTGGACTATCCAGAAATATCTCCAAAATGTCTATTCTTGACTGATAGCAGCTGCACACAACACATGCAGGGTGCCGGATTTACCCCCTTGTCGTTCACATGTCAAATCTGAGATTTCAACACACGTAGATAGTTCATGTTTGCTTGCTAGTAGATCATTTATGAGTACTTGTTCCTGTGTCCGTGTTCATAGTACTTGTTAGTTTCTGTCTCATTCCTGGTTATTTCTTTATGTATGATAAACTGTTAGATAGGCATGTTTTATGTATCTTGCTAGTCCCCTGAGGACCTGATGATCTCTTCAGGTAGCTGGTTGCATGAAGTTAGTTAGCTGATTGGGATGATAGTTATTTACATTGAAGGATCCAGGTATATTGATATCACACTTATTTTCTATTCGTGCTTTCATTCCTTATCATGATATATTCTGTTTGTTGGCTTACTTTTAGACTCATATTAATTTTTGGAGTCTAATCGGACATATATGCTAGTGGCCTGTAGACCACGACCCATAGTATTCATTTATGTTTCATATTCTTATTGTGGATTGAGATATAGTGTTGCGTTGCCATGATTTGACCCATTATATAGTCCAGACAGTGTTTACGTATTCGAGTTGGGCTGGAGTCTGCTCGATACGTAGCTGGCTTGTTCACGAGCTCGCGTCCGAAAAGCGGGTATGGGTCATGACAACTTTGTACTTCAACATCGGTGCATAGCGCTTTGTGCGCTCATCTTATGCGCGAGTCGCATGCACAGGCGTATGGACAAGAACATGCGCAGGGGCATGCGTGGGCTAAGTGCAGCTATGCGCATTTATATGCGCACATGTACTGTTGCAGGAATGTGCTTCTGTACTGCTGCATTGCTGCGCTGCTGTGCTATTGTACGCTTGCAGTGCTATCCGTCTGTACTGCTGTACAGCTACGCATAGGCATACTTGTTGACGGGCTGAGTGGGCGCAGGGGCTCAGGTGACGATTGATGTGGCTGATTGGAAGATTTGAGCAGTTATAGAAAGATTGAGTCAATTATTCATATTCTACTTTTATGGGATTTGAATTTAATCCATTCAAATATTTCCATTATTCGCTCCTATCTTTTCGCGATCGGTTACGGCCATTATTAGAGATTAGGGTTTCAATCCAACACTATAAATACCCTCTTCGTGCCTTCATTGAGGACTACTTAGAAATTAAGGGACGAAGAGAGTTGCACAGCCGCTGCGATTGGAGTCCATGGAGTTCAACGAGTTCATGAAAAGAGGTAACAACGAGCGTTCTAGAAGTTCTTTCGAACTTGTTGGTTCGGGGAGCATATCGCAGTAGGGCAAATCTTGCTTTGAGCAACGGTGATCTTCATCACCCAGCAAAGTTATCTTCATCAACGTCAGATCTCACAAAGAGATTAATCCTTCAACTCTGGTTCTCACAAAGAGACGAGTCATCAACCTCGTATCTCACAAAGAGAACGACTATTTATCTCCGTGTCTCACAAAGAGATCAAGGTTTCCATCTAAGGTCTGTTTTGGAAATAACATAAATCAAACCATAGGTTGTTCCTAAGTGCTCTATCTAATTGGCATGCCACCCTTCGTCGAGTGTCTTTATTGTTCCAAGTCCAGATATGGCCACTCCTCTCGATTCCTCTTAAGCTCGACTGGAGAAGGCAGTGTTTAAAGTCTTACAAGATAGGGCCAGGTATCGGTCGTCCCCCGAGTTTTCGCGGCCATATACTAGCGCGTTAAAGTCCTCCACGAGTAACAGAGGTAGCTTATATCTCTCCGCCAATAAGCTCAACTGTATGATTTCCTGCCATAATTTTTCATGCCTTCTTCTATCGTTGTGTCCATACACAGCGCTAAATAAGTGTTTAAGTCCATCTTTATTAGTAAGTTCTACCATTATCAACTGTTCTGACATATGCATAACCTGTCCGGCCCACCTAAGGGTATTCCAAAGTACCCAAATCCTGGCCATATGGCATAATTATAGGTTGTGAACTTGACACCAAGTCGATGGTGTTCTCATTTCAAGAATTTTACTCGACTTAACTTTTCGATTACAATATCGCTTATACAGAACTTTGCTATCTATGAAGCAAGTTGTTTATCTCCCTCCATCTACCCAAAGAATACGCCCTTCTGACATTCCAAGTGAGGATCGACATTTAAATATCAATAATATCCCTCTGTACAACTCCAGTCCTAACAACTGAGGATATTGCTTGGTCCATCTGGCTCATAACTGCATCTTCTCCACCATGGTTCCTATCCGCATCTTCTCTACCTTGGTGTCTCGTCTCCTGAAGTAGTCAGTCCCAAACGGGGTTGTCTTGGTAGACCTCCAAACATCCTTTGTAAGTAGTGTTTTCTTGTATTGAGGTTGCATGCCTTTTCCTACTTATGAATTTGTCATCCTTCTGTCTCTGGCCTCCTAAGCTCACATTCCTTCCGATAAAAGTTGTACCCCTCAAGTCTAGACCCCTTTGTGCATGGAATACTACCATCTGACCCAACTCCCTCTCCATGCTGTGATCCTGGTCCGCTCTGTCCTCTTCCATAGGAACCTGTGCTTTTCTGGCTGCACCATCATCGACTGGTGTAAACACACCACTCTTATCTACCACCAACATCGACTCCTCGCCCCGCTCAGGCATAGCCGCATGTTCTTCTCTCACCTCAGCTACATGATCGAATGAATTACTGTTTTGCATGTCGTAGTATCATGGCCGAAGTAGGCACATTTACTGCAACCATGTGGAATCCACTCGTATACGACATCCTCAGTAAGGATTTCACATGTAGGAATCTCATACTCTAATGTTCTTGGAGGTTTCTATCTGCTTTAATCTTAATGAAGACTCTAGCGTACATTAGCCTGGTGTGGTAGGCAGTGGCCTCGTCTGCCTTGATAGGGTTTCCAGTAGTGCTCATAAGTCTCATTAGAAGTAGTATGCCCTAGTATTTAACTGGAAATCCAGGAACCTTATCCATGCTGGGACTGTGTTTAGAACATCACTCTCGCACTTCAGGTCTGGTGTCCACTCCTTCAGGATGATGAGCCGTCCATCGAATGTCCATGGCCCGCCCTACAAAATATGAGTCACATCTTCCTGGAGACTAAACTTAACAAAATAGAATCCGTTTTCCCTTGCAAAGAATTCTATGGTGCCCTTTGGTCTCGAAACTATTTACGTATACACGCATATGTTCGAAGAAGGTTTTATCGACCAGTACATAAAGGACTATGATGTTCGTCCAGTATGTTGTTGTTTGCCATTAAAACAAGAAGAACAAACTTTTTTGTATTAAACTTTTGTATATAATTACAAATAGAACAGAGTACAATATAGGACTTAGATTTAGTCCTAGGAGTACACTTTTGTTTTTATCTGAGAATCGTGGTGATCGAGAGAGTGGTAATACGTTGACTCCGTTGACGATCTGACGATGATCTCGAACTCTCTGAAGGTCTGGATTGCTCTGGAATGGGCAGTGACTTGAAGATGATTGAGACTCTTGCAAGTGCTCTGAATGTTGATGCGGTTGAAGTATTTCGAAAGTGGAGAATGAACCGTAGAGAGGTTGAATGAAGGAATGATCCTTCTATTTATAGGCAGCATAAAGATCTGCTTATGCGTACATGTGTTATGTGTCTAAAGAGATTGCACGTAGGGACGCTATGTGGCTGATGCTATTGGGCGCATAGATGATGTGCCCCGAAGTTGGAGCTGAATCTGTTTGAGCTGTACTATTGGCCTACGGAGGAGCTGACGCATGGCAGTTGGAAATTCGGCTATTGCTGAGATCTTGGGTTGTTAGCACCCATTCGTAGGCCGAACTGAGTCAAAATGACATGTGGCATGTGTCTATGGCTCAAAGATCTCGAATTTGGTGGAGCGTGATCTGTCAGGATGCACCTAAGATCTGACGCATGAGAGGACTTGGTCTATGACTTTTAGGAGTCACAAGCAAGTCTCGACGCATAGCTTTTGAGGCGCATGGCGGTGGAGGTGCATGCAGGGACTTGACTTCTGTCTTTTGGGATCATGAGCAAGCCTGGGTGCATGGCTTTTAAGGCGCATATAGAACTTTGGGCGTGTGGCTATTGAGGCGCATGCGAGTAATCAGTCGGCCACGTGGTGGGACACAGCTGTAACCGCCAGAATAAGTAATGATGAAGCTGACGTCATCGGCTCTTCATTTTCTCTAAAAGTTGTCAACTATTTAGTCTTCAAGAAGCGTGCTGCCAACTCTGTCACATATGCTTGATGGGTGATGAGCCTGAGTGGGCGCATCTTTGTACATCACTGGGCACATCATTATTTGCTCCACTGGGCACATTTGTATGGGGTGCATGGTACTAACGAGCGCATCCGCCACGTGGCGTATACTTATTGGTGAGTCTTTGTTGGCTTTTTCGAGGCATTAATGACTTCTTTGATGTTGAATTCGAAGGGACATATTATTACCATAAATTCAAGTTTATTGCACTGACTTCGGAAAAGTTACCACTTGGCACATGGGTTTAATTTACCCTTGCCTATAAATAGCAGCATGAAGAGAAGTTTGTTTCTCGTTTTATTTTCCTTTCCGAATGGAGATAAACTCGACCGGTCCTCCTCCTTGGCGAGACGCTGTACTGTGGGTTGCAGATCTCCTCGTTCGAAAAAGCTTTGACGACGAACTCCTTCAGAAGAGTCAGATGTGCCGAGTTGGTTGTTCATGTTCATGTACTTCATCAACTGTGTGACATGATGTTGATTACTGGGTTTGGGTTTTACCGCACTCCTGTTTTTGTTATGCTGGAAGCGCCGTAGGCAAGGTGCCTGTTGCATCCAAAGATCGGGGTTGTAGCAGACTACCCCGTTCTGCTCTATATCTGCTTCATTAGCTGAAGCACTCGTATGTTGACCAGAAAGTGATTCGCCCTAAAGGGACAGGATGATGCGCCTAGCTGAGTCGTCAGAGTGATGAGCCTAGCTGAGACATTTGAGTGATGCGTCTAGCTAAGATATCTGAGTGATGCGCCTAACTGAAGTTTTTTAGGCGCTATAATATGTGGCTAAGGATTGTTGGACGGAGCCCGGGGTTGGCAGTATTATAACGCTGGGTGTAGGATTGACAGTATTATAACCAAATTATAATGCCAATTTGGCAACACTCAGCCGGTACACCCAGCTTTATAATACTGCCAGCGTTATAATATACGGCTAAGTATTGTTGGACGGAGCCCGGGGTTGGCAGTATTATAACGCTGGGTGTACCGGAGTGCGGTTCACGACACCGGTTCACAATCCTTAGCCGTATATTTTATTTTCTGCCGTCAAGCTCTATTGTCTAATGAATACTGTATCTCCTGGGTATGATAGGGAGACCAGTTTTATTATTGGGATACAAATCGAGGCATCGGAGAATATGCTTGTGAAGGCTCGGACGTATCGTCAGCCCGATGTTGTAACTTTTATGGTTGCCTCTACAGCACAAACGGAGGGTTCACAGGGGGAACCTGCGTCTAGCCAATTGAAGAGGCGTGCTTCGACAGATGTGGATTCCTCTGCGCCCAAGAAGCCCAGAAAGGTGCTGGCAACCAAGTCGGGGGCGACACAGTTTTACCTTTGGCAGTGTCGACAGAGTCCATTCCTGAGGTGGTAACTAGATCAATACCAGTCCGATTCAATTTTTCTTTTTGTGCTTATCCACCTCCTCTTTGCTGGAAGTGTTAAAGAAGAAGCTCCGATCATCGAGGCCAGGTTCAGGTAGGCCGAAGGAGGTTGCGAGCTCGTCTGATGAGCGTATCCCTCTAATTGTGCAATCTCCTGTGGAGGAGGCCACAGATGATGATGTCAAAGTGGTGTCACCCGCATTTCTCGTATTTTTCGTATTTTGTATTTATACTCGTATCTGGATTTTGGCATGTATTTTTATTTTTCTCAACTGGTGGAATTTTGGTATTTCTCATATTTTGGATTTTGCCATGGCTCGGTTTTAATTGGTTTGGGTTGGTTTGGTTTGGTTTAATGTGTATTGGAACATCTTAGCCTATGCTCCACCCTCAACACACCACATCCCACCCTCTTTAAAACTCCACCAACCTTTTTTCTCTCCTCATAAACCTCCATTAATTTCTTCTTCTCCTTCCTCTACACAACACTCTTCTCCTTCCTCTCCACAACACCACCCATAGGCAAGTGCACCTTGCCTTCACATGAGAACCCTCTTTTATTTGTCCATTTGCTAGATTAGGACATGGTGATCAATATTAGAACTTGGTATTTTGTGATTTGGAGTCTCCATTGTTCTAGATCTAAGTTTTCCCTATTTTCGGTTTTACATGGTTTTGATCTATTTAAGTTGGATTTTCATGGGTTTTGATGTTTCCATGTGGAAGAGAGTTCAATTTCACCTTGGTTGGAACTTTGGAAATCTGGATTTGGAGTTCGGATGGCCAAGTTGTGATGCTTTGAAGTTTTGGGAAACCATTGGAGTTTCTTCTCAGCCATGGAGAAGAAGACCCATGCCCTGCGTGCGTGCTTTTGCGCGTACGCAGCTTGCCCTACGTGCGTGTTTTTACGCGTACGCAGCTCTCATGCGTGCGTGTTTTTACGCGTACGTAGCTCTCTTGCGTGCGTGTTTTTACGTGTATGCAGCTCTCCTGCGTGCGTGCTTTTGTGCGTACGCAGACTTGAGTATGCTTCCTGTTGGAAGCGTGTCTTCTGGTACACAGACTTGACCGTGTCCTGGTACGCAGACTTGAACGTACCCTGGTACGCAAACCTGAGCATGCCCTGGTACGCAGACTTGAGCGTGCCCTGGTACGCAAACCTGAAGGTGCCCTGGTATGCAGACTTGAGTGAGCCCTGGTACGCAGACTTGAGCGAGCCCTGGTACGCAGACTTGAGCGTGCCCTGGTACGCATACTTGAGCATGCCCTGACTTGAGCGTACGCCTGACTTGAGCGTACGCTTCGTCCTGCGTGCGTGTTTTTACGCGTACGCAGCTTCCCTGTGTGCGTGCTTTTGTGCGTACGCAGCTTCCCTGTGTGCGTGCTTTTGTGCGTACGCAGCTTCCCTGTGTGCGTGCTTTTGTGCGTACGCAGCTTCCCTGTATGCGTGCTTTTGTGCGTACACAGCTCCCCTGCGTGCGTGCTCTTGTGCATACGCTGCTCCCCTGACCCCTTGCTTAACCTATTGGCTTTTGGAGTATTGGTTTTATTTCTCGACTTGGTTTCTCTTTTGTGATTGGGTTTTTCCTGAGATCTGTTCAACACAGCACGACTATCTTGAACCGACACGGTCTAACACGGTTTTCAAGTGATTGTTTATGACTAGTACGATTCTCAGGATTTTCTGTGGATTATGATTCTGGTATTCTCTGATCTCCTTGCTAGTAACCCAGTGGGGTGCACACCTAACTTGTAACTCGTAATTAATCCTTGTGACTTGATAACTTGATAAGTGGCCCGTGGCGGCGCACTCTTGACTTGACTTGACTTGTAACTTGTAACTGGTAACATGACTTGATAACTTGATAAGCTGTTACGACGGCTACCTGACATGACCTGACCTGTATGAGTAACCTGGACACCGTGGGCGATTGTGCTTGTACAAATAATCTAGTCCTGTCTTGCATCATGTCTAGGAGGGGACTCCTGAGTACCACGGTCAGGAGTACCTGCTGAAATGGACTAAGGTTAATGACTAGTATAATTTACTAGACATGAAGAGATGTTCCCCAGTTACAGGCGATCCCGTTATCCCGGCCGCAAATGTTTGGACTTGTAGCCTGCCGACGAGTAGGGCACATTTCCAGCCCACTGTTATGTGGGGCACCCACCATTGTCACCTAAATGATTGAACTCTATTGTCACTCTTATTTATTGTACTCTCTAAATTGTCACTGTAATATTCGCCTGGATAACCTGGATAGCTGCAGGGCCTGTGACTACTTGGAGCATCTCATTGCATCTTGCTAGTAACTAGGATTATGACAACCCTAGTTAGTTAATGTAGAAAGTCGTAGGCAATGATTGGCCGTGATTGCTTGGATGGAGTCTAGTCCAGTAATGTATTGTCTAGAAGTGATTGATTGAAAGATTGTGCCAGAATGATTGAATGATTGTCACTCCAGATTGTCACTATAATGATTGTCACTCCAGATTGTCACTATAATGATTGTCACTCCAGACTGTCACTATAATGATTGTCACTCCAGATTGTTACTATAACGATTGCACTCTTCATTGTCTCTTTTATCATTGATCTCTCTCCTTTTTACCTTAATGATTGGCACCTTTAGCAATAAATGATCAGAGACTAAGTTCTGTTCAGGCGAAGGGTTACAATCTCGGTCCTTGTTTGGTTTAAGGATTGTAACCTGGCTTCCGGAATAGTATCTTCGTTTTCTCTTCATATATTGTTCCGCTATTTTTATTGAACATGATTCTCCAGTTCTTTTATGTCAATGATGCTTCTCTTAATTATTTTCTCTGATTGGGACAAGTGCATTGGTAGTGCACAAACCTCAATCTGTGTTACTTATTTTTGCTTTTTCTTACGTATTGAATGCTAATGATTTGTTGGTTTTAGTTCTTAAGTGAAGCATCCTTTGTGGCACTTGCTCTTTCTGGGGTCTGACCCAGCTGGTTTTGTATGGCCAGATTCCGGAGCAGCTCCAGAGGATCTACCGGTTTTCCAGCCCGATGGTGAACACCAGACGTAACCAGAGCATCGAGTGGATTTCTTTTGCTCTCCCACTGTAATATTGTAATTTATTCTTTTGAGGCATTTAGCCGACGAGCAAGTGTTAGCTCGATTTTACTTACTTACTGTCTGCCTACGGGCTGTAGCATGAATGACAAGCCCCGGGGGTTGATCATGTATGACTGAACTCTTGCTAGTCCTCACATTTTGTAACGACTAGCTTCATGATCATTCCGAATATGTAATGTATAGGACGCCTTACTATTGTGTATTTGGTGGTCTGACATCTTGTAACTATTATTAGTTGGTTGAGATTGAGACAATAGGCTACCTTATGACCTTAAGAGACTGCTGGATTGTAGTAAAACCCTCACATATCTAGACAGCCGTGACCGTATAGCGGTGTGGATTACATTCCGTTATACGTAGCTGGCTATGTCTGCCCCCGCTCTCCAATATTCTGGTTCTGGGGCGTGACATGGTTTAAGTGGTGGCCCATGCAGGTCTTGTTAATCAAGATGTGTGAGGGTTTACCGGATAGATGTCTCAATATGTACTCTCCCTTGATCTCCACTTGTATCTTCATATCTCCTTGAATTCCTGACTTGATAACATGCTTGTATCATTGATCTATCCTGGTCCTTCCTTAATATCCCTGGTGTCATTTTCTCTAGTGACATCGTTCCTGTTGATCAGCCAGAAGGAGCTCAGTCCTCAGCAGCAGCCTCCCGAGCCGTGCCTCCTGGAGAACCAGTACCGCCAGTTCAGCCCGTCCAGCCAGCGGGGTCAGAGGACGAAGGCTTGGTAGGACTCATCCGTGAGTTGCTTGCGTCCCAAGATCGTCAGGGAGATGCCCTGCACCAAGTAGTACAAGATACTCTGAATAGAAGTGGTCCTCGAGGAAACAGTGCGGTCAACAGTTTCAAGCACCTGAACCCTCCATTCTTCGATAGCAGCGAGGATGCCATTACTGCCGATGCTTGGCTACAAGATATAGAGGTGGTTCTCGAAGCCGCGAAGATTCCAGAAGACGAGAAGGTGGCTGTGGTGCGCCTACAGTTATTGGATCTAGCCCGCAGTTGGTGGGCCATACAAGCAGTAGGATTGGCAACACCTGTCTCCTGGGCAGTGTTCAGCAAAAAGTTCCAGACCAAGTATTATGATGCAGTGGCTCGATATGACTTGCAGACTAGGTTCAGTAATCTTAAGCAGATGGGGAGGACGGTCGACGGTTATGCG
The DNA here is from genome assembly GCA_029216955.1 of Iris pallida. NCBI lineage: Eukaryota > Viridiplantae > Streptophyta > Magnoliopsida > Asparagales > Iridaceae > Iris > Iris pallida. The sequence goes on from JANAVB010028620.1 coordinate 4,056,445, forward strand.
GCCGAATTTTCCAGACTCAGTCGATTTGCTCCCACCTTGGTGGCAACCGAGTTTGATAGAGCGCAGAGGTTCCAGCAGGGACTTCACCTGGAGATTATATTGGCAGTGGAACAGTTCGAGCATCAGACCTGTGATGCGGTGTTGCGAGCAGCAAGGAGGCACGAGTATACCTCCCAGAGAATAGTGGACAGGACCGGAGGTCGGAAGCGGTCCCATAGTCAAATGAATCAGTCTTCAGCCCCAGCCCCGGCAGCCAGGGCTTTGACTATTGGAGCTCCGAGGCGAGCGGCCTCAGTGACGTTGGTTCAGCACTCAACCCCGACGTACTCTCAGCAGAAACAGAAGCAAGCGCAGTCTTCCATCGTGGGCTGTTCTTATTGTGGGAAGCCTGGACACGTGGAAGCGGAGTGTCGCAAGGCGTTGGGATTGTGTTTATTGTGTGGAACACCGGACCATAGGGTGGGGTCCTGCCCATTCAGAGTTGATTCAACATCATTAGTATCTAGTCCCTCGGTTAGGGGACCAGCACCAGTACCAGCACCAGCTCCAGTTCACTAGCAACAGCAGTTCCCATTCCCGAGGCCATTGCCGACTCAGGCCCAGACTTTCCAGCAACAGAACCCGCAACAGTTTGCCCTGGCCCAGATCCAGAATCGGCAGAGAGGTATCTGTGTCCTATTGTCTTGCTTTCCACCATCGTTATGCGGGACACATGTCATGTTTCATGTATCCTAATTGTGACGGAACATCTCGGACCTGAGCCATATCCTTGGTCATTCGAAACTGGTTATTGGTACCAACCCTTTCGTATGAGGATAGGCCTGTGTCATGTTTGACCAAAGAGAGAGACCTTAAGCGCAAGACTATCAGTTTAGTTCGTGTTGCTTGAGTTCATCGCTCCTTGGGAGAGTCAAACGTGGGAGTGTGAGGATGATATCCGATCACGTTATCCCAATCGGTTTGGCTCGTGAGGTGTAATATCTTCCTTATGCCTTGCACTTCGATTCCTTGTTTGTATGTATGATTGTATGATTGATTGGTAGCATAGATTGTTTGCGATAGTATAGCTGTCCCGATATCTCTAGCCTCTTGATTAAATTTCGAGGACGGAATTCTTTTAAGGTGGGTAGAGTTGTCACCCTCATTTCTCGTATTTCTCGTATTTCGTATTTATACTCGTATCTGGATTTTGGCATGTATTTTTATTTTTCTCAACTGGTGGAATTTTGGTATTTCTCGTATTTTGGGTTTTGCCATGGCTCGGTTTTAATTCGTTTGGGTTGGTTTGGTTTGGTTTAATGTGTATTGGAACATCTTAGCCTATGCTCCACCCTCAACACACCACATCCCACCCTCTTTAAAACTCCACCAACCTTTTCTCTCCTTATAAACCTCCATTAATTTCTTCTTCTCCTTCCTCTACACAACACTCTTCTCCTTCCTCTCCACAACACCACCCATAGGCAAGTGCACCTTGCCTTCACATGAGAACCCTCTTTTATTTGTCCATTTGCTAGATTAGGACATGGTGATCAATATTAGAACTTGGTATTTTGTGATTTGGAGTCTCCATTGTTCTAGATCTAAGTTTTCTCTATTTTTAGTTTTATATGGTTGTGATCTATTTAAGTTAGATTTTTATGGGTTTTGATGTTTCCATGTGGAAGAGAGTTCAATTTCACCTTGGTTGGAACTTTAGAAATCTGGATTTGGAGTTCGGATGGCCAAGTTGTGATGCTTTGAAGTTTTAGGAAACCATTGGAGTTTCTTCTCAGCCATGGAGAAGAAGACCCTTGCCCTGCGTGCGTGCTTTTGCGCGTACGCAGCTTGCCCTGCGTGCGTGTTTTTATGCGTACGCAGCTCTCCTGCGTGCGTGTTTTTACGCGTACGCAGCTCTCCTGCCTGCGTGTTTTTACGTGTACGCAGCTCTCCTGCGTGCGTGCTTTTGTGCGTACGCAGACTTGAGTACACTTCCTGTTGGAAGCGTGTCTCCTGGTACGCAGACTTGAGCGTGCCCGGGTATGCAGACTTGAGTGTGCCCTGGTACGCAGACCTGAGTGTGCCGTGGTACGCAGACTTGAGCGTACCCTGGTACGCAGACCTGAGCGTGCCCTGGTACGCAGACTTGAGCGAGCCCTGGTACGCAGACTTGAGCGAGCCCTGGTACGCAGACTTGAGCGTGCCCTGGTACGCAGACTTGAGCGTGCCCTGACTTGAGCGTACGCCTGACTTGAGCGTACGCTTTCTCCTGCGTGCGTGTTTTTACGCGTACGCAGCTTCCCTGTGTGCGTGCTTTTGTGCGTACGCAGCTTCCCTGTGTGCGTGGTTTTGTGCGTACGCAGCTTCCCTGTGTGCGTGCTTTTGTGCGTACGCAGCTTCCCTGTGTGCATGCTTTTGTGCGTATGCAGCTTCCCTGTGTGCGTGCTTTTGTGCGTACGAAGCTCCCCTGCGTGCGTGCTCTTGTGCATACGCTGCTCCCCTGACCCCTTGCTTAACCTATTGGCTTTTGGAGTATTGGTTTTATTTCTCGACTTGGTTTCTCTTTTGTGATTGGGTTTTTTCTGAGATCTGTTTAACACATCACGACTATCTTGACCCGACACGGTCTAACACGGTTTTTAAGTGATTGTTTATGACTAGTACGATTCTCGAGATTTTCTGTAGAATATGATTCTGGTATTCTCTGATCTCCTTGCTAGTAACCCAGTGGGGTGCACACCTAACTTGAACTCGTAATAATCCTTGTGACTTGATAACTTGATAAGTGGCCCGTGGCGGCGCACTCTTGACTTAACTTGACTTGTAACTTGTAACTGGTAACATGACTTGATAACTTGATAAGCTGTTGCGACGGCTACCTGACATGACCTGACCTGTATGAGTAACCTGGACACCGTGGGCGATTGTGCTTGTACAAATAATCCAGTCCTGTCTTGCATCATGTCTAGGAGGGGACTCCTGAGTACCACGGTCAGGAGTACCTACTGAAATGGACTAAGGTTAATGACTAGTATAATTCACTAAACATGAAGAGATGTTCCCCAGTTACAGGCGATCCCGTTATCCCGGCCGCAAATATTTGGACTTGTAGCCTGCCGACGAGTATGGCACATTTCCAGCCCACTGTTATGTGGGGCACCCACCATTGTCACCTAAATGATTGAACTTTATTGTCACTCTTATATATTGTACTCTCTAAATTGTCACTATAATGTTCGCCTGGATAACCTAGATAGCTGCAGGGCCTGTGACTACTTGGAGCATCTCATTGCATCTTGCTAGTAACTAGGATTGTGACAACCCTAGTTAGTTAATGTAGAAAGCCGTAGGCAATGATTGGCCGTGATTGCTTGGATGGAGTCTAGTCCAGTAATGTATTGTCTAGAAGTGATTGATTGAAAGATTGTGCCAGAATGATTGAATGATTGTCACTCCAGATTGTCACTATAATGATTGTCACTCCAGATTGTCACTATAATGATTGTCACTCCAGACTGTCACTATAATGATTGTCACTCCAGATTGTTACTATAACGATTGCACTCTTCATTGTCTCTTTTATCATTGATCACTCTCCTTTTTACCTTAATGATTGGCACCTTTAGCAATAAATGATCAGAGACTAAGTTCTGTTCAGGCGAAGGGTTATAATCTCGGTCCTTGTTTGGTTTAAGGATTGTAACCTGGCTTCCGGAATAGTATCTTCGTTTTCTCTTCATATATTGTCCCGCTATGTTTTATTGAACATGATTCTCCAGTTCTTTTATGTCAATGATGCTTCTCTTAATTATTTTCTCTGATTGGGGCAAGTGCATTGGTAGTGCACAAACCTCAATCTGTGTTACTTATTTTTGCTTTTTCTTACGTATTTGTTGGTTTTAGTTCTTAAGTGAAGCCTCCTTTGTGGCACTTGCTCTTTCTGGGGTCTGACCCAGCTGGTGTTGTATGGCCAGATTCCGGAGCAGCTCCAGAGGATCTACCGGTTTTCCAGCCCGATGGTGAACACCAGACGTAACCAGGGCATCGAGTGGGTTTCTTTTGCTCTCCCACTGTAATATTATAATTTATTCTTTTGAGGCATTTAGCCGACGAGCAAGTGTTAGCTCGATTTTACTTACTTACTGTCTGCCTACGGGCTGTAGCATGATTGACAAGCCCCGGGGGTTGATCATGTATGACTGAACTCTTGCTAGTCCTCACATTTTGTAACGACTAGCTTCATGATCATTCCGAATATGTAATGTATGGGACGCCTTACTATTGTGTATTTGGTGGTCTGACATCTTGTAACTATTATTAGTTGGTTGAGATTGATACAATAGGCTACCTTATGACCTTAAGAGACTGCTGGATTGTAGTGAAACCCTCACATATCTAGACAGTCGTGACCGTATAGCGGTGTGGATTCCATTCCGTTATACGTAGCTGGCTATGTCTGCCTCCGCTCTCCAGTATTCTGGTTCTGGGGCGTGACAAGTGGAAGTCCCGTCCACTTTGGACCATGCTGGAGGTGACGCCATTGATGTAGTGGCGTCTGAGAATTTTGAGCCATCTCCATCAATTGTTCAGGGAGATGAAGTAGAGTCTTTACAGGTGGTGAAGCAATCGACAGCAGGAGCCCCGAAGACTGTTGTGGAGGCCCCGAAGGAGGTTACTGTACAAGGCCCTCCATGCGAGGAGGTTGAGTGGGACTTGTATCCTCCGGATGATGTCCCCAAGGAAGATGTTGAGAATGTTGAGGAAGACTCCATGACGGGCAGAGGAGAGCAAGCTGGGGAGTTGGCGGCAGAGCCTTCTCCTAGTCGTGACATAGAGCAACCGGCTTTGCGTCCGAATCTTCCAGCTGTATGGGGGAGAACTTCACTACTGAGCCCTACCCTGCCCCAGTGATGGGGGCTGAGGTAGGAGGGACGGTTCAACTGCCGAGTCCTACTTCCGGCCCGGTGACGGGTGTTAATGAGGGGAAAACTTGTTTGTCGAGTCCTGCTCCTGTCTTAATTGAAAAATAAAAGACGAAAGCAACCATTCTGCCCTCTGGTACCAACCTTGTCCTTCTGTCAGGGGTGGAAGGACTTGCCCCAGCTGCAAATGTTGCCTCTAAGCCTGTTACAGTAGGCCTAGACATTGGTGGGCCCTTCGGGGTCAATTTTGATAAGGAAAAAGGCCCCGTGGTGGAGGAGTCCCCTCTGTTCAACCTACTTGGAGGGCTGTGATAGGTCTCTCAAGTGACTTGGCTCCGGCGGCTGGTGGCTCTGGCGACATCACTGGTCAGACGGAGACTGCAAATATTGAAGCTCCGGTCATAAACCCTGAAGGCATGGAGGCTAAAGATTCTACGAGTCAAGTGGTGGCTAAACTGTCATGCCAGGATGTGACAGCCTCTGTAGGTTTGACTGCTCTTCCAGCTTATATTGTGACTCCGACATCTCCTGCTATGATGCCTCAAGTATTGGCTGACGCAGATGAATACGTGAAGTTCATAGTCGAAGCCGTGTACAAGATGTTGAGGAGAAGGGTACCTGTTGTGCTGGAACAAGGCGGGAGTTCCGTGACTGCAAAGGCGATGGCGATCCTTCACATTGGGTTGATCCGATTTCATCAGGGCCACGACCACATGGCTGAGATCTTGGAAGTTTCTGTTGCTGAGCTCAATCATTACCTTACCGAACTCCAGAGTATTCGACAGAATAATTTTTCTGCCTTGATAGAGGAAGAATAGAACAAGTTGGTGGCTGAGGTTGAGTCAGCCTATTCCGACACCATGGCCATCTAGGAACAAGAGCTTATCGAGGCTGAGGCCAAGGAGCAGAGGTTATCTTCGTCTGTGGAAGAGAAGGCCAAACTACGGGAATCCTTGAATGCTAGCCTAGTAGAAGTTGACGCCAAGATTCGTCTCCTTCAGGAGCAGCGGGCTTAACTTTTTGTTGATTCTGAACAGGCGAAGGCCGAACACGTTATGCTTAAGGAGGAAGTGGCAAAGTTTACTCTCCATGTGGCCTTCTTGTTTCGTCAGAAGAAGGAATTGGATGACAAACAAGAAGTTGACTTCGCCTCTGGGGCCAAAGAGGCGATGCGCTATGAAGCTGAGCGTCAGATTCTGGCGACTGTGGAGACCAGGGCTGAAGCTTTGAAGCACCGTATTGACGAGCTGTCTGCTGACCCTTAGTTCCTTCACTCTTTTTGTCGCTTTTTTTTGTTTAAGACATAGTTGTCTCCTCTTATTTCCTTTCGAGTGTGAATGTAGTCCTTTACTTTTATTGAAAATAAAGAACCTTTTGTTTTTTCAACTTGCCATGAACTCGTGATTTTTGTGGGCCTATTATCTTTTGCGCACCTTGGTTTCTAGGTACAGATAATAAGTTGAGAGAGGGAACCAGCATATTTACTCAGAGGTGATATGGACGTGGTAAATATGGGGTTGATGGTAGAGTTTTCCTACTCAGAGGTGATGTGGACGTGGTAGGAATGAACTTGATGGGGGTAGGTAGAACAACTCAGAGGTGATATGAACGTGTATATTCTATGATTGGGGTGTAACAACGCGGGGTTGTTGGATGAAATGTTTACTCAGAGGTAATGTGGATGTGGTAAACATAGATTTTAGCGTGATCTTACAAAACGTATAAGATTTAGCTTTGTGGGGATGTAGAGAAACAACTCAGAGGTGATATGGACATGGATGTTTTCTACTGGAGAGAGAATGCAATAAAACAACTGAGCTTCGGAAGCATATGATTATGAAAGAATGGGGGAGTGAACTCTATGGTTGAGTTCATAAGTTCTCCTGCTGGGGAGATAGAAGTACATGTTGAGGGATCTCAGGCATAATACTTCTTTAGGATCTTTCCGTTAATTGTTCTTTAGGATCTTGCCGTTGATTGGCATCATGAACAAGTCCCCAATTAGTTTGGCAAGTCGGTAAGCACCGTTAGAGTCCACCGTCTCTATGATGAAGGGGCCTTCCCATTTGGGTTCGAACTTTCCTGGCGTCTTGTGAGTCATCACCATTGGTCTTCTGACTGACTGAACAAGGTCACCCACTTGAAAAGTCCTTTGTTTGACCTTCTTATTGAAGGCTTGTGAAATACGAGCTTGGTAGAGCTCGATGCACTGTTGAGCTAAGAGACGTTTCTCGCCCAGCGCCTCCAACTCTTGCAAACGGCGACGTTTATTGTCTTCCTCTGTCAGTTGGTTCATGATAGCCACCCGTAGTGAGGGGATCTAGATTTCCAGAGGCAGCACCGCTTCGCTCCCGTAACCCTGGAAGAATGGTGGGTTGCCCGTTGGTGTCCGTACGATTGTGCGGTAGGCCTAAAGGCATTCTTCTAGTTTCTCGTCCCAGTACGATTGTTAGATGACACGACCTTTTTGAGTAGCTTGACAATTGTTTTATTGAAAGCTTCAGTCAATCCGTTTACTGTCGGATTGTAGGCGGTTGATGCCACGTTCTGAATGCGATTATTGTTACAGAACCTGCTGAACACATGGCTGTTGAATTACGGACCGTTATCATGGATGATCCTTCGGGGTACCATAAAACGGTAGATGACGTGATGTTTGATGAAACTGACCACCTTGGAGCTCTTCACCTCCGTCAACGGTACTACTTTCGCCCACTTAGAGAAGTAGTCGGTGATTGTCTGGATGAAATGGTGTCCCCTGGATGAGGGAGGGGTGATTGGTCCTACTATGTCCATACCCCAGGCTTCGAATGTTCCGGAGGTGATCGTAGGGTATAGAGGTTCCGACGGTCTGTGGATGAAGTCAGTGTGGAGCTGACATGTATGATACTTCTTTGCATATTAAGTAGTGTCAGCCATCATAGTAGGCCAGTAATAGCCCATTTGCCAAAGTCGGTCCTATAGCTTAGGCCCAGGTTGATGAGCCCCACAGGTCCCGTCATGAGCTTCTCGAAGAGCTTCGGCTGCCTCCTCATTCGATAGACATCAGAGGAGAAGCCCGTCGTAGGAGTGTCAGTACAGCATTTTGGAGGCTGTATCGTAGTAGAATCGGAGGGCGCGCCTTTTAACAAAGACTGCTTCATTCGGGTCGTCTAGGAGGATTTCGTAGACTGCAAAGTCGATGAATAAAAACTGCCAGTCTCTGACATTGACATTAACGTCTGCAGGCATGGCATGATTCAAACACATGCACAGATTGTTCCTGGGGTATGCTAAATCTCGGCCAATCACCGTAACGAAGTATTGAGTCCCGATGGGTGCCACCAATGAGGCTGCGAAGCCAGCCAGAGCATCAGCCTCTAGGTTTTATAGCTGAGATACGTGTTCTATGAAGAACTCGGTGAAGGTTGAGATGATGTCCAAGGCTGTTTTGTGGTAGGGGATGAGGTCCTTGTGGTGCACCTCGTATTATCCTCAAACTTGATTGACAACGAGTTTTGAGTCGCCAAAAGATTTGAGGTATTTTACCCCTAGTTGTCTTGCTAACTGGAGCCCCATGATGAGGGAATTGTTTTCCGCTATATTGTTGGAGCACGGCTTCGAGAGGAGTAGGCACGCTAGATGACTAACTTATCGAAAGAGATCAAGACGACCCCCACTCCTGCGATGATCTGACCCTTGGGGCCTATTCTTGAAGCACCGTCGAAGAACATTCGCCAAACGGAGTTTTCTTCGGTGACATTGGACTCTAACACCTCATCTAGAATGTCTTCATAGAGTTTAGACGATTCCGGAATCGGATGTGTCGCTAGAAAGTCTGCCAGTGCTTGGCCCTTGACAGCTTTTTGTGGGACAACTACCATATCATATGGTGTCAATAGTATCGTCCAAGTAGCCATTTGAGAGTTTAGCGCACCCGGCTTTGTCATGAGAACTCTGAGTGGATTGACTCGAGAGATGACATGGATCGTCTGCCCCGAGACATAATGACGAGTCTTCTGGATGGCAAATACCAGTGCTAGACATTCTTTTTTGACGGGGTTGTACCGGTGTTCGGTCCCGATCATTGTCCAGCTGAGGTAGTAGATAGCTTGCTCGTAGCATGCATCATTGTTCTGAGCTAATAGAGCTCCGAGAGAATGATCCATCGCACGGACGTAGAGCAAAAAGGGTTTTCCTGCGAATGGTGCTACCAGGACTAGGGGACTTGTAAGAGAAGACTTGATGTCATCAAATGCCTTCTGACATTCCTCCATCCAGATGTAGGAGACTCCCATCTTCATGAGTTTGTAAAGGGTTAGCATTTTCCAGAAAGGTTTACGAAAAATCTTCGGATGTATGCGAGACATCCTCGTAGGACTAGAAGTTCTCTAAGGTTCTTTGTAGGGTCCATGTCAAGGATAGCTTTGGTCGTCTCGGGATCCACATGAATGCCTTTTGCAGTGATGATAAAGCCCAGGAATTTGCCACTAGAAACCCTAATAAAAGATTTAGTGGGGTTCATCTTGAGTTGATGTGCCCGCATAAGATCGAAGACCGTCTTCAAATCTTGTAAATGATCATCTCGTAGCAGGCTTTTAACAACGATGTCGTCGACATAGCATTCAACTATCTTGCGAAGGTGTTGGCGGAAGATAGTGCTAATGGCTCGTTGGTATATAGAACCTGCATTCTTCAAGCCAAAAGGCATCACTGTGTAGCAGTAAACCCCCTTTGGAGTCTTGAACGACGTGTGTTTCTCATCATCCGGGAACATATTGATCTGGTTGTAGCCTAAATATCCATCTATGAAGGACATGCTTTCAAAGCCACATGTGTTGTCGATCATTACGTTAGTGATCGGGAGTAGGAACTCGTCTTTCGAGAAAGCTGAGTTAAGGTCCCAGAAGTCGATGCAGACTCGACTTTTTCCATTCTTTTTAGTGACGGAAACGATATTAGCCACCCAATCTGGGTGTTGTTCTTCTCGAATAAACCAGCTGACCAAGAGTTTATCCACTTCTTTGTCAATGGCGTCCATGATGTTTGGATGAAAGCATCGATGTTGCTGCTTAACAGGCTTAGCATTGGATAAGATATTAAGCTTGTGCATTGCGACTTGTGGGTCTAGACCCGGCATGTCTTCATAGCTCCAAACAAAGACATCGATGTATTCTTTGACCAGCTGAATCAGGGATTCCCGATCCTTCCCTACCAGGCTTTTGCTGATAAAAATGGGTTTAGACGAGGATTCACCCCCTAAGTCGATCTGCTCGACTTCATCTTCAGTTAGGGGTTCTCTTAATTCGAAGGAAGATTCCCATTGTGCACCCAAGCGTTGAGCCCAAGATTCTTCTTCGAAGAATTGTACCTCTTGATCATTATCTTCTTCTTCCGAAGGATGTGTGGATGTCATGTTGGCTGACAACACTTTCCTGAAGATTGGGTCGATGCTGGTATCGGAATCCCAGGTTGAGGCTTCAGATGAGTGAGAGTGTATGGCCTCTTTTGCTTCTAAACTTTCTGGGGTTGTTGGAGGCGGGGTGTAGTCCACTCCTCGCCGAGTGCGGTGGTAGTAGTCTTGTGACTTCCCCTTCGGTATTGAGAGCCGTAAAGGGAGACATCGGCCTCTGCCATAATTCAGACCTTGGTCGCTTTTTAAGTTGTAACCCATCTTCTGGATGAGGTACTTTGCTTGATCGATGTACCAATACACTTACATTCTGTCGGTATCAGGTTCTGGCTCGACACGTGGGAGTTCTTGATGGCGCTCGACCTTGCCGAAGATGATAGGTTTCTCGTCCTGGTTCCGGGGAGGAACTATATAACAGACTCTTTGGTACAGGACGACTCGATTTACATGATTGACAGTCGTTCTTTGTGTTTACAACGACTGTAAGGCATTATCTAAGGTATACATGACATTCCAATGTGGAAGACTAGAATAATTCAAAGACAGCATTTTATTGATAAAATACGGGATCTTGTCCCGGGGAATTACATCATCGAGGGATGGGGCATCGATATTGGCCGATATGTACTTTTCTAATTCTTCGTCAGTGAGCACTGGAGCAAACTTGGACGATTCAGGAGAGTTCATCGGGAGCTTGACCCGTACGGGCTCTTGAGTCTATGTTGAGAGAGACGCTGTGGCCTTCTCTTGTAGCTTGACCACAAGGGGAGCATACGATTGGGGAGGTTTCCCATTAAGTTTCACTTTGAGAGGCGCGTCAGCTGACACCTCGGAGACTGGTGCTTTTCCGTGCAGCTTAGCCACGAGAGGAGCTGACACTTGAGGAGGTCTCCCCTTGAGTCATCTTTAAAAGGGCTTTGATTATTATTTTAGCCAAGGAGGCTGGAGCCCTCCCATGCAGCTTGACTATGATAGGGGCTGATGCTTGGGGAGGTTTCTGCTTGAGCCGCTCCTTCAGAGGGGTGCTGATCATTATTTCTGCTTCAGTGTCAGCTTCAGCTTCGACTTCTGCTTCATCGTCGGCATCGTTGGCTTCATCGTCCAAGTGAATTAATTTGTAAAGATCGGAGTCGGTGAAGAAGGCCTCAATCCCTCTGAAGGGATCGACATTATTAAACTTCGTTCTGACTATGTCGTTGGTGGATACGTATTTCATACATTGGTAAAGGGTAGATGGCACCACCGTGTATTCGTGTATCCATGGGTGCGCCAACAGGATGTTATAGTTGACGTTCGTATCCACGACATAGCAAGTCACCTCGGTCTGGAGATCACTGATATGACATTTGAGCCCGATCTTGCCCAATTGTTCACTCTTGCTAGCATTAAAGCCACTGATTGTAGTATGGGATGTCGTCAGACGATGCATCGGGATCCCCAATGTCTGAAGCAGAGTCCAGGAAAAGATGCTGAGGGACGACTTAGGGTCGATCTGTATTCGATCTACCTTGATGGCACCAATGTACCCTGTGTGATACAGCAGTTAGTTGTGTCGGTTGTTCTTGAGCAAGATGTCTTGCTGAGTGGAAGTGATGTTAGGGATTATCTCCCCTATACTGTAGCAATGCAGACATGTTGTTGGATCGTCTTCAGGCTGCTTGACTTGGCTAATGAAGGACTCAGCATCCTTTAGTGCTTCACATAGATTCTCTCGAGTATCTTTGGATAGTCGGAGAAGCTCGAACAGGGACAGCCGAGCTGGAGTACTGGCGAGCTGGACCAGTATGTCGAAGTTGTGGGGTTTGGTCAATCCCGAAGCATTGCCTTTTTGTAGAGGCCTGTCGAAATAGCCCTTCTTCTATTTCTGTTTGTGTGCTGCTGGCGGTTGGGATGGACCTTCTCCTTCGGCAGCTGTAGTAGTGACATGAGGCATCACTTCGACCGGAGCCTTCTCTTGATGAGCATTCTGCTGTGAACGCGTTTGTACAGGCAGTGGTTCCTCAGGAGAGGAAGTCACCATTCGGCAAGACTTGGTCTTCTTATCTTTGGCTTTGGAGGTAGGATGTACCACCGGTTGAGTCAGTTCTAGAGCAAGATCTGGATGACCACATGATCTCTCCTCGGGATGTCGTGAGTGGTACTAGCCCGCTCATATTGTCACGAGTTGGTAGAAGGTTGATCACTTCTATTATCGCCTTCAGGATGGGGACGACGCCATCTTGAGCTTTAGTGGGCGGCAAGGTGCCAAACTGGAGTGACACCATGTTGGTCGAGACCGTCTTCTCTTTATAATCGAGCGAGATGACATTCGCATTGATCATGTATTGTATGTAGTTCTTTAAAATATAGCAATCTCGAGTCGGATGCCCGACGAACTGATGGTAGTGACAGTACCTCGGGTCGCCTACCCTGTCGACCTCGTCAGGACGCTTTGGATTAGGCAAGTTGATCTTGTCGTTGTGTTTCGGCATTTCAAAGAGTTGCAGGGTGTCTTCGTCGTTGGAGGAGTAGACTTCCTTTAGTCTTGGTACGGGCGGTGATTTTTGAGTGGGCCCTTGTGTGCTTTTTGAGATGTTGACAGTCAATGTCTGTTTTCCCTTGGGCTCGTGGCCACTGTTGTTGGTGGCGGCACATTTTTTCTTGTTATCAAACGCAGGGAAGCTAACCCCCAAAAGTCGTGCGTTGCGTGCCTTTTTCTCGGCAGCTTCGGCTCCAATGATCAACGAACTCCAATCGAGAGGCTGGGTGGAGTCGAGCCAAAGTTTGATGGCTGGCGTTATGTTCATGCTGCATGAGTCGAACAACATATGTTCTGGGATGCCAGTTGGGAATCTCAAGCATGCCTGATGGAAGCGTTCGATGAAGGCTCGAACAGTTTCTTTCTCCGTCTGGCACACTTCTATCAAAGACGACATTATCATGTCCTTTCCTCATTCGTAGAATCGATCAAGGAACATATGTGTTAAGTCGTCGAGGGAGGATATGCAGTTATCAGGAAGACTGTAGTACCAGTCATAGGCGACTCCCTTCAATGCCTCGACGAACAAACTTGTAAGCAGGGCATCTTACTTCGAAAGATGTCATGTTACGGAATGGAAGTAGGTCAGATATCAGCAGGGAGACTCCTTTCCATCGAATGGCGTCAGTGTTTGTAGTTTATATTTGGGAGGATAAACCACTTTGTTCTATTCAGGAGGGTAAGGTTGCCGGATCCTGAGCTTCTGGCGTTCCTCTTGTTTGTTTTGCGCTTCAAAGCGATCGTGCAGATCCCTTACCATCTCAGCCAACTCCTCTATAGAGCTAGGAGCAGGTAAGGGAGGCAAAGTGTGAATCTCAGCCCCTGAAGGAGTTGATGTCTGTGGGGCGGTGTGATGATTTGTTCCAAAAAATACCTGTTGAGGGGGTGTACTAGACTCTCCGTTAGCCCCAGGATCGAGGCTAGTGGATACCGGCGCCCTTGTTGAAGGTTGAGAAGTCAGAGTATTCTGAATCTCAAACATCATTTGGGTCAAAGATTGTATCGTCGAGGAGAGGGTCTTGAGGCCATCTTCCAAGGTGTCCATGCGTCGAACGAGATCCGGAGCTGAAGTATCGATCTCTTCTTCGTCGCCACCCCCTGCCATGTAGACGGGCATGACATGGATAGAAGTGGATGGATCGGTTGATGCTTCACTTTCAGCCTCATTTTCTTGTGGAAAGGTTGGCCTAAGAGCTTCTTCTTCCGACACTTCGTACTGGCTACCCTCAACTGCTTCGGTGTCAGTGCCTTAGTGGATGCGCTCATCTTCGAATGAGGGGTTATCGAGGATAGTCGGGGTCAGACTACCCCCAGCTTGTATTGTTGTTGGAGCTTTCATCCTTAATCGAGTTCCCTGGAATACCTAGATTGACGGGGTTACCGCCTGGTTCTTCTTCATTCGGCTTTTTGATGGGCCGACCGAGGTCGAAGAGTTGATGGAGCTCGCCTTTCTCCCTGATACATGGGAGTTGGAAATGACATAGCATGAGGCGACCGGAGGTTCTGTCACGTCATCGATTGGCACTCTTTTTTCGAGGCAATGTCAGATAGATGCAGCTGGTTGCAGTTGTTGGAACACGGACTGCCTTGGTGATGCATCTGTTGTTTTACAATAGTAGCAATTGATGGTGACCATGGCACAAGGATGTCCTGTGAGGGGTGCATCGTGCATAGAGGTTGTCTCTTCCGATCCACGTTTATGAGTGATCACATTACGTAGATCATGAAGGAAGAGTTTCACATTCACATCATGTTTAGGCGCATGGCAGGGCCAAGCGCTGGGGTGATTATGTGAATGTTGCACCCCCTGATCTAGTTCCAGCGTATGAGATGCGCCTAGATCGTTGGTGGGAGAGCAACATATACTACGGGTTGAACCCACTTCATGCGCACAGCCCACGTAGGCGTATCGGTTTAAAGTTGTAGAATTTATCCCACCCAACTTGGTTCTATACGCAGAAGACGCACCCAAGTGGGATGGGAACTTCGAGAGTCGACTAGTGGCTGGTGCCAAGGCACTTGAGTCAACTCTGTAGAGCTTACCATCAGCTGTGTGTATGAGTTTCAGCGCGCATTTCTGGTTTGCTGCGGGCAAAGCACGTTTGGGATGCATGGCCCGTGCTGCCTTAGACTTCTTCGTACTAGCCCGTAAAGGCGCATAGTACTCAGAATCCAAAATTTTCTTGCCATGACAGCAAGTGATTCTGTCGAAGACAAAAGTTTTCTCCTGCGTGCCAGAGCTCATGCGCGGGAGATTGGATGCACCATTGTTCCATCGGTACATCTTCTTCGACTAGAAAGAAAAATATTAGAAGCCGCCATCGACACTGTGATTCCCCGACAGATGTACTGCACCAGTGGCTGCATCTTGTTTTCTGAGAACATCAGCAGGAAGAGAGGTCTGCGATGATGCATCTCCTTTAGAAGTGGCATTCGGCGCATCACCTTTGCGCACCCAAACTTAGCGGGTCTTCTTCGGCTTTGGTAGCCGCTTCGAAGGACTCGCACTGCCTTCAGAGATGAACTCATATGCCTGTTGATTGAGGTGCACCACGAGTGTCTTGGGGGAGGAGCCGAGCTTGCTATCATCATATTACGACACAACCTTCTCGTTGGAGGAGAAAGTAATCCCCAGCAGAGTCGCCAGCTTGTTTTCCATTAAAACAAGAAGAATAAACTTTTTTTGTATTGAACTTTTGTATCTAATTACAAACATAACAGAGTATAATGTAGGACTTAGATATAGTCCTAGGAGTACACTTTTATTTTTATCTGGAAATCGTGGTGATGGAGTGAGTGGTAATATGTTGACTCCGTTGACGATCTGACGATGATCTCGAACTCTTTGAAGGTCTGGATTGCTCTAGAACGGGCAGTGACTTAAAGAGGGTTGATACTCTTATAAGTGCTCTGGACGTTGATGCGGTTGAAGTATTCCGAAAGTGGGGAATGAATCGTGGAGAGGTTGAATGAAGGAATAATCCTTCTATTTATAGGTAGTAGAATGATCTGCTTATACGTACATATGTGTTATGCACCTAGAGAGCTTGCACGTGGAGACGCCATATGGCTGATGCTGTTGGGCGCATAGATGATGCACCCCGAAGTTGGAGCTGAATATGTTTGAGCTGGACTGTTGGCCTACGGAGGAGCTGACGCGTGACAGTTTGAGATTCGGTTGTTGCTGAGATCTTGGGTGGTTAGCACCCATTCATAGGCAGAACTGAGTCAAAATGACACATGGCATTTGTCTATGCTCAAAGATCTCAGATTTAGTGGAGAGTGATCTATCAGGATGCGCCTAGTATCTGGCACATGGGGGACTTAGTCTATGACTTTTAGGAGCCACAAGCAAGTCTGGACGCATGGCTTTTGAGGCACATGCAGAGCTTCAGGCGCATGGCGGTGGAGGCGCATACAGGGACTTGACTTCTATCTTTTTGGATCAGGAGCAAGCCTGGGCGTATGGCTTTTAAGGCGTATGCGAAACTTTGGGTGCATGGCTATGGAGGTGCATGCGAGTGATCAGTCGGCCACGTGGCGGGACATAGCTGTAACCGACAGAATAAGTAATGATGAAGCTGACATCGGCGGCTCTTCCTTTTCTATAAAAGCTGTCAACTATTCAGTCTTCGGGAAGCGTGCTGCCAACTCTATCACATAGCATTAAATGCTTGATGGGTGACGAGCCTGAGTGGGCGCATCTCCGTCCATCACTGGGCGCATCATTCTGTGCTCCTCTGGGCGCATTGGTACGGGGCACGTGGTGATGACGAGCGCATCCGTCGCATGTCTCATACTCATTGGTCAGTCTTGGTCGGCTTTTCCGAGGCATTAATGACTTCTTTGATGTTGAATTCGAAGGGGCAGATTCATCATCATAAATGCAAGTTCATTGCACTGACTTCGAGAAAGTTATCATTTGGCGCATGGGTTTGATTTGTCCTAGCCTATAAATAGCAGCGTGAAGAGAAGTTTGTTTCTCGTTTCACTTTCCTTCCCGAATAGAAATGAACTCGACCGGTCCTCCTTCTTGGCGAGACGCTGTACTATGGGTTGCAGATCTCCTCGTTCGTAGAAGCATTGACGACGAACTCCTTCAGAAGACTGAGATGCATCGAGTTGGCTGTTCATGTTCGTGCACTTCATCGACAGTGTACCATGATATTGATTACTGGGTTTGGGTTTTGCTGCACTCCAATTTTTGTTATGTTGGAAGCGCCGCAGGCAAGGTGCATGTTGCATCCAAAGATCGGGGTTGTAGCAGACTGTCCCGTTCTACTCTATAACTGCTTCATTAGCCGAAGCACTCGTATGTTGACGAGGAAGTGATTCGCTCTGAGGGACGGGATAAAGCGCCTAGCTGAGTCGTCATAGTGATGCGCCTAACTGAGACGTTTGAGTGATGCATCTAGCCAAGATACCTCAGTAATGCGCCTAACTAAAGTTTTTTAGGCTTTCTCCTTTGTAGTAGAGTTTTTATTGTAACAAAGAGTTTGGACATGTGATAGACTCTCATATGCATTAAAAGTCTGATTTTTATATCTCTATTTCCTTTGCTGTGCCGAGTGTTCTGTTTTGATTTCCTCTGCACATAACATTCTGTGGCGCATGACACTTTAGGGCGTATGCCATTTTGGAGCGCAAACGAGTTTTGGCCCTTGATACGCCCGTAATTTCCATGCTTCTACAGTTGTGACCTCCTAGATTTCCTCGGCAAGGAAAGTAGCCCAGTACCAGTTCCTTACTCTCTTTGGCTCGACAAAATTCATCCATGTATCTGTGACAAGCGCCCCCGGGCGAGAAACTACCTGACATCGTAGTAGTCCCCGTATGCCCCATCTTCTCTGAATCTCCTCCACCGGGAACTCCTACTCCAGTTCTCCCTCCCGGCAAGCCCATGACCCCCTTTACTTTTTGCAATCGATGGGTTGACTCTTGGCGAACCTCACCTTCTATGTGTTGTCCCTTATATCCCGTACTCCATGTCATCCTGATGTCCAAGGGTGGGTGATGCATCCTTCCTCTACTGCGGGTGCTAGGACCGCCAATACTTCCGACCGCTTGTCGATTTATACCTCCACTTCCTGTTTTTCCTCAATGTATCCCTCCTACTCCAGGCGCCATTGGGTTCTTTGTTCACCTTTTTTCTGACAATTGTCGTACATCCTCCTTCCTCCATGTGCAACATCCTCGGCCCCTCTGACCCAGAGCTGCCTCCTTCATTCAGCTTTCCGGGGTCCTATGCTCCCGAGAAATCGAGGTCACCCATGGAGGCACCTGTGGCACTACAAGGGCTAGGGTTTCGCATCTTTGACTCTCTCTCTATATATATATATATATATATATATATATATATATATATATATATATATATATATATATATATATATATATATATATATATATATATATATACCAAACCCTATTTTATTCATCACAAGGAAGGAAAGCCGAAGCTTACAAGTGCGCTCAGAGCGCCAAAATCCTTACGGACAAAAACAACCCAGCCTGACAGATCGGAGAATGGGGCGAACAAAAGGGGCGGAGGGAGCGGAAGAGGGGGAGCGACTCGACGACGGTAAGGATCGGAACGGGATCCTCACCGCGGGGCTATGGCGGAGCCAGGGAGTCTGCAGCGAGCACCCGAAAAGATGCCGC
The DNA here is from genome assembly GCA_029216955.1 of Iris pallida. NCBI lineage: Eukaryota > Viridiplantae > Streptophyta > Magnoliopsida > Asparagales > Iridaceae > Iris > Iris pallida. The sequence continues at coordinate 4,074,917 of JANAVB010028620.1, forward strand.
AAAGGCAGCTCTCTGCTTGGCCGCCATGTAGGCCTCAGAGGTGGAGTGGTCTCTGTTCTGGATGCCTTGAGCTGCATCGATCGCAAGCTCGACCCCCAAGATCCTGGCAGGAAACTCCGAGGCTGGCAAGCGTCAAATGAGATCGAGATCCAGGATGGCGGTCTCAAAAGAGTACGCCGCTGCGATATATATATATATATATATATATATATATATATATATATATATATATATATATATATATATATATATATATATATAAGGCTGGCAAGCGTCAAATGAGATCGAGATCCAGGATGGCGGTCTCAAGAGAGTACGCCGCTGCGATATATATATATATATATATATATATATATATATATATATATATATATATATGAAGAAAGGGTTCATTTATTGCTAAATAATCAGTTACAACTGCTCACTACAGGACTCCGACTGCTTTCTTACGGCCATGTGTTTGGAACCCATGATATTAGCATCTCTCTCGATATTATTTATAATTCCTTGCGTAGCCACTATGGCACCTTTGAATATTCGTCTGTTTCGTTCCCTCCGTATATGTCAGATTGTTGATAACAGTCTAACTCTCGCCTTGAAGTAAATCTCTGCTCCCTGGCTCTGCAATGTTTGGATCTCTTCGAACACCCTTGGAAGGACTTCTCCGGCACTTCCTGGAATGCCCATACTATGTTTGCACTTTAGCCATATATATCCGGATATAGGACATTGAAAGAAGATATGATCCCGGGATTCCACTCCTCCTCTGCAGAGGACACATGAAGTATTTGCAATCAGAATACCGAATTTAACCATTCTTTCACGGGTGAGTAATCTATCTCGTATTGCTTTGTAAGCACAGAGTTTCATTTTTGTGGCCACTCTCCTTGTCCAGACAATGTCAGACCAAGTCAATTGCGGGGCATGTTGTCGCAGTTCCTTATAGGCACTTTTGGTAGTAAATTTGTTACTGTTTATTCCATCCCAGACCCACTTATCCTTCGTCAGCTCAGGATGTATATGAAGTCTTCTAATTTTGTTGGCGTGCTATTGGCCAATCTGGCGAGCGTCCGGCATCCAACTCCCGTCTTGGATGAGCATCGCTACCATCTCCTCCGATCGCACAGTTCAAACGTAGGTCATCCCCATCTCTCTATCATGCTATGGTGGTCCAACCATTGATCCATCCATAAGTTGGTTGTCCGACTATCATGTATTGATCGGCTAATCATCATCTTCAGTTTAGGACGTATTCGACTTATACGTTACCGAGAAGTTGTTGTTCGGTATTTGGACCCAGAAGTTTGTGGCACGAGTGCACCTGCTAGCCATCCAATTGGCCCACATAGACTCCTTTTCGAGCATTCGCCAGGCCATTCGCAAGAGAACGACATCTCGTAGTGTCTGGATCGGGAGCCCCGTCACTCTCGACCGTTGGATCTAGCGGGCACGGGCCCCATGTTTCGATTATACGCGGGGGGGAAGGTTTGATCCGTGCCATATATATATATATATATATATATATATATATATATATATATATATATATATATATATATATATATATATATTGGAAGAAAGGAACTTTATTGATGTATAAGGCGCAAAATGCCGAAGCCTATACAAGTAAACGTGCCACGTGCGACTAGAAAGAAGAAATCCAAAAAAGGCATAACCCCAACGCGGGGACCGGATCCGACCCCGATTTTAGGTTAGTGCCAGCCAAAAAGAGACAACGAACAAACAGCACGAGATGCGCCCCAAAAGGAGCCGGGACTCTCCGGAAGCCGACCGTGGCTTCGCAAGAGACCCTGAGAAAGACCTAAACAAGGGCCTCCCAAAAAGTGTTGGAGGCGTGAGAGCAGCATATCTTAGCTTTGAGTATTTGTCTGATAACCTCTCTGAATAATTGAGTATGAAGGAGTTGGCGTCCTTCATATCTGAATTTGTTCATGTTCTTCCATAGCACCCAAATTCCAGCGGCTGCGACGATCTGATGACCGTGGGAACGCTCCAGCTGGCCAGGAGATCGTGGAAGCCCCTAGTCTGGGGGACGATACTAAATCTATTGTATAGATTGAACCATATCTGCGTAGCCAACTCTTCCAAAAGAAGGACGTGCTCGGGCGATTCCAAATTGTGATCAACACAGCAGTGGCATCTGGATGCGAGGCTGAATCTGATAGATTTGATAGAGTCGTCCGTCGGAAGCTTTCGACACAATGTACGCCAGATAAGGATAGACCATTTGTTGGAAATGTAGGACTGCCAAAACTTTGCACAAATATTATTTGGCACGCCACTGCCTCTGGCCGAAGCCAGCGTGAAGTTACCTCCTGGGTTGGGGGACCATCTCCACGTGTCGACAGTGTCGGAGCCCGTAGGTTAGCAGCCAGCAGACCATCTACCGCCGGCTGGCCCAACCAATTTCTGATTCTTCCCTAATTCTATCCAGAACTACCCTCCCATAGATCCCTAATTTCGTATCCCAGAGGAGTTCGAGCGTTGGGCTGGATGATGTCTTCTCCAAGCCACCGTTCCAGGCAGGCCGAAGAATGGCCGTCGCCTAACTGAAGACGAATTAAAGGTTCAGTAATGTATCGGCCATGAATAATGCGACACCACGACGTCGAAGATCTGTTGTTAGTGACCGCCTCCGACAGATGTGAGAATCTGGAGTATCTAGCTCTCATGAATCTCGTCCATAGCGAGGTTTTCGTGCGCAACTTCTATTACAGCTTCATGAAACATGCGTCTACGATGTAGGCCAGTCTACTGAATCCCAGACCTCCTTTCGCAGTGGGTTTGGCCGTGGTATCCCAGCCGGCCCAGTGGTATTTGTCCTTTCCGTCGTAGTGACCCCATAAGAACTTGGCGAAGAGGGCTTTGAGGAAGTGAAGGACCTTCTTGGGAGGGGAGCATACGGCCAGGATGAACAACGGGACGGAAGAAAGAACGTGATTGGTGAGGATCATCTTGCCTCTTGGAGATAGTGTAGCGTTGTGCCATCCCACGATCATTCTTCAGATCTTATCTATGAGTCGGTCGAAGATACCCGCGTTAGACCTTCCGTAAACTAGTGGGCAGCCCAAGTAAAGAAAGGCGGGTAGGCTGTGGCGAACGAAGTCATGTTGGCGAGCACGGCAGCACTGGTTCTGTCAGATTTATAATGGGTATATATGACACTCTTGTTTTTATTAACGCGCTATCTGGAGCATCTGGAACATCTCGCTAGCGTACTCAGGACCACCTCGATAGATCCTATGTCTCCAGAGAAGAAAATAAGGATGTCGTCCGCATATGCCAGGTGAGTGATAAGTGGACAGCCAGTGGTGGTGTGGAAGTGATAAAAATCGAGCATTCTGGGCATGTTATTAAGGCTTCTGCTGAGCGCTTCTGCCGTAATGATAAAAATGGTGGAAGAGAGGGGGTCCCCTTGTCTAGCTTCGCGAGTAGATCGGAAGAAACCTGCCGTCTGGCCATTGATGACTGTGGAGAACCATGCATTGCTGATGGATCTAAAAATTATGTCAATCTAGGCTTCGAAAAAGCTGAAGGCCCAGAAGACCCAGATCATAAATTGCCAGTCCAGACGGTCGTAAGCCTTCTCCATGTCCAGTTTGATGGCGACGTTCCCCCCTCTAGATGGGAAATTCATACATGTTATCATCTCTTGCGCAAGAAGAATATTGTCAGTGATGTTCCGGCCTTTGACAAACCCACTTTGTTCTTCGGAGATGATCTTGGTGAGGAGATTGGACATCCGGTTGGCTACTATCTTCGATATGATCTTGTTGCTGAATGTGCATAAACTGATAGGACGGAAGTCTCTGAAGGTATCTGGGTTGTCTTTCTTGGGGATAAGGATGATGTTGGCACAAGAAATGGAATTGGGATATCTCGCTCCTTAGAAAAAGGCTATAGTGGCCTCCAATATGTCGGATTTAAGGATGTGCCAAAAAGCTCTGAAAAAGACGCCATTGAATCCATCCGGGCCCGGAGTACTGTGTTCTTTTATAGACCAGACGGCCGCCTCTACCTCCTCCTCCGAAGGGGTAGTCAGTAGGGTTTCATTCTCGCTGTCGCTGATGATGGATGAGATGACGGACAGGAGCGTAACGTCTTTAATGACATGTTCTTTAGTGAAAAGGTTAGAGTAGAAGTTCTCTGCCGTGGCCTGAATGCCTTCCTAGTCTTCCACCAGGACGCCATTATCGTCGGATATCCGATGTAATTTTAGTTGGTTTCTGCGGCCTTTGACACACGCATGAAAGAATTTAGTGTTCCGGTCCCCGTCAATGTCCCAAGTCAATCTGGCTTTTTGTTTCCAGAATTCTGTAACTACCTTAAGCCTGGATTTAAGAATAGCTTTGGCGAGGTTGAGCGCGACACGGGCAGTCGACGATCTGACAGTGGCGAACGAGGCCTCAGCCCGAGTGATGTCTTCCTCCGCCTCCTTAATCGCCTAAAAGATGTCTCCGAAAGCCATTTTGCTCCAGGACGTTAATGCCTTACAAGTGGCTTTCAATTTAGTCGCCATTCGTAGCAGGGGATCAAGTTTCAAAACCGAGTTCCATGTGGAGGCGATGACGCTCTAGAATTGAGGATGATGCCCCAGAAGTCGAGGAAACGAAAAGCTTTTTTAGTTCTTGTGTGGTTGCTGATCATGATGAGCAGAGGGGAGTGATCCGATTCAGTAGAATTTAGATGAGAGAGGTTAGTGATCAGTCCCATGTCAGTCCAGCTGTCGTTGACCATCGCCCGATCCAAACGAGAGTACTGGCGTCGGTGACCCTCCTGTATGTTGCACCAGGTGAATGTGCTACCGTGAAAGGGGATGGAGGTTAAGTGTCTATGAAAGTTGAAGTTGTTGAAATCGTCCATCGCCGGCTGTGGGGGCGGACGACTACCGGATTTCTCCTCTCTACAGGACACCGTGTTGAAATCTCCGATGCAGAGCCACGAAAGATCTTGGTATGGTAAGGCAGCTTCCAATAGATCTTCCCAAAGTAGTATACGCTCAGGGATGTCACAACTTTCATGAACGGCGAAAAAGATGGAACGGGACTTGAGGGCCGGATGTTCGACCCAACAGGATAGAGCCTGAGGCGAGCCTTTTATGATTCCAATTTTGACTTCTGACCCGAAGAAAATCCAGATATCATTGCACCCGGTGATGGCCTGAGGGAATACGAGCTTGAGATGAGTGGTTTTGATCTTTCTATGAGGAATTTTGGGTTCAATAATGATAAGGAGGTCAATACGGTTAGTTTTCTTGAGGCTGAGGATTCTATTCAGCGTCGGTTTATTGCCAAGCCCTCTCACGTTCCAGGTGTCACTACCACTATTCTATCTTGAGGGTATTTTGGTCATTTTTAAAATTTTGGGAATTATTTGGGATTTATTATTATTAATTATAATTATTAGAATTTTCAGTGATTTTTAGTATAATTGTTTTGGTGCTATATTTGACTTTGACTAGTGTTGACTTAGGAGACTGTCCTAGAGGCTAACCTAGGTCATGACTATTTGATTAGGATATGGAACCCTAGCTTGACCTAAGTTAGTGACATTTAACCCATTGGAATTATTTTTGGGGAAATTAGGATTTGAATTGATTAGGGAATGGCTTGTGATTTCACAAGTCATGACTTATGACTTTAGCCTTAGAGGCCCAACCCAACACTTGTAAGAACCCTAACCCTAGCCCTATCCAGCCCATGGCCGGCCAACACTATCCCCCCTCTATTTAATGCTCCTAGGAATTAGGGCTAGCCTCCCTTAGATTTATTTGCAAAGTTTTAGAAAGAGGTTAGTCTCCATCTTCTTTAATTCACAGAAATTCCTATTTAATTCTTTTTCCACCCAAACCAATTGCATTAGGTTCTAATTCTTCTGTTCTTACTGTTTATGTAAGAATATTTCAGAATTTGGACAATTTGGAGGAGTTTGGCTATCAAGAGGAACACCCCTCTTTGGAGTTTTATTGAGGATTTGACACCTATAGGTAACTCCTTCAAAACCTATTGTAATTGTTGTTATTATTACATTCTAACCTAGATCTAAGTGTCCCCTAGCTAACCCTAGATCTCTGTAGGATTTCGTGTCCTATTCGTGTTCCATTTGGACACGTATCAATCCTTGTTTATAGGTGTTCGACGAAATGCCCCAAAGGGCATTTCGATCTGATTTTAGGAATGTAATTGAATAGAAAGTTAGGCTTTAACCTCGCTTAGGGGTTTCTAGTGCTCTGAGCACATTTTGGTGTCCTGTCGAGTCGCCACGGACACACGAACAAGTGGGTGCACGTACGAGCGTGCGGGCACTGTAGCTGCCCTGCTGCTCGGGGCTGTTTGCTTGCAGCACGCGACACTTCGACACATGATACTTGACACACACGAAGGGGCGACCACTGACACCACGTGTGTCAAGTGACACGACCCCTCGTGTCGTGTCGCACACGGTGTCGCCAGTGCATGGGTAATGCACTGTGCGTATTAGTGCACTATTGGGTTCTCTATTTTGATTCAGTTTTAAATAGTTTAAATTTTTTTTTAATTGTTCATTAGATCCTAATTATGATCTATAATCTATATTAGATTATGTTTACATGTTAGTTAAAGGGTTGGATGGAATTTGGATTCGTATTAGGGATTAATGCCATTCGATTGATAATGTCTGATACTGGTTTTTTTTTCAGAATTTCCTTAATCGTTAATCCCTATTTTAAGTGATTTTTCTCACTGCTAATTACCCCCACATGATTTTGGTTCATATTAATGAAGTATTTAAATTCAAATGGGCTTTTGGATGTGTTAATGGAAATTGGACATGTGAGTTGATTTCGAAATTGCTGTTAACTGATACATTGTTTTTCAGGTTCCTGAACATGTTATCCTATTCAAATAGATGTTTTCATTGTCAAATATTTTCCACATAACTGTTGTTCATGTTTAGCTTAAAGTTTACATTCGAATTTGGCTTGTTTGTAAAAAAGGGTTTTGGCAATTGGGTGGGATTTCGAAGAATGCTGAAACTGGAATTGATTTCCTTTTTTGAGCTGAATGATTATTGATTTCCATTTCCTTTCCTTTAACATTTCACTGTTTGTTCCCTGTTAACTGAGATTTGATTTCCATTTTATTACACTGTAATAGAACTGATTCCCTTCCCTTCCTGTCAACTGTATATTCTTTCCTAAAACCTGAGCATGAATTCCTGTAAACCTGAGTTTGTATTCTTCCTAATAAACTGGAATGAACTGATTTACTCATTAGTTAGCTTTATATGCTTCCTGTCAACAAATAGCTAACTCCTGAGAATAAAGTCTCTGAACAATCATGAACTGATTCCTTTTTCCTTAACTATAACTGAACTGAGTTTGAATGGTTTGAGTCATATAACCTGTCAACTACATTTTCCAGTTTTCACATTGTTAGTTAGACTTCACTGATTTTCCTTTAACTGAATTCCTATTAAAACCTGAGATTGCTTTTCCTTTAACTGTAACCTGAACTGAATCCCCTTCCTATTTTAACTGTATTTGAATGTTGGGATTCATTCCTACATAACTGTAGTTAAACTAATTTCCTTTCCTTTTTGCAATTGTATTTAGTTCCCTTTAAACTGAGATTGGTCTCCTCCATAATGTAAACTATTTCCTGTGTTCTATTGGACACTTGTTAGCTCACTGTTTTGCATAACACATGTATCACTTCACTGTTTTTGTGTCCAGGATATCACTCTCACCCTCACACCCTTCATTTTCCTGTTTTCCTGAAATCACAACCTCATGTCATGTCTCACATCCTCTTGCACACACATGTCTATCTCTCACACACACACACACACACACATGGACACATGTATCACTCATTGTTCCTAAATTCTGTACACACTTTCATGTGACAGGTTCAAGCCTCACACACATGTCTTCATTCACACATGCCACCACCACATCCCTTTCCTATTTCTCCATGTATATATATTTGTGTAATATATATATATATATATATATATATATATATATATATATATATATATATATATTAAAAATATATATATATATATATAGATAATATATGTATATTGTAGGTATACCTATATGCTACTGTGTGTTACCATATTATATTAATATGGGTATATATAAATATGTTTGTATGGTATACGTATAGTAGCCTATATATTATGTGTATGCTATTATATAATTTAGATAAAAATCAATGTATCCTAAATAAGTTGAGCGTGTTCTTTATATAGAGTAAATATATTATCAATGCATGTATATGTGATATGGTTTGGTTATAGGCATGATATTGCCTAATAGCTAGTCTAGGGCTCTTAGCCAATGGATGTGTCTGGTTGTCAGTATAGAGTCTAGTTGGACTTGTGTAGCCTTGTTAGACCTAGAATAGACTAGTATAGACTTGTTTGACTTAGGTTTGACCAAGTTGACCTAGTTTGACTTCTAGGGTTGACCAGAGTTGACTTTGGCCTAGATTGACCTAGATTTATGTAGAATGCATTGTAGTGCATCTTCTTACCATTCTGGACATGTTATGACTTGTGCTGTTCTAATAGGAGTCAGACACCACTCCTCGGACAGTACTTTCATCTTGGACATTCAGATAGCAGGCGAGTACATTCTTTGATCATTTCATATCCTGCTTAGAATTATTTTCCTGCTTTAAATTACTTTACTTGATACTGTCACGTTGGTCACACGGATTAGTACTATATGGATCCCTTCTTGAGATGTTATCCCCTCAGGGAGCATCGTATACTACATGTTCTGTGCGTTTCACTTACATGGTGTATCACTATGCTTCATTGGTTCATTGATCACTTGTGACATGTACTCTCATGATCACAGAGTCTTCCTTGAATCCTTATCCCATTTATTGGGTTTCCTAGAATCCCTATTTATGGGACTACCATGTACCACCCTTCGGGGGCCGTTGCATGGAATCATAACATAACCTGGCTGGATCCTTGTGTATTGATTGGGGGTACGGAAGAGTAGAAGTAGACATGTGAATATTATCCAAGTAGTGTAGCATCAGAATCTTTCCATAGTGTAGCATCAGAATCTCCTATGCCATTTACATGTCTATATTGTACTCTGACTCACTAGCCACTGTTAGTCTCTATTTATAGTAGATATTTCTATTACAATTCTCTCTCTGTTTACATATTGTATTTCCTTCAGTACCTGTATCTTACTTTACTGCATGATTATATTTTCTAACCTGCTATAAACTGTTGAGATGTATTGTGCTTGCTCTTGTCCTGACTGGACCTGTTGAAAATATTACAGAGGACGAGGAGGAGGCCTGTGTGGATACCTTCTACGGGGCAGCCCTAGACGATACTTGTGAGCTGGACTCTCAGGAGGACCCAGCTCTAGCTAAGGACATTACCCCCATTGCCTAGACTAGCTTAGTTAGGACTTATCTTACTTATGTTGTCTTGAGACTGTTTTAGCTAGACTTTATTCTGTCTTTGAGATCTGAGTTGTATATATTCTTTCATATTCAGTAGCTGAGACCATGTATTTCTGGATATTGCTGAGATGTTATCTTAGACTCTCTGATCATCTGTATTTCTTTGAGTTCTATATCATATTGTGCTTCTTCTTCCTTAGTTGTGATCGAGTTTACATTCTGCTATGTCACCCCCATTCGGGGAGTATAAACTGTTTAGAATTATATTGTTAAATGTTGTGACCTAGGACAGCGTTCTACCGCCAACACTGCGACGTAGGCTGGACGTACCCACGTCTCGTGCCCTTACTCTAGGGTGCGGGTCGTGACACCAGGAGATGATGTTAAGCATTGGAAAGGGTAGTGGGGGGAGGTGATTAAGCTTTGTGGCGGATCTTGTTGTCATAGCCGTCTACTTCTTTTGTTTGTTTTTATTCTTTTTAGAGGAGGTTTTTGTGGTGGGTGTGATGGTGGACCTTTGACAACGATGGCCTTGGTAGACCAGTCTTGTTCACTGCTACCATTGTCATCAGTCAAGGAGGTATTGGAGTCATTTTCATTTTCTTCCAAGACGCATAATGGATTGTCGCGGTCCAGGAAACCTGTTTCCTTGGCTTGCCAGAACCTGCCTGTTAAAATGGGGTTTAAGCTGGTTTGGGCGTCCACTTTGTGAGGCGAAGGGTGCCGAGGGGACTCTGCGTCTGACAAGGGACTGGTTGTTTCGGATGTGAGACCAGTCGGATGAGTTGAATGAGTGTCGATACACCGGGGTTCTGAGATCTGTTCTTGTCGTTTCTCCGTCTGAGCCTCTCCTAACTGATGCTTAATGTCGATTGTTCAAGGGGGGAGTGATAGTCCTCTGAAGGGGAGAGATAGTGAGCTCTGGTCTGTTGTGGGATGAGGTGGGGGTTGGCGCCATATGGGAGCTGACGATGTCTGGGTGTAGTGTGGGTGGAGGGTTCTGTCGCTCGGCAGAGCAGCTGGGATTAGGGTAATCTGTCCGTTCATTTCTGTTGGGGATAGACGAATATGGCTCGCTGACGTTATCGAGGGCCCTGTCATGGGTGGTGCTTGTGAGAAGTTCAAACGAATTGTTGAGTGAGATAGCGGGTGGAGTGAATGGGATAATCGCTGAACTGATCATGTTGGTTGAGCAGAAGGTGGACAGAATTGCCGGGCCGTCAATCAGGAGGGGAGGATTGGGATGCGAGGACTCATTGGCAGTGTCAGGGTTACGGCGCTCAGTAGGCGTGCGCTGGGTGTGCGGGTTAGCCTTCTTAAGCTCTGGGTGGGCACGGAAGCAGTGCCTAATGGAATAACCGCTCATCTGGCAGTGTTTGCAGAAGATGACGTTGTTGTCATAAACCAGCGGTTGGCTGTGTGTTTGATCTCCGAGCTCGATCTCTATAAGTTTGGGAGGATCGTTCGTGAGATCAAATTCCATACATATCTTCGCGTAGTTGCATTTGGAGAGGTTGCGAGTTTCTTCTGCGATAGCTACCAGGGTCCCGAAGGAACTGGCTATTCGTTTTAGGGCAGCTGCTGGAAAACATACCAGGGGAAGGTTGGGTAGAGTGATCCATGTGGATATGATTGTGGAATCCAGTTTGGGATTGAAGTTAGGAGACCATTTGACAATTTGGGCTGTTTATGTGCCGATTCTGACAGTCCCCTTGGCCCGGACCAAAGCGTAGTCCGGTTCGTCTGACAGGTAGAGGAACATGTGCTTGGGGTCGTATGGAGCGATACGATATGCAGCCGAGAGGCCCCACCTGGCGACGGCTTCCATGACTGTGTTGATTTTTGGGCATCCGAAACCAAATTTGAGGACGAACGTCTTAGTGAAGGAAGAGGATGGGGCCGAGATTTTCGACGCTGCGAAAGGGACCCGGATGGTGTCGCCAGCCAGGGGTGGCGAGAAATCCACGTCCGGAAGCTTGATCTCAACTGTCGGCTGAGGTAATTACCTCCCTCGGTCAGGCCTGAGAGCCTCGGCATACGAAGGAGCACAGGTGGGGACCGACACGCTGGGTAAGTCCGATTGAGAAGATACTCCCTGAGGGACCGCAGCACCAGGGTTGACCGAAGTGGATGAGAGGCCTGGATCAGCCGAGGAGGTGTGGCCAGCGTGGGGCGCAGGGGTGGGGGTGGTCTGTCCAAAAAAATCATGGGGGAGTTTGCCGAGATCGATCTGGGGATGGCAAGAGGTCGCTTGGTGAGCGCGGCAAATCCAGGCGCAGGGCCGTTGGTGCGGGTGGGGGGTGAAGTACTGCCCAGGGCTGAGAAGGCACGGGATAGTACGACAGTACCCCGAGGGAGGCCGATACTGAAGGAGCGCTGGCAAGGGCTCCCGAAGTACCGGAGGTCGTGCGGGTCACCTCGTGCGCCAAAGGGCGCAGAGAACGAATGGCGCCGCCCTCAGCATGCACCAGGGGGCGAGCGCAACTAGCAGCTGGCTCCAGGGGCATAAATGAAGGGTACCTGTCTGACACGTCTGCCGAGGAGAGATGTCCATACACGGCGTCCGAATGAAGGGTGACCTCAACCGAAAAGGAAAGGGCGGCTGCTTGAGCTCCCAACGCGATAGAGTGTGCGCAACACTCAACATGCTCCAAAGTGCGCACGGAAGAACGTGCGCCACCCTCACAATGCGCCAATGGGTGAGCACAGTTTACCGGTTGCGTCAAATGGCTCGAGTCCCTGCCCACGTAGGCCGTCAAGAGGTGAGCGCGTTTAGCTGGTTGCGCCAAATGGCTCGATGCCCTGCCCACGTGGGCCACGACTGAACCCTGGAGTTCGGATGGGGCCTGCCCACGAGGACTGAGCCGATGCCAGGAGTCTGCTGGGCCATCAATGGCGTGAGCAGCCAGAGGATCCTCGAAACCAACGTCGGGCATGTGACCCGTCGCGCATCCCGAGGGAAAATGGCAGCCCTCAAGTTGCGCCAAGGGGGGCAGAGACTAAAGCTTATACGAGAGGTCGGGCACAACTTGCTGCTTGCGCCTGAGAACGCGCGAGAGGTCGGGCACAACTGGCTGCTAGCCGCCAGCATGCGCGGAGGGGCCCTATCCACGTGACCGACAGGGGCAGATGTGACTTGCCCTCGAAGACCGCACCCGGTCATCCTGTGAGCTGTACCAAAGCTGGCGAGAGCAAAGGACTTCTGAGCCTCGAGGCTAACGCCTGTCACGTAGCCCGGCTCTCCTCCCGAGGAGGGGGCGCAACCGGCTGGGGGGGTGAATTCGGAGATCCAGCTGCGTCGGCCGTAGCTCCGACGAGGGGGGCCGACTGTAACTGAACGGACGATGGGACCCGTCCAGTGTCAACCGTGCTGGGCGCTGCGACGTGGAGTGGGCAGGGAGGGTAGGCCTGTCCTCGGACGAGTGTGCCACGGCCGAAAGGGGCTTAGGACGGACGGTGGTCAGGAGAGAGCGAACCCACCATCATCCGATGAGAGCGAGTTGCTCTTCCGTCCACTCGAGGGATGGGGGGCACCTAGGATGGAAGGGGATGACGCCGGTGGGTGGGGCGGCCTCGGTCGAGGAAGGTACGGGTGCTGGCGACGTCCTCCTCTCCGGCACCTGACGGACGGGGATGGGTCAACGACGGACGTGGGAAGGAGGACGGAGACAGGGCCTCCGATGTCCGACGTCCGGCAAGGGGTCGTCGACGAGGGGGGCAGCCGAAAACATGTAGGCGTCCGGGAGGGGGGAATCGGGTCCGGGGGGAGAAAGGGGGGAGAGGGAACATGACTTTTTTAAATATATACGTGTGTGTGTGTGTGTGGTGTGTGTGTGTGTGTGTGTGTGTGTGTGTGTGTGTGACCAAATGAATTTCTTTTTGAGTTAAAACTTGATAGCTCAAGTTATTAGAATGGAAACACATAACCGAATGGGTGGTGTTCAGATACCGATGGAGGGATCATGAAGGAATAGGTCCTCCTAAAAAATAAAAGCTTATTTGCAACTTGATACCCTCAACTAATGTTGTTTTTTTAACTTGATACTCTAAACTTTTTTACTCAACTACTTGATACCATCAACTATAAAATATTTTCAACTTTGTGACATTAAAAAAAATCAAGAACTACCCATGCCCTTCCTTGCCCCCTACGTCCCCCGGCCACCCCCGCCCTACCCCCCTGCTGACCCCATCTCCAACCCCCCGCTGCCCAACCCTCGCTTTCAGTCCCCCACCCTCCTCCCTTTCTCTTCGTGGGTGCGCACAGCTATCGACTACGACAACAGCAGTGACGGCAACATCGCGGAGATGAGGGGTAGGACGGTGGTACAGCCGACGGGAGTGGGGGCGGCAGCGGTGCGGGGGGGGGGGGGAGCAGCCTGGGTGATGGTGTGCGGGGGTGGCTAAATAGGGACGGGGACGGCCAAAGGGGTGTGGGAGGGGCTGTGGTTGAGATAGGGGTAAATTTTGAACATGGTTATTTTTATCTATTGTTTAGGGTATTATGTTGTACCAAAAAAAGCTTAAGGTATCAAGCTGAAAACTAAAATAGTTGAGGGTATCATGTTAAAATTAAATCAATTTTTGGGGCTAATTATAAAGGCACTTCCAAACTTACTCAGGGTTAGCCCAATTTAGAGGAACTTTTACTCAGGGCAGCCCAAAACTTACTAGGAGCTGTCCACCCCCCCCCCCCCCCCCCCCCCCCCCACCACCAAAAAAAAAAAAAAAAAAACCCCAAACATTCTAACTTCTACTCTCTCCCTTCAAAATCCTTTTCCTATTTCTTTGACTTTAAAAACCCTAAATTTCTTCCTTCTCCACCTCTTCCAATTCCAAGAATCAATCAATCCCAAATTTCATATTATAGTAACTAACATTTGATTTGGGATTCATTTTGGACGAATTTCTAAATTTTTGAACCATTTTAGGATTCCAAACTTCACAAATCCATCGAAAGTCATGACGGGGATGAAACGGGACTATTTTAATTTTGACAATCCTGAATATAGTTCGAACTGTATAAAATTTATACAGTCCTGACTATATCAAAGACTGATGATGGTGCATACTCATTCTTTAGATTGGTGCATTTCGAAGTCGGAATATACTTGCAGGAATTTTAAATATGAAAGTAACTAACATAGAGGTAAGCAAAAGAGAAGAGTTAATTGAACATCATTTTTTTTAGAACTGTCAAAAAAATTGACAGTCCTTCCAATCGGTAGGACTGTCAAAATTTTGACTCTCCTAATTTTTTTTCCACAGTCCTAAATTTTGACATGATGTTCATATTATTTTATGGCTGTCAATTTTTTTGAGAGTCATAAAGGACTGTCAAAAAATTTGACAGTCCTAAAAATATGAACATTATGTCAAAATTTAGGACTGTGAAACTTTTTTTAGGACTGTCAAATTTTTGGACAGACCTACCAATTAGATGGATTATCAAAAATTTTGACACTCCAACAAAATATTTTTCAATGTTTTATTTAGGATTGTTCAAAACCTTAAATCGGATTGGAACTTCCGAAATTCGTCTAAAAGGAATCATAAATCAAATTTTAGTTACTAGAAGGTAAATTTTTATCATGAACATGGATTGAGAACAATATTTATAATTTTAGAGAAAAAAAAAATGAAAAAAAAAATGCCTTTTATACTATGTAGTGGTCAGCTCGTAAATAAAAAAATGAGGATAAATCCCAAAAGAGAATGTGCGTTTATAATTAACCCTTTATTTTTAGACCCCGTAGAAAAAGATGAGGATAAATCCCACACACACACAGAGCCACAGATACCTTGGTTGTCCTCCGCTTGGCCTCCGTTGGTAGCTTCGTGCAGGTTGCAACTAAGGTGCGAAAACAATGTCAGGCAGCAGCGATTCCTCCATGGCCTCCGACATCTGCAGCCAAATCCAATCCGTCTTCTCCTCCTCCTCCTCCTCCTCCTCTTCACCATCCCCTCTTGATGTCCTCCTCCGCGAGCTGTCCGCCGCCGCGGCCTCCTCCTCTAAAATCTTCGTCCACGGAGTCGGCCGCGAGGGCCTGATGCTCCGTGGCCTCTGCATGCGCCTCTGCCACCTCGGCCTCACCGCCCACGCGGTCGGCGACGTCACCGCCCCGCCCATCGCCTCCTCCGACCTGCTCCTCTCCTCCGCCGGCCCCGGAGGGTTCTCTACCGTCGACGCCATCGCCGGCGTCGCAAAGTCCGCCGGCGCGCGAGTGGTCCTTCTCACCGCACATCCTGGAGCCGGGAGGGGGGCGTCGAGCGTGGCGGATGCGGTCGTCCACTTGCCGGCACGGACCATGGCGGATGGGGAGGAGGAGGAGGAGCTAGAGGAGGCGGTGAGGTTGCCGATGGGGAGTTTGTATGAAGGAGCGATGTTCGTGTTGTTCGAGATGGTGGTGCTGAAGCTGGCAGAGCTGCTCGGCCAGAGCCCCGCGCAGATGCGGTCGAGGCACACTAATTTGGAGTAGAATTGTTGCTGCTGCTGCTGTTGTACTGTCCCATGTATCTAAAAAAAAAAAAATCTTCAACTTGGAATACGGTATGCGTATAATTTTCTTCTCCACTCTCGGTTGTTGCACGGACACGGCGACACAAATACGTCACCTATTTTGACATGCCCAAATTGTGTCCAATATATTTCTGACACGACACGGTCTATTTTGTTTTGGAGTGGCTGTGCTTCGCTTCTTGGCGGAGTACCAAGTGTTCAAGGGGGAGGAGTTTGGGGGTGACAAGAAAGTTGATCTTGTAGGTTCGGCCAAATTGGAAATGCCGGAGGATAGTAGAATTCTATCATAAGAGATTACATCAGCATTGACAGAGTCTGCATTTGGTTGATTGGTAAATGAGTCCTTAATTACAAACGCATGTCGTAAATGAGTTTTCAATTACGACGTCAATATCAAACACACTGTAAAAAAGACAAAGTAACTCTTTTATGACGCACATATTTATACGCTGTAAAAGGGTGACATTTACAATGTACAGCAACTGCGTATCGTAAATTGTGCACCGTAAACGATATATTTTCTTGTAGTTATCGAAGAAGTGCTAAAATCCACTACTAATTTTGGTTTGGGTTGTTGATTTGTGAGTAGCGGTTTAGTAGAGGAGGAGTTCAGTGTTGATGAGGTAAAAAGTCAGGAATTGAAATGTAATCTTGTGTTTTTATGAAAGTCTGATGGTTTGTTGGGAATAATAGACTATGTATATGACGGTCAGTCATGGTAATAGTTTTAGTGGTAAGTGTTCGGACCGATCCGAAATAGTCAAAATCGAATAATCCGAAATTCTAAAAATCTAGAACCGAGACAGTACGGAATTAGAATAAGCAATTCAGTTTATTCGATTGAAATATTTCTATTTTTAATGGGTCAGATCCAAAATTGAGATCGTGATTAAATTATATTTAAAATGATATTTTTTTTACACACAATATTATTGTATTTCAAAGTTGTCGATCATCTTCGAGTTGTCCAAGATCGCCAGCGTTATTGGGCCAATTCTCATCGGCGCCCTCTTGAGTTTTCTGTCGGCGGCCATGTATTCCTGAGGATTTCGCCTAACTGTGACGTCATTCGTTTTGACGTACGGAGAAAGCTTAGTCCTAGGTATATAGGGTCATTCGACATTCTGGAGCGAGTAGGTGATGTATCCTATCGTCTCGCTCTTCCGCCGTCGTTACGTGAGGTGCATGACGTATTCCATGTATCCCAACTACGACAGTATATCCCGGACCCGAGCCACATCCTGGATCATTCGGAATTGGTTGTTGGTACCAACCTTTCGTATGAGGAGAGGCCCTTGTCTATATTGGACCGGAAGGAGAAGATACTCAAGAACAAGACTATTAGTTTAGTCCGTGTTGCTTGGGGTCATCACTCTTTGGGTGAGTCAACATGGGAGCGTGAGGATGATATCCGATCGGGATATTCGGACCTGTTTGACTCGTAAGGTATAATGTCTTCCTTATGCCTTATGCTTTCAATTTCTTGCTTGAATGAATGACTGCATGATAGATTGCTTGTTATAGCTTGCCTGTGATTAGTGTAGCTTGTCCTTGCTGTTCTAGCCTCTTAATTAAATTCCGAGGACGAAATTCTTTTAAGGTGTGTAGAGTTGTAATGCCCGTAGCTCGTATTACGTATTTTGGAATACGTGTACGTATCTTGACTCGTATGGCATATTTCCTTGCATGATATATTTGGACATTCTATTACTTGGTTCGGTTTGGCTTGGTTTGCTTTGGGTTCATCATGAACCAAAAGAAAACACCCACCTACCCCCACTCCTTTCCTTTAATAGCCGCCCAACCCTCTCTCTCCTCATTAATTCTTCTCTATTACTTCTTCTTCACCATTACTTCTTCATCTACCAGGGAGAGAGCTTAGGTAAGTGCAGCTTGCTTCATGGAGGAACCCAAGTTTTATTGTTCCATTTTCTTCTCCATGAGATTCTAACACACTTTAGTACTTAGCATTTCTAATTTCCATGGCTAAATTCATGTAGATCTAAGTTTATTTCATTTTCGAATTTCTTGTGTTTTGATCTATTTAACCTTGTTATTTCCAAGTTTTGATGGTTCCATGTTGTAGGAAATTTTATTCTGCCCTATTTTGACCTATGAAAGTCTGGATTCCGACTCGGATGAAGGATTTATGGAGCTTGAAGCCATGGACTTCATGGCTCTTCTTCTCGGACAAGCAGAGAAGAAGAACAGTTCCGAGCCGCATGGCAGCCTTAGCCGCATGGATTTTCATGCGGCAAGTCTCTTTTCAGCCGCATAAGCTTCCCGCTGCCGCATGAGTTCCGTTGCCGCATGAACCTAATTATCCTTAGCCGCATAAGACCCGTCTTTTGCTCAGCCGCATGGGATCCCACATGAGTTTAGCCGCATAAACACCAGCATCATCAGCCGCATGTGCTCGCTTGAACATAGCTGCATAAGACTTGCTCTCTCCTAGTCGCATAGGACTTCATTATTTCCAGCCGCATGAGCGCGCACTTTTCAGCCGCATAAGCCATTTCCTTTCCGCAGCCGCATAAGCCTGAGTTCCCTGTTGCCGCATGAGCCCCGCATTACTCTCAGCCGCATGAACTTATTATCTTTCAGCCACATAAGCCCCTTCTTTCCTGAGCCGCATACGCCTGCCCTCTTCCAGCCGCATGAGCGCGCAGTCCCAGTCGCATAAGCGCGCATGCTCTCTGTCGCATGAATCCAATTAGCCGCATGGCTCCTTCCTCAGTCTTGTTCTCTTTTAATAATAATAATAATAATATTATTATTATTATTATTATTATTATTATTATTATTATTATTATTATTATTATTAAATTGAAATGTCATATTTATGCTTATGTCATGTAAGTTCTAATATGTTCTATGGACACGATAGTGGCCCGTCGTGGCGCACTCTTAACAAGTAAACTGACATGATATATCACGACATGCTGTTATGACAGCTAGCCTGACATGACAAGTATGAATGACCTGAACACCGTGGACGATTGTGTTTGTACAAATAAACCAGTACTGTCTTGCATCATGTCTAGGATGGGATCCCTGAGTACCACGGTCAGGAATACCTACTGCAATTGACTAAGGCTAATAAACTAGAATAATTCAGTAGTCATGAAGAGATTTTTCAGCTACATGCAATCTCGTTATCTGGGCGCACCAAGTGGACTTGTAGCCTACCGACGTGTAGGGCACATTTCCAGCACACAATCACGTGTTGCATCCTTCATAAACGGACATCTGACCTGGATAACCTGGATGGTCTGCAGGGCTTGTGGCTTTTGGGATAATCTTATTGCATCTTGCTAGTAACTAGGCTTGTGATAACCCTAGTTAGTTAAAGTATCAAGCCGTACTCTTTGCTTGGCCGTGATTGATTGGATGGAGTCTAGCCCAGCTTAGTCTGTCCTGATCCTGTACAAGATTGTGACATGACACGATTACTTATGCTTGCCTCAATAATAACGATCAGGGGTCCAGTTCTGTTCAGGCGAAGGGTTACAACCCCGGTCCTTATATGGTTTAAGGGTTGTAACCTGGCTCCCGGAGCAGTTCTGTGTCCTCTCTTCGTTTATTGTCTTATTGCTCCCCATGCCATGCTTGTCATGTTTTACCTTTCTTCAATAGCATGATCATTTATACTGGCCTTAACAATAAAGATCAGGGGTCCAGTTCTGTTCAGGCGAAGGGTTACAATCCCGGTTCTCGTTTGGTTTAAGGGTTGTAACCTGGCAACCGGAGCAGTTCTGTGTCCTCTCTTCGATTATTGTCTTATTTCATCCCGTGTCGAGCTCATAATGTTTTATTTACCAATAGTATCTGAGACGGGATTCTATTCAGGTGAAGGGTTCTAACCCCGGTCCTTGTTTGGTTTAAGGGTTGTGACCTGGCTACTTGAATGGTTTCCTCGTACTCAATTTACTGTTATATTCTTTATTATTATCAGTTTCGTTTACAATCATCTTTAGTATTCTATTTTGATATGCTAGTTTTAGTTCCTAAGTGAAGCCTCCTTTGTGGCACTTGCTCTTTTTGTGGTCTGACCCAGCTGGTTTTGTATGGCCAGATATCGAATCAGCACCAGAGGATCTACTTACCTTCCGGCCAGATGGTGACCACCAGGCGTAACTCTGGCAACGAGTGGGTTTCTTTTTGTCCTCCTACTTTATTGTAAAATTAATCTTTTGAGACGTTTAGCCGGCGAGCACGTGTTAGCTCGTATTGCACCTTTACTTACTGTCTGCCTACGGGCTGTAACATGATTAACAAATCATAGGGTTGATCATGTATGACTGAAACTCTTGCTAGTCTTGACATTTTGTACGACTAGCTTCATGATCATCCGAATATGTAATGTATGGGATGCCTTACTATTATATATTTGGTGCTCTTATTTCTTGTGACTATTATTGCTTGCTTGAGATTGAGACAATAGGCTTGTTCATGACCATTGGTGACTGATGGATTGTAGTTAAACCCTCATGTATCTAGACAGCCGTGACCGTATAGCGAGGTGGGTTGCACTTCAATATACGTAGCTGGCTATGTACGCCTCCCCTCTCCAGTATTTTGGTTCTGGGGCGTTACATGAGCTGCGGCGGTCGGGGGCTGCTGGGAAGTGCTAGCACCAGCTCCCTCTGACTGTGTCGGCCCAGCCTCCCTAAGCCTCAAAAACTCGGCCCAGAAATTAAATCTATATGAATTCTCACTCGGCCACTAAAAATTAATATTAATGAACTAGCATTGAGTAAAACTTCTAAAACTCAGCCTAGAAATAACATCTATATAAATTTTCTACGTAACTAAAAATTAATATTAATGAACTAGTATTAAGTAAAACTTACGTAGGTGTCCCGGACCTTGTCGTCTACGAACCGCTCCTCCTTCATATGCGTGGCAAGGAACAAGGTCACCATATTCCGATCTTCTCCCGATTCAACCTGTTACGAAATTATTATATGATTTGTCAGTTAAGTTGAAAGAAATATATTACTATAAAGTATTAATTATGTGTATACAGCGAGATACGTACCATATGGGTGAAAAAATCCATGATGGACCGTGATCTACTACACCACTACGACCCCGCCTGTCGCGCCCTTTTAGACTTCGCGGACTTCTCCTTGTAGGCTTCCTCCTTGAAACTCCTATTCATTACCGTCCAGTCGGCGGCAGATATCCAGCCCTGAATAGGCTCTCCCCGGCGCTCGCAATCTTTTTGGTCGAGGATCGCGTCCCTAATGAGCTTGCTGGCGACACTGGAAAAAATAGCCTCGACAGCAACGGCGCGGTGGGGAGGGAAGAAGTAAGTCCGCTGAAAAAATCATAGAAGTACGTAAGTTATAACATAACATACTAAATGTTAAAAGAAAATAAACTTTTACGTACCGAAAAGTGCTCAAACCAGAAAGCCTTCTTGTCGGCCGGGACATCCCTCCAGTTGATCCAGGGCCCCCCGTAGTTCTGTCGTAGGAATGTACCCAGCGACTGGTGTACGGAGGAGGGATGATACCTGTAAAATGAAAATTAAAATTTATTAAACAAGTTTATAATAAATTTAAACAAATTAAATGCAACAATTTTACTTACCGTCTGGTCCGAGTACAGGCCCAAATCTCTAACCTCATATCCCCCTCCGGGCGACACGGAGGATCTGTCTCAAATGGGAGCTGCAGCCCCCCTGTCCCCCTGCCCCTTGTAGGAACGAAATCGTAAAGCACAATACTCTAGAGGGGGGTGAATAGAGTAAGCAGCGGAATATTGCTAATTAAACAATGTTAGCAGCAAGATCACAGAATAATAATCACAACTAAGTAAAGTAAAGGCAGAGATAAGAAAGCAAACGCAAAGACAGCAATTTATACTGGTTTCCCTCTGTTGAGGACTAATCCAGTCGGTAGAACTCTTGCTACCAGTTGAATCCACTATTGGAAAAATTGCAAGTTTTCTTACGAAGTCCTTGCAACTTCTACAACGCGAGCTTTGATACGAAGAACTCGTCCAACTTCAAATGTGAAGAGGTATTCTTCAATCAAGCCTTCTGATTACAATCTCTCAGAAACTTCTAGACCGCACTGCACTGGCAAATCGACTAGAGGATTGTAATTGGCTTGGGATCTGAAATTTAAAGCTCAAGAAAATTCTTTGGAAGATTGAAAGCTTTAGATAGAAAGAAGATTGAAAGTGAATGAGTGAGTTGAAATGATCGAAATCCTTCTCTATTTATAGGAATTCCAAAGACAGAATTCGGGCAGAATTCGGGCAGAACTCGATGAGAAAATCTCGGTCAAATCCGCAACTGCAGGAGGACCAAGTTCCAGATAATTCAAAAAATCAAACGGCCACTAACCGAACTCTGGCCGAACTCTGGCCGAGTTCTTTCAGGGTTAGGTTAGGGTTTTAAAATCAGTTTTTGGGGATTTTTGAAAACCTTTTTGAAGCTTTTGTTTAAAAGAATGTTTTTCAAAACAAAGAACATTTTAAAAGTATTTTGAAAACATTTTAGAATAGCCTATTTGCCAGTACGACTCGGTGTACAACGTATTCCTAGACTCAATAAAATAAAAAATACATTGCTTAAAGGAAATACAGACTCGAGCAGGTAAACATAGCTTCGGTCTTGAACTGTGTAGATAGCTGTTCTTGTTCATGTCCAAGAGTCCGATACATCCTGACTAGCTTCATATATCCAGACAGAGTTTGATCAATTATTAAAATCAGATTGACTATATGACCAATGGGTCAACAATCTCCCCCATTTTGATAATTGACAAACTATGAATGATATAACATTTAAGCTTAAAATAAAATCAAAAATAGTTCATGTCCTGCATTTTCTAAAAAGAAATGTTAGATCTTTATTTTTCTCCCCCGTTGTCATTTAGCAAAATAATTACAAAAGAGGAAAAAGTCTCCCGCAATCAATGCATAAATAACAAACAGTTAAAAAACACAAGAAAATACACATGATAAATAATAGTAAATAAAATTTGAATAACATCACAGGCATGTATTTGTACTCAGGCAGTTTATAATAAACAAAGAATTATATCACTGGCAGTTATTAAAGCAGAAAAAGAAATGCTAAGAAAATACACTGATGTGAATCATAAAGTACGAATCTCATAAAGATAAAGACGTTCAGATGACATCAAATAAAACAAATCTAGTACAAGTCCTCAAAAATACTGATAATAAAGTCTAAAAATAGAAAAACTTGGAATGTCGGAGCATTTCCAAGTATACAGTAAATAATGTCCAAGTCTCATACCAACTAACATATCACAACTCCTCATCATCATCATCATCATCAGTATGATGACCAGCATGTCCAGAAGGACCAGCTCCAGAGGTACCCGCGCCAGAAGGGTGAGAAGGAGCACCAGTGTAAAACTCACCAACATAATCACGAGGAGGAGCACGGTCAGAACGGTACCAATCATATGCGTTACCGGGCTGGAAGTAGGCATGAACAGCCTCATCCTCACAGCGGTAACCAGAGAAAGCTGGATCTCTAGGAATGGAACCGGCTGAATGTCCAGTCTGGGCGAAATGAAGTTCAGCTAATGAGTTTGCAATCGCCTGATAACGGGTGACGTCGCGGAACTCACGTTCGCGAGCCATGTCCGTCATGGAGGCGTGCAAATCTGAAAGGTGCTGGTGTATGCCCTCAAATGTCATAGCATACTGCTGAGGAGGTAGAGGAGGTAGAGCAGTGGCAGGAGCAGGAGGAGGAGCAGATGCAGTCATACTGCGACGAGATAACTTGAGAACCTTGGGCTTAGGGTCTTGAGCACAAGTAGATAAGTCAATGTCGAAACGCTGGAAGATGTGTGGGAGAATCATCGCATAAGAGAGATTTCTATCTCTTGCACAACAACGTCCCATCATCTGAATAATGGTCTTAGGGGCAGAAAATGGAATCCCCTTAAGAATGGGATACATAGCAGATAATTCAAGAGATGTGACATCATCCTTCGAAGTAGACTTTGGAAGGAGAGTAGAATAAATGATACGGTGCAATTCATAATTAAACAAGTTCAGGTTGTTTGTCTTGAACTTTCCAGAGCGAACTCTATCAGGTGCACAAAGTTCAGCTTTGAAACTTGTAAGTGTCGTGCCTTCGGGAAAATCAAACTCAGTGATGTCAACAAGCGGTTCACCTTCGTTGGGAATACCAAGGATCTCCGCTAAGAGAATATCATTGAAATTGATATCTAATCCTCCAACACATGTGCTTACATCAAAAGTGTTTAATATGATATTGCAGTAAAACAGTCTAATGGCATTAGTTGCTACGGGAAAACAGAGTTTAACAAAATGCTGTAACCCTAATGCCTCAAAGAAATAACGATGATCAGGAAATACAGTCCATTTAATGGGTGCGCCTGTGCATATGGATCTCATGGAGAAGTCTCCATACCACAGTAAGGCTTGGTCTAGGGTTTGAAAGTAAAATCCGTCGAACGCGCCGTCGCTAGATTGGACTCGCGAAAATAGGGAATTAGTGGGTGGATCCGAAGATGAACCTTCCTCACTTGGGTTGGTTGTCTTCTTCCTCTTAAAGGGGTTGAATCCCTTAGGTGCCATTTGTGCAAATAGAAGTAAATATGCACTAATTGAAAAATGGAGAAAGATGGAGTTATACCTCCTGAAATCAAAGTATGTCGAAGAGAACGACGAACTCCGCACGAATCCAAAGTTTGGATTGATTTCACCACTTGGATTAGAAGATAGGGGGTGGTGAAGAACTAGGGTTCGGGGCTCCTTCGCGGCTGCTGTTGCTGGTTATGATGTAGTTTAGAAGCAATGAGGAAGAAAGGCTCTCGGGTTCTGGTATATATAACCTGACACCTTCAACTGAACTCGGGCCGAATTCGGTCCGAAGTCTGGCCGAATTCGCCTGGGTTTGGTTTGAAAAACTTTCTTTTTCATTGGCTCATTTCAAATATTTAATTCAAAGATTAGTAATTTCAACCTTCAATTAACATAATTAATATTATTTTATAGATTAAATATCATTACACAGCGATTGTTTCAGATTAGCTGTGGGAGTACTGTCCCAGCTGGCGGAGGTTCACCGGGGAACTCTTAAATACCGCTTCGCTTCAACCGTAGTTGTGGTGACAGACAGACTCTTTATTGGCTTGTCTCTAACACAGTTTTTACATATTGAAATAAAATCATAAAACAAAATTAATTAATATTATTGACGTCCAAAATTCCTAATTCTCGACGTAAATAATTGAAACGATTTTCTGCTAGAGGTTTTATGAAAATGTCAGCTAATTGATTCTCAGTATCTATGTATACAAGGTCAATATCTCCATTTTGATGATGATCTCTAAGAAAATGATGTCTAATCTCGATATGTTTTGTACGAGAATGACATACAGGATTCTTAGTCAAATTAATAGTACTCGTGTTATCACAGAAAATGGGAATATGTGTATAAAATAAATCATAGTCTTCCAAGGTTTGTTTCATCCACAAAATCTGAGCGTAATAACGTCCTGCGGCGATATACTCAGCCTCTATTGTTGATAGGGCTACAGAATTTTGCTTTTTACTAAACCATGAGACTAAAGCTTTGCCTAAGAAATGACATGTGCCACTGGTACTTTTTCTATCAACTTTGCATCCAGCAAAATCTGCATTCGAATAACCAGTAAGGTCAAAGGACTTAGTTTTGGGATACCACAAGCCAACAGAAGAAGTGTCCTTAAGGTATCGAAAGATACGCTTAACTGCGCACAGATGTGATTCCTTTGGATTAGCTTGAAAACGTGCACACAGGCAAACACTAAACATAATATCTGGACGAATAGCAGTTAAATAAAGTAAACTACCGATCATACCTCGATACTTACGTGTGTCGACCGGCTTGCCTTGTTCATCAATATCAAGCTTTGTTGAAGTTGCCATCGGAGTGCCAATAGATTTGATATTGTCCAGATCGAACTTCTTTAGCAAATCTTTTGTGTACTTGGCTTGATTTATGAACGTCTCATTGTCAGTTTGTTTGATTTGCAGTCCGAGAAAGAATTTCAGCTCTCCCATCATGCTCATCTCAAACTCATTCTGCATACACTTAGAAAATTTTTGACACAGAGATTCATCAGTAGATCCAAATATGATATCATCTACATAGACTTGTATTAAAAGAAGCTTACCATTAAAGGACTTAATAAAAAGTGTAGTGTCAACCTTGCCTTTTGAAAAACCGTTGTCAAGTAGGAAAGAGCTTAGACGATCATACCAAGCACGAGGGGCTTGTTTCAAACCGTATAAAGCTTTCTTCAACTTGAAAACATGATCAGGGTTTTTTAAAATCTGTGAAACCTGGAGGTTGTGCTACAAAAACTTCTTTTTTTTTATAAAACCAATTAAAAAAGCACTCTTGACATCCATTTGAAATAATTTAAAATTACGAAAACATGCAAATGCACATAACATGCGAATGGATTCTAATCTCGCAACTGGGGCATAAGTCTCATCGTAGTCGATACCTTCTTCTTGATTGTATCCTTGAGCTACGAGTCGAGCCTTATTACGAGTCACTAAATCATTCTCATTCAGTTTATTTCGGAATACCCAACGGGTGCCAATGACCGGACGATCAATAGGCTTGGGAACAAGTTCCCAAACTTGATTCCGTTCAAATTGGTTTAATTCCTCTTGCATAGCATCTATCCAAAAACTATCACTACATGCTTCATCAATAGTTTTGGGTTCTAGCTGTAAAATAAATGCAACACTAGAAACAATATCTCTACTGGGTGTACGAGTACTTACACCTTTGGTAATGTCACCAATTACCAAATTCTTTGGATGATCAGCTGTAAATTTTAATCTTTTCGGCAGACTCTGAAGGTAGCTGGTTCCTGGATCTTCTCTAGTAGGATCAGCTAGTGCCCAGCTTGGTTGAGAATCAGCTGTTGTTGAGCTTGGTACAGTTGGATCTTCGTCATTGTCATCGATAGTCATTTGATTCAGTTCATCAAAAGTGACGTTGATTGACTCTTCAATAATCATGGTTCGTTTGTTGAAGACTCTGTATCCTTTGCTCTTGGCCGCATAACCTAAAAATATACCTTCATCGGCCTTTTCGTCAAACTTTCCCAAATTGTCTTTAGTATTAAGAATAAAGCATTTACAACCAAATATTCTAAAATATGAAACAGATGGAATTCTATCAAACCATAATTAAAATAGAGTCTTCTTCGATTTGGGTCGAATTAGAACTCTATTGAGAACAAAGCAAGCTGTATTGACAGCTTCAGCCCAGAAATATTTGGGTAGACTAAACTGGTTTAACATCACTCTGGCCATTTCGGATAGAGTTCTGTTTTTACGTTCCACAACTCCATTTTGTTGTGGAGTCCTGGGGCAGGAGAACTCGTGTACAAAATCGTGTGTGTCACAAAATTGCTCAAACTCTGCATTCTCGAATTTGCCACCATGATCGCTTCTTATACGAGTGATCATGTAACATTTTTCATTCTGAACTTTCTTGCAAAAGACGACAAATTTGGATAATACATCATTCTTGCGTGTCAAGAAGTATACCCACGTGTATCTAGAGAAATCATCTACAATTACGAAAGCATAAAGCTTACCTCCGAGGCTAGCAACTCTGCTAGGACCAAATAAGTCCATATGAAGCAATTGTAGAGGTCTAGTAGTACATACTGCGTTTACTGACTTGAATGTGGATCTGGTAGCTTTGTTCTTTTCACATTGGCTGCATACCGAATCCTTCTTGAATGTAATATCCGGTAAACCGCGTACTAGCTTCTTTGTGGATAATCTTGATATTGTGTACATATTTGCATGACCGAGTCTCATATACCACAGATGACTCTCATCGCTTTTAGCCATTAAGCATCTACCTGAAATGTTAGTTTCTTCCAACAAATAGAAAACATATATGTTGTCTTCCCTGATACCTTCAAAGATAGTACTATCAGTTGAGCTATCAACTATAATACATTTGTCTTTGCCAAAGTTGATGCCATAACCATGATCAGCTAGATGACTTACGCTGAGTAGATTATGTTTCAACTCGGTAACCAGACAGACATCCTTAATCATTGGATAGGGAGACTTACCAACATCACCGATACCAATAATATACCCTTTCAAGTTATTACCGAAGGAAACATAGCCTTCCTTCTTTTTCTTCGACAGTGTTGCAAATAGTGTAGCGTCACCGGTCATATGCCGTGAGCAACTGCTGTCGAGGATCCATTTGCTTCTAGCATGTGAAAGGTGTTCCACCTACAAAACAGTTTGCAGATGAAACTTTTAGTACCCATTTCTTGTAGGGTCCTGAAATGTTAGTTTTTGGTATCTAAGCATAAATATTTAAATCAACAAGCTTTCTGATTCTACATGCAGATAAAATATGACCAATGAGGCTACAATAATGACATTGTGCATGTCGAGTGTTGAAAGCTGAGTGGTGTGCATGGTTGGTAGGTTTAGGTTTTCTAGTATAAAAGAAAGTATGCCTATAATCCTGTTTGGGCTTAACCTTTTAGGGTAAAGGTTTGATAGGGTTAGGTCTGATAGTGTTTGGCTTGGGAGTGTTCCGATTTTTCGGTAAGTGACACGTGTTAGGATAGGAAGCAGCAGGCTCAGGCTGTTTTCCTAATCCAATTTCCAATCTTATGGAAGTGTCATACAACTTAGTATAATCAGAAGTGAGTGTTTCCATTCTGATTTGTGCACTTTGAAGACTTTTCTTCTCTTTAGAAAGTTCTTCCTTGAGTTGGTCAATAACTTTGTCTTTCTCTTCACATGACTTGGTAGTCTCGTGTAATAAGAGCTTTATTGAACAAAGCTCACCAGACTCACTAACATTATTTCTAACCTCAGCTAGTAGGTCGGTAAGTCTACCTATTTCACCTTTGTACTCTTTGAGTACCTTCTTAGAGGTCTGATACTTGCTACGCAGTTTCCTGTAATCAGTCATCAGTTCACTGAAGGCATCTCCTAATTGCTCAAAGGTGAAGTCATCATAAGTATCAACTACAGGTTCAGTAGGTACCTGATCGGATGCCATAAAGCATACGTTTGCAGCGTCTTCTGATTGTTCGTCTTCTGAGTCGCTGGCTTCACTTTCATGCCAAATGCTGGTATTGGCCTATCTCCTAGATGTTGATCTCTTCAGGTTCCTTTTTTCATACCTGTTGCTCTTCTTGCTTGATAATGAGTTTGTAGGACAATCCTTCTTCATGTGTCCCTTCTTCTTGCAGCCGTAGCAGAAAGCATCATCTTGATACCAGTTGTTGCTGCTGTTGTTTTCTTTGGCTCTCTTCTCATATCTCATGAATCTTTTGAATTTCCTTGCTAGGAATGCTTGATCTTCAGCATCAGATTCGCTGCTGTCTGAGTCACCTTCAGCAG
The DNA here is from genome assembly GCA_029216955.1 of Iris pallida. Taxonomy (NCBI): domain Eukaryota; kingdom Viridiplantae; phylum Streptophyta; class Magnoliopsida; order Asparagales; family Iridaceae; genus Iris; species Iris pallida. The sequence goes on from JANAVB010028620.1 coordinate 4,104,299, forward strand.
CTTTTCTGTGCTGAGCCTTGAAAGCGATCGTCTTCTCCTTTGTTGCAGGCTCTTCAAAATCTTGTAGCTCCAGTTCATGAGTGAGTAGCTTACCCATGAGTACTTCGAGGGACATAGTTGTGAATGCGTTCCCTTCAATGATTGCAGTAGCCTTCGGAATCCAGTTCTTGGTAAGTGCTCGCAGGAGTTTGCGAATCTTTTCATGGTTACTGTACTCTTTGCCTAGGGAGGACAAAGGATTTACAATATCCAAGAATCTTTCGAACATTTGAGTAACTGTTTCGTTGGGCTTCATCTTGAACACCTCATACTCTTGAGTAAGTCTGCTGACTTTAGATTCTTTGACTTGAGTCGTGCCTTCATGTGTGACTTCAAGTAGCTTCCACACTTCATTAGCCATTGTGCAGATAGACGCCCTGTTAAATTCAGTTCTGTCTAAAGCACAAAATAGAGCGTTAATAGCACGTGCGTCAAGACTGGCCTTTTTCTTTTCCTCCTCTGTATATCTGCTATGGGATTTTTCAACTAAAACTCCATCAACATTTATACGAGGTGGCTTTTGATAGCCATCAATAACAATAGACCATAAATCAAAGTCAAGAGATTTCAAGAAGAAACTCATCCGTGTTTTCCAATAGGTATAGTTCGTACCATCAAACAGTGGAGGTCAGTTTGTGGCCTGGCCTTCACTTGTGAATTTCACAGTTGCCATGTGTTGTGCTGTGATCTATATAACAATTAATTAAAATAAATAAATAATTGCATTGTTATCTTGCTTTACCTGTAACACCCGCTCTGATACCAATTGTAGGAACGAAATCGTAAAGCACAATACTCTAGAGGGGGGATGAATAGAGTAGGCAGCGGAATATTGCTAATTAAAAAATGTTAGCAGCAAGATCACAGAATAATAATCACAACTAAGTAAAGTAAAGGCAGAGATAAGAAAGCAAACGCAAAGACAGCGATGTATACTGGTTTCCCTCTGTTGAGGACTAATCCAGTCGGTAGAACTCTTGCTACCAGTTGAATCCACTATTGGAAAAATCGTAAGTTTTCTTACGAAGTCCTTGCAACTTCTACAACGCGAGCTTTGATACGAAGAACTCGTCCAACTTCAAATGTGAAGAGGTATTCTTCAATCAAGCCTTCTGATTACAATCTCTCAGAAACTTCTAGACCGCACCGCACTGGCAAATCGACTAGAGGATTGTAATTGGCTTGGGATCTGAAATTTAAAGCTCAAGAAAACTCTTTGGAAGATTGAAAGCTTTAGATAGAGAGAAGATTGAAAGTGAATGAGTGAGTTGAAATGATCGAAATCCTTCTCTATTTATAGGAATTTCAAAGACAGAATTCTGGCATAATTCGGACAGAATTCGGGCAGAACTCGATGAGAAAATTTCGGTCAAATCCGCAACTGCAGGAGGACCAAGTTCCAGAGAATTCAAAAAATCAAACGGCCACCAACCGAACTCTGGCCGAACTCTGGCCGAGTTCTGTCAGGGTTAGGTTAGGGTTTTAAAATCAATTTTTGGGGATTTTTGAAAACCTTTTTGAAGCTTTTGTTTAAAAGAATGTTTTTCAAAACAAAGGACATTTTAAAAGTATTTTGAAAACATTTTAGAATAGCCTATTTGCCAGTACGACTCGGTGTACAACGTATTCCTAGACTCAATAAAATGAAAAATACATTGCTTAAAGGAAATACAGACTCGAGCAGGCAAACATAGCTTCGGTCTTGAACTGTGTAGATAGCTGTTCTTGTTCATGTCCAAGAGTCTGATATATTCTGACTAGCTTCATATATCCAGACAGAGTTTGATCAATTATTAAAATCAGGTTGACCATATGACCAATGGGTCAACACCCCTATCCCTACCCCTGTCCCTGCCCGCAGCCTGCCCCTCGGCCTCGCCTTCGCCCTCGGCGTGGGCCTCGCCATCGCCCTCGACCTCGACGTGGGCCCCAGCCTCGGCCTGCTCCTCAGTAGTGGGGTCGACCTCTAGAATACTCGACGGTACTGACTGCGTAGAAGAAGAAGGCCCTAGCCTCGAACTACTAGAGCCGGATATGGAGACACTGTCGGTGACTAGACCGCTAGTGTATACTGGAGTGCGGGGGGATGAGGAGTCGATAGGAGGAGTGGTAGATGGAGACTGTCGGGCTCGTCGACTCCTACCAGCACCGGAACCAAAGGATCCACGTCGAGCCATATCTAAAAAAATACAGAAGTATACCATACTACATTTGAAAAAAACAAAAGTAAACCATACTCCATCTAAAAACGTCGCTAAGTAAACCATACTACATCTGAAAAAAATAAAAGTAAACTATACTACATCTGAAAATGTCGCTAAGTAAACCATGCTACATCTGGAAAAAAATAAAAGCAAACCATACTACATCTGAAAACGTCGCTTATTAACGTCGCTAAAACAAAAGTAAACCATACCACATCTAAAAAAACAAAAGTAAACCATACTACATCTGAAAATTAAACATATTCAATCCTCTTCTGAAAATTCATCTTGTTCTGATTCCTCTTCCTCTTCCTCTTCCTCTTCCTCTTCCTCTTCACTTCTATCAACTTCCTCTTCCTCTTCTGATACTTCTACCTCTTCCAATTGATGAAACATGTCATGAGGAACTTTCGTTGAGTCCATATCGACAATATATATAATAAGAGGTAGTTCGTCTTCCTGATAAGCTATCTTGTCGGCATCGAAGGTATTCTGAGCTTTAGTCATACAGACTGCCCACCAATCTGATCTCCCGGCTCCTCGTTTTGGATATCTGGTAAAGTAAACTAGCTGAGCCTGGCTTGCTAGAACAAACGGCTCATAAGCTTGATATCGACGGCGATAATTTATGTCAACAAGACCATGTTTGTCAACTCTCCAACCTCGACCTTGGATCGGATCAAACCAGTCACATCTGAACAAGTCGATCTTACAAGGTTCTATAGCATAATTGTATGTCAGTTCCACAATCTCCCGTAAGACGCCAAAGAAGTCATTGCCTGGGTCGACGTCTTTGTAGTTTGAAGATTTTATGCACAAACAGCTATTCTTCGTAGAATCCAAATCCAAGAAGTCGTCTCTTATTCGAGCATTTGTTGACTTGAACCTGAAACCGTTTACGCAGTAACTTGGCCAGGTCTTCACTTGATAAATTGGTCCCTTGGCTAGAGTTTTAATATACTCATTCTCAAGGATTGCCTCCGGACGATCAACCTAAATACCAAATAAACGATGCTAACTTAATTATTATGTGCAAGTATAAACATACAGAAAAAGTAAATTATGAAGATATTCGTACATATGCTCTCAACCAAAAAGGAAAATAAAGTCTCATTTGCTGTTCTACTTCCTCCTCGGTTGCATACGGATTGTTGGACGTTACCTCATCCTTAAACACGCTGAAAAGCAACAAGCATAGGTATATTAGTTATATTCAGAAGCAATAAAGCACGCAAAATAATTTTACTTACCCCTCTAGCTTGTCCACTTCTTCCTCGTCGCAGTTGAGCAATACATATAACATTGCAGCGCTAACCTCGTCATCATTTAGATATCTTTTTTTTACCAGATGGTTTTTCGTAGGCAGTAAATACTTTCAGCTTTGCCTCAATACCAACTTCATAGCCGTCGTCATTTCTGGGAGCCCTTGTTCTGTTTATAGCAACATGAGGCTGAAAATACATGGAACAGAAGTTTGAAATCTCCTCAAGGACATATGCTTCACAAATAGAACCCTCCACCCGTGCCTTATTTTTCACCTTCCTCTTGAGGTGGTTCAACTGTCGCTCGAACGGGTACATCCAACGATAACCGACAGGTCCAGTAACAAGAGCCTCATGGATAAGATGAATCGGCAAATGGTCCATTGAGTCGAAGAATGCAGAAGGAAAAACTCTCTCAAGTTTGCAAAGATTTACGACAATGTCCTTCTCTTACTTCTCTAAACGATCGACAAGCAACTTGCAAGAACAAAGATCTCTGAAGAATATGCTAAGTTCTGTTAATGGATCCCAGACTACCGGCGGTAATAATTCCCAAATGCAACAGGAATTAACCTCTCCATGAATACGTGGCAATCGTGGCTCTTCATTTCGGTCAGTTTACACTCCTTTATGTCGACACATCTTCTTAGATTGGAGATGTATCCGTCCGAAAATTTCAAGTCCTGGATCCATCTACAAAGTCTCACTTTGTCCTCCTTGTCCAGCGAGTAGATTGTCTTAGGCCGCAAAGGCTTTCCCTTTCCGTTGTCTATCATGTGCAATGTAGGACGTCTGTATATTTCGGCTAAGTCCAATCTAGCCTTCTGATTGTCATTTGTCTTTCCCTTGACATCCATTACAGTATTAATTATGTTATCAAACACGTTCTTCTCGATATGCATGACGTCAAGGTTATGTCTAATCAGATTTGTGCTCCAATATGGCAGATCCCAGAATATACTCCTTTTGGTCCAGTTATGATCTTCGCCAAATCCCTCGCAACGGCTGCTCGTTGTAGGATCTTCAATAGCACTTGGAATTTCTTTTACTTGCTCCCATGTGTCCTCTCCGGACCACATTGGCGGTGGATCACCCTTATCCATAGCTCCGGCACGGAAAGCAGTTCTGTTCCTACGGTACGGATGGTCTTTCGGCAAGAACTGCCGGTGACAATCAAAGAAGCATGGCTTTCCTCTGTGTCTCAAACGAAAAGCCTTAGTGCGGTCCATGCAATACGGACATGAAAGCCGACCATGAGTACTCCATCCAGATAATATTCTATTAGCCGAAAAGTCATTGATTGTCCACATTAGTGTTGTCCGCATCTGAAAATTATGTTTTTTCGAAGCATCATACGTGTACGCCCATGTTTCCCATAGCTGCTTCAGCTCATCTATCAATGGCTGTAAGTACACGTCGATGTTCCTCTTCGGGTTGTTCGGACCGGGGATGATAATAGTTAAGAACATGTAAGGTGTCTTCATGCACATCCAAGGCGGTAGGTTGTACGGAGTGAGGATTACTGGCCAGCATGAATATTGGGAGCCTGAAAGACCATATGGGGTGAAACCATCAGAGCAGAGCCCCAACCTTATATTACGTGCATCAGAAGAGAAATTAGGATATGCTCGATCGAAGTGCTTCCACGTTTCTCCATCAGATGGGTGATCCAACACTCCTTCGGTCTGTTGTCGCTTGTGCCAACTCATATTTTCAGTAGTCTCTTTCACCATGAACAACCTCTGCAACCGCGGCGTCAACGGCAAGTAGTGCATTGAAGCAGTCGGTCTTCTAGACTTGCCTGCAGCAGTTGGCTTGTAGCGATCAGCACCATAGAATCCGTACACTTCTGTATCCTTATGATCTTTGTAGTAAAGCATGCATCCGTTCTGACAGCAATCGATCTTGTCGTATCCCATCCAGAGGGATCTCACCATCCTCTTAGAGCGGTAGAAGTCTTTCGGTAACTTGGCACCCTCCGGCAAGATATCGGTAATCAACTCGAGCACTCTATTGTAGCATTCTTGCGACATGTTAAAGTCAGACTTTATGCTCAAGAGCCGAGTGATCACTTCTAACTGTGAATGGTCCTCACAGCCAGGGTACAAAGGAGTCCTTGCATTCTCCAGCAACTCCATGAACTTCGCGGCATCGGCATTTGGTGCCTCCTCAGCTGCGTCACGATTGTATGGATCGAAACTAAGTCCCACAGCGTCGAAAACCATGTTCACGTACTCGTTGTCGACACCAGTTCGGTTGTGGACATTCATATAAGGCTCCACATAAGGCTTCGCTTGGAATGCTAAAGGTACAAGCTCTCCGTATGCGGTCCATTGTTAGTAATTCGGAAGGAAACCCTTTTTGTATAAGTGATACGTCACATCCAATTCTGGTTGAAACTTCATGTTCCAACATTTTGCATACGGGCACTTAATGTCCATGTCGTCCATTGATTGAGGAAACGCCTTCACGAATTGGAGGAATTTTTCTACTCCGGTGATGTATTCATCTCGCACACCGCACCTGTCATCTCGAATGCGGTTGTACATTCACGAACGGTCTAGCAGATACATGGATATAGCCATTTCTAGATATCTGCAAATATGAATAAACTTCAAAACTAAAACGAATATACTATATACTACATACTACGGCCGTGACTCCGGACCATTCCTATGAGTCGGGACCATTCCTACTACATACTACATACTAAAACGAATAAACTTCAAAACTAAAACGAATATACTACAAACTAAAATGAATATACTACATACTACGGCCGTGACTCGGGACCATTCCTATGAGTATCGGGATCAAGAAAAATAAATGACGGCATTAACCAACCAACAAAACTACGTGTTACAAATATCAGCACTATCGGTACGTGATTTCGAATCGGAGTATCAGATTTTTCGGTGTCGGAAAACAAATAATTATTACTAATTTATCAGATTTTTCGGCACTATCAGTGCCCATGACCAAGCCCTCCCGTACCCCTCCCCCCATACAACACCCCTAACCCTAACCCGAACCCTATCCCTAACCCCTCCCCCACCAGCCCCCCCTCCCCAGCCCCCCTCACCCCCCCTGCTCCCCTCCCCCACCAACCACCCCTAACCCTAACCCGAACCCTTACCATAACCCTCCCCAACCCCCCTCCCCCGCCCTCACCCCCCAGCCACCTTCACCCCCTAGCCGCCCTCACCCCCCCCCCCCCCCACACACACCCATCCCTAACCCGAACCCTAACCCTTCCCTCCCCCCAGCCCACCCTCCTCACCCCCTGCCCCACCCCCCGAGCCACCCCCAACCTTTCCTCACCCCCAACCACCCGCACCCCCCCAGCCCCTCCCTCCGAGCCACCAGCACACCCCCCAACCACCAACAACAAAAATAGAGAGAGGGAGTCACGTACCGGAGGAGAGTTGCCGGAGAGAGTGAGAGCGCCGGAGAGAGTGAGAGCGCCGGAGAGAGTGAGAGTGAGAGCGCTGGAGGGAGAGAGTGAGATAGTAAAATGGATGGGGGAAAATGAATCGGGGAAAAATTTTAATTTAATTAGAATTTAACGACATTCTTACTAACGTCGCTAAATTAGTCACTATTAGCAACGTCATAGCGATGTTTCGCGACGACTAGCTCATGTAACTAATATACGTCGTTGTCACGTCGCTATTTTCGTCGCTAGTAGCGACGGTTAGCGACGTTTCAGTTATACGTCGCTAATGTCAGCAATTTAGCGACGTTCGGTGAACGTCGCTAAATTTACGTCGCCAATTGGGCAGATTTTTGTAGTGCAAAATCCCTGACGATCAGCCTCGTCGTGAGACTTAGCAGCCTGTCCTCGACTCCTATCTTGCACCGAAACGTGTTACCATTGTGATGAACTTCTTCACCCTTGGCTGGCCGAACCAAGCGGGCAGTACGATCCTTCCGAGATTCAAACTCCTGAACCTGTCCACCTTCGCATCCGACACTGAAGCTCTTTCGTACACATGCATCCTCGAGCAGAACATCGTGCACTGTGCACACCGTCGATGACCCACAGCTTCCCTGGAACTGTGTGAATGGTGATGCATCTTCCGCTGAATAAGTTTGCTGCAAACCTTGATCTCCTCCCTAGCTTCGAACTGCTGAAACCGATGTCTCTCCATGAAGCTTTGGCAAACTATCCATCACCAAAATAGGATCCGTAGAGCACCCCTCACCTAGAGACCGACCAACTATCATGGGACCGACAGACTGACCCTCAATCTTTGACTAATCACCAGCCTTCGCTTGGTCTCGACGAAACGAATATTATGTATCCCTCAAAGCATCCTGAAGACCCTCATCAGCAAATTTCTGACGATCCAACTCCTGTCATACACCCCTCAAGCCTCCATCTGGTGTCTGTGGCCTCAAAGCATCTAATCTTTGTCCCTGCGATAACCATCATCTTCCAGCCTCCCTACAGAAACTAAGTTGTATCACAAACTCAGTACATGTCGCATATCTCAAAGGACGAGCTTCTCACCAAACTTTGTCGTCAAGTGCACATCATCGATGCCTACAACTGTAGTCGTCTCTTTGCCACCCATCTTCACACATCCAAACTTGCCGCCATGGTATGACGTGAAGATCCTCCTCTACGGAGTGGCGTGATACGACGCCCTTGTATCAATGGCCCAATCGTCATCATGACACATGCTACAAGGTTCCTCTACGGTTGCTGTGATGATATCTCTAAATGTCGTAAGATCTTTTTGATCGTCCTTGCCTTTAGCCTTCTCAGCTTTAAGCTTCATGCAGTTCCTCTTTATATGACTCATTTCGTCACAATGATGGCGACCCTCATTGCGGTACTCAGTCGCAAGATCCCGAGAACTCCCCCGTGTCCTCGCTTGTGACTTGAGTCCTTCCTTCCCGTAGAAAGTCACCAGAGTATCGACTCCTACGACAATTCAACTTGCTTGCACAGGATCTCCTCATTCAACAAACTACTTTTGACTGCCTTCATAGTGACAACTCCATCCGGTGCGGAATTGCTCACCGACACCACTTACGTCTCCAACCTTTCCGACAGAGAACTCAAAAGAAGTAAGACATGAAGCTTATCATCATCATCGTAGACAGTTGATTGATAATATCATGAACCTTGTTCAGATGTTGTGCCATCGAGGCACCCTCCATATACTTGAAGTTGACTAGTTGGTGAATAATAAACGTCTTATTGCCAACCATCTTCCTTTCATACAATGAATGCAGATTCTCCCACAATGCTTTTGCAGAACTCTCTATGGACACCTGATGAAACAACGAGTCATCTAGCCATTGGCGGATGAATCCAACGGCCTTCCGATCCAGTCGTTTCCTGTCACGACCCGCACCCTAGAGTAAGGGCACGAGACGTGGGTACGTCTAGCCTACGCCGCAGTGTCGGCGGTAGAACGCTGTCCTAGGTCACAACATCTAACAGTTTAAGGTAATAACAGTTATACTCCCCGAATGGGGGTGACATAACAGAATATATCTCAATCACATCTAAGGTAGAATACGATAAGATAGAATGATATAAAAGATGCAAGACCCAAATCCACAGGAAATACAAATAGAGAGAAAGCTAAGTGTCTATGATAACTCCACTAACAACCAGAAATAATACAGATACAAATAAACAACTCAAATCTCCAATACAATGAAATAAGATAAAGATATCTATGGAGTAATAGTCTCTACAGCTAAGGGATCCGGCTGGAAGTCCGGATCGCAAGTATCCTCTAGGCTGTCCCATAGAAAGTATCTAAGCAGACCTCCTCCTCGTCCTCTGTAAAATTTTTAACAGGTCCAATCGGGACGGAAACGAGCACATATCTCTCAAAACAGTTCATAACAGGTTAGGAGTATAAAGCATGCAATAGAGTAAAATACAGGAAATGCTGAAAAGAAAGTACGGGAAAACAGGAGATATTTTGTAACTGAAAGTAAATACATGATAAGTAAGACTGTAAGTGGCTAAGTGATTTAGAGTACAATATGGTTATGTAAACGGCTTAGAGGCACATGAATACAACTAAGAGGCACATGAATACCTACTGGGGATAATGATCGCATAACCAATTCTACTCACCCCGCACCAATCAATACACAAGGATCCATTCAAGTTACATTATTGGCACTTGAATACAGCTAAAGATACGTGAACTCATGTAATGAGTAGTACATGAGACACATGATGGTACATGAAGGCACATGAGAACATGTGAATACATGTACTAGTACGAGTACAAGGAGTACCTAATGCACATGATAAAGTACATGAACATGAAATATCCGATGCACCCGTAGAGGGATAACATCTCAGGAAAGGATCCATATAGTACTAATCCGTGAAAGATACGTGTCAGCATCAAGTAAAGTAATCTAGAGCAAGAATATAGTCCCAGACAGGTATGAAAAGATCAGAGAATGTACTCGCCTGCTATCTGAATGTCCAAGATGAAAGTACTGTCCAAGGAGTGGTATATGTCTCCTATAGAACAGTACAAGTCACTATGAGTCTAAAATGATAATAAGATGCAAGTCAATGCATTCTACATGAATCTAGGTCAATCTAGGCCAAAGTCGACTCTTGGTCAACTTTGGTCAACCCTAGAAGTCAAACTAGGTCAACCAAGTCAAACCTAAGTCAAACAAGTCTATACTAGTCTATTCTAGGTCTAACAAGGCTACACAAGCTCAATCTAGACTCACTAGGCAAATAGACACACCCATAGGCCATAGGCTATATCATGCATATAAACCAAACCATATCACATATACACAAGTCAATATATATCTAGTATATAATACACTCATAGATATATTTATATAATCTAATATAGAGATACACATTAGCATATAGGTTACCTATATGTATACCACTCATACATATATATCTAATATATATAATAGTACACACACATTATTATAATATATAGGATACCTATATATATACACCTCAATTTCAGTTTCAGTTAAGAGGGGAAGAGCTAGTTAATTCTCTGGTCTAATGAGAACAACTATCATTCTATTACAGTTATATAGGAATGAATTCAAACATTCAAATACAGTTAACTAATACTCAAACCCACACTCAACCATGAAACAAACAATACCATGTATGGGGAAATTACAGCTCCAAAGATCATTTCAATATCAGTTTCGAAAATGGAAAGGAAATCAGTTCAGATTCTCAGTTAAACAGCATTTCGAAACCCACACATTACCAAATCCCATTCACATACCATAAAATCTAATTGAAATAAGTAATCAGGAAGTAAACATAAACTGAAATATGTGGGGATCATGTAATCAGTGAAAAACAACATCAATTGAAGGGATTTAAAAGTTCAGAAATTGAAATAACCCATGTATCAGTAATGAGTATCAGTTAACAGTGTTCAGTCGACGGAAATCTTCAATTTCGAATCCCCATTCACATTAATAACCTATACTAACATGTAAACTAAATCTATCATATATAATTAATCATGTTAGGATCTATTTTAGCAGTTTAAAACATGAATTAAAACATTTAAATGGAAATTAAACATTGAAATAAAACAATAGGACTGTGCACGCACAGTACACGCCCCGTGCACAGCCAACTGCGTGTCTGACACGACACGATATGTCGTGTCACTCTGGGAATCTCGTGTCAGTCACGACCCCAACACGTGTGTCAAAAATCCCGTGTCCAAGTGGTGTGTGCTGTGCACAGGAGACCCCGAGCAGCAGGGGAAGAACACTGCTCGCGCGCGTATGTCGCACCCGCGTGTTCCCGTGTCCATTACGACACGACACGACACCAATATCAACTCAGAACACCAGAAATTAATAAACGAGCCTAAACCCTAATTTCCTATTCAAAAACATTCCAGAAATCAAATCGAAATGCCATTTGGGGCATTTCATCAAACACATTCACGTATCCACTGATACGTGTCCGATACGGACACGTATTGGACACGAAACCTAGGGTTAGCTATACCTACAGTTAGGGTAGGCCTAGGTCTTCCTAAATATGTAATCAAAACCCTATTTTATGGTGTGGATTAGAAATTACCTATGGGTTTGAAATGGCTCAAAAAGTCCTAATGTGAGTGGATCCTCAAGCTACCAAAACTCCTTCAAATTGGTTCTTCCCTGAAATTTCTCACCATAGACATAAAGAGCACAGCAATTAGAATCCACTGTAAGAAATTAGGAAGAAAAAGGAGTTGGAATGAAGGAGTTATGGATTGGGAAAGAAAGGGTTTACCTCTTCTTCAAACTTGCAAATATTCTAAGGAGGCTAGCCCTAAATTTTAGGAGACATTAAATAGATGGAAGAATCCCTAAGTGGCCGGCCAAGGGGGGTGTTGGGCTAGGTTAGGGTTCCACTAGTGGTCTATGGACCTCTATGGGCTTAAGTCATAAATCATGACTTGTGAAACCACAAGCCATTCTCTAGCCAAATAGATTCCTATTTTCTCCTAATAAATTCTAATGAGTTGGATATCTCTAACTTAGGTCAAGCTAGGGTTACACACTCTAACCAAGTAGTCATGACCTAGGTTAGCGTCTAGGACAGTCTTCTAAGACACCCTGAGTCTAAGTCAATAATAGCACCAAATCAATTATACTAAAATCACTTAAAATTCTAATAATTATAATTAATACTAATAATTCCCAAGTAATTTCAAAATTTTAAAAAATGACCAAGATACCCTCAAGCTAGAAATGTGGTAGTGACAAATCTACCCCCCTTAAAATAATTTCGTCCTCGAAATTAAAGGCGAAACTAACTGCTGAGAAGGATAGAAAAGGTATACATCCAGGTCCAAAAAGATAAGGGTACCGTTCGCGCATCTCATCCTCCCGCTCCCAGGTAGACTCTCCTGGAGAATGATGCCTCCATGTGACGCGTACCAAGGGTATCACCTGGTTCCTCAGCACCTTCTCCCGGTGATCCAGAATCTCCACAGGCTGCTCTGGATAACTGAGAGTAGGTCCAACCTCAATCTCCGAATGATCGAGCACATGGCTAGGGTCAGCCACGTACCGTCTCAACTGTGATACGTGGAATACGTTGTGAACTCCCACTAGTGCAGATGGCAAGTCTAGCCTGTATGCCACGTCACCGACTCTCCCGCTGATAACGAAAGGACCGATGAAGCGCGGGCTAAGCTTCCCACCTCTACCAAAACGTATCGTACCACGAGTCGGAGATATCCGCAGAAAAACCATGTCTCCAACCTAATCACAAGCAAGGTCTCAAGTTACTAAAAATCAAACACGATCAATCAAACAAAACAAAATACAACCTACTTCTAATCCTATCTCTAAATCTGTACCTCAAACTCCAACGGCCTCCGGTGGCTATCGGCCCAATGCCGATGTCTGTCCTGTGCCACGCGAAGTCTGTCCCTGATGAGCTTCACCTTCTCGGCTGCGTCAACAACCATCTCTGGTCCCAGTAAAGCTCGCTCTCCAACATCATCCCAAGATAAGGGTGTACGACACCTACATCCGTACAGAGCCTCAAAAGGTGACATCTCTATGCTGGCCTGATAACTGTGGTTGTAAGTAAACTCCACCAAATGTAGATGATCCTCCCAGGAACCTCCAAAATCCAGGACGCACGTCCGCAGCATATCCTCAAGCGTCTGAATAGTCCTCTCTGACTGTTCGTCCGTCTGGGGGTGGTATGCAGTACTAAACTTGAGCTGAGTGTCCAAACTAGTCTGCAGACTCCTCCAGAAATAGGAAGTAAAGCGACTATCCCGATCTGAGATAATGCTGACGGCAACTCCGTGAATCCTGACTATCTGCTGCATGTACAACTCTGCAAGCCTCTCTGTAGACGTTCCCACCTTGAATGGCAAGAAGTGGGCCGATTTGGTCAACCTGTCAACGATGACCCAAATCGCGTCTTTCCCTCCTGGTGTACGCGGCAACCCAGATACAAAATCCATGGTGATATATTCCTACTTCCACTCTGGAATGGGCAACGGCTGCAATAATCCTCCAGGCCTCTGCCTCTCTGCCTTGACTTGCTGACAGACCAAGCGAGCTACCTCCCGAGCGAGCTACCTCCCGCTTCATCCCGTACCACCAGACAAGCTCCCGCAGATCCATGTATATCTTGTTGGCACCAGGATGTATAGAGTACTGCGATCTGTGAGCCTCCTGCATGATCTGCTCCCTGAGCTTCCCGCTAGGCACACATAACCTGGAACCGTGCCTCAAGACACCATCCTCTGCAAGAGAAAACTCGCCATCCACCAACCCTGCTCGAACCTGCTCTCGGATACACCGCAGAGCCACATCCTCGAACTGCGTCGCCTTGATCCTCTCCATCAAGTCCGACTGTATCTGAAGGCCCCATAACTGCATCTGCACTCCGGGCACAATCACCTCAATCCCAAGGCTCTCCAAGTATGCAAGCAAGTGCCGATCCATAGTCAAACACATGGCTGTCGGATACCTACTCAAGGCATCGGCAACCACGTTGGCCTTCCCCGGGTGATACTGAAGTGAGATGTCAAAGTCCTTCATCAACTCTAGCCATCTGCGCTGCCTCATGTTGAGCTCTTTCTGTGTAAATACATACTTCAAGCTCTTGTGATCTGTGAAAATCTTCACCCTCTCGCCATACAGATAGTGCTTCCACAACTTCACAGCAAAAATCACCGCTACCAACTCCAGGTCATGGGTAGGGTAGTTCTTCTCATGGGGACGTAATTGCCTGGAAGCATAGGCAATCACCTTCCCATGCTGCTGCAAGACACAACCCAGCCCCTACCCTGAAGCATCACTATAAATAGTGAATCCACCTGAACCTGAAGGCAATGTCAGAATCGGAGCTGTCGTAAGCCGCTTCTTCAACTCATCAAAAGCTGCCTAACACTCCTCTGACCAAACATACTCAACATCCTTCCGGGTCAACCGAGTCAACGGCTCTGCAACCCGGGAGAAATCCTGCAAAAATCTCCTACAATATCCTGCCAGCCCCAGGAAACTCCTGATCTCTGCCACTGAAGTCGGCGCTGCCCAAGCCTCAACTGATGTGATCTTCTTCGGGTCCACTGAGATACCATCTCCAGTCACCACATGATCCAAGAAGTCAACCCTGTCTAGGAAGAACTCGCACTTCGAGAGCTTGTCATATAATCTCTCCCTCCTGAGTGTCTCCAGAACCACTCTCAAGTGCTCCTCGTGCTCTTCCTCTGTCTTGGAATATACCAAGATATTATCAATGAACACCATCACGAACTTGTCCAAGTACTGGTGGAACACCTTGTTCATTAGGTTCATAAACACTGCTGGTGCATTGGTCAGCCCAAATGGCATAACCAAAAACTCTGTCCGTACCGCGTCCTGAAAGCGGTCTTGGGAATATCCTCCCTCTTCACCTTCACCTGGTGATAACCTGACCTCAAATCAATCTTGGAGAACACCCGAGCTCCGCTCAACTGATCAAAGAGATCATCGATCCGCGGCAGTGGGTATCTGTTCTTGATCGTCAGGTTGTTGAGTGCCCTGTAGTCGATACACATCCGTACCGACCCATCCTTCTTGGGTACAAAGAGTACCAGTGCACCCCAAGGTGAAGAACTCGATCGGATGAAGCCCTTATCCTGCAGCTCATCCACCTGCTTCTTCAGCTCCACCAACTCGCTGTTGTTCACTCGAAAGACATGCTGAGAAATCGGTTCCGCGCCGGGAACCAAGTCTATCGAGAACTCTACATTCCTGTCCGGTGGAAGCCCTGGCAACTCCTCTGGGAATACGTCTATATACTCTGCGATCAAGGGATGCGGAGCCACCTGCTCCTCAACTGAAACTCCACAGAAGACGCCACTGTCCTGTTCTGCCTGCCGCCGGGTATACTCAAACTCTGGCTCTCCTGGCGCCCTAAACAAAACTCTACCCCCTCGGCAATCAATGCGGGCGTGGTGTCTTCTCAGCCAGTCCATACCTAATACAATGTCGTAGTTCGGTAGTGGCATGACGAGTAGACTCACTCCCAACTCTCGGCCTCCCAACATAACGCTCTGCCCTCTGCAAACATCACTCACGAGGATGACCCCACCCCCGGTCGTGACCTTACAGGTCCTAGGCAATGGTTCAGAAACCAGACTGTGTCTAATAGCATAAGATACTGACACAAAGCTGTGGGAAGCCCCGGAATCAAAGAGTGCAAAAGCTGGAATAGAGTCTAGAAGAACCGAACCTGCTATCAACTCCCCTACGGCCTCTGTATCCTCAGCCGCCATGGCGAAAGCTCGCCCCTGCTGTCCACCTCGTGCCTGCTGCTGGTGCTGGTGGAACCTCTGCTGCTGGGTCTGCAATGGCCCCTTCAGCTGGCCTGCTGGAGCCTTGGCTCCACCTCCCTGAGCTCCACGTCCAAAAGCCCAGGGCAATCCCTCAACTGGTGATCCCCCGCACCACAAAGTAGGCACTTGCCTAGCTTCTTCCTGCACTCATGGATCATAATGCCCCGGCTTCTTGAGGAAGGCACAAACGACTACCTGCTGCTGCCGGGGTGCCTGCTGCCCTCTCTGCTGCTGATGCTGCACCTGCTGAAAAGGTACTCGACCCTGCTGCTGATACTGCTGCTGATACTGCTGAACTGGCCTCTGTGGCTGCTGATGCTGGAAGTAAGGCCTCTTGGCCTGACCCTGACTGCTGCTACCACCCTGGAAGTCACGACCCCTCTTCTGCTTCAACCCCAGGTCGTCCTCCACTGCCATAGCCCCAGAAAATATCTCAGCAAATGTAGCGTTCTGGTCGCTCTTAGTCAGCGACCGAACCTCTCTAATCAAGCCTCGGCAAAACTTCCTCGCCTTCGTCTTCTCTGTCAAGTCATCTATAAACCGAGCCAATCTACAAAACTCCCCAGCATACTCAGCTACCGTCTGGTTCCCCTGAACCAGACCCTCAAACTGTGCCTCGATACCTCCCAAGGCCACATCAGGAAAGAGCTGCTCCTTAAACAGCTCCTTGAACTGGGCCCAAGTCTGGCCCTCAACTCCCACCCTGGGATCTGTATGATACCACGCACGGGCTAAGTCCTGCATCTGACTGCCCGTCGCCTCGATCTGGAGTCGATCTGGTATCTCCGTCAGTCGAAAAATCTCCTCGATATGCTCTATCCAGTCGTCTGCATAATGGATGCCCTCTGTACCGAAGAACTCTCTGGGATGCATCTTCTGAAAGTCCTGTATGTCCTTCTCCCTCCGACGGGGCTGCTGCTGGTCCCCCTGAGCAGTAACCATCTCGACTGTAGTGCGAACCAGCTGGTGTGCCTCGTCGATCCCCTGACGGAAATCGGCAGTCTGCCTCTGCTGCTGCTGCTGGTGGGACTCCAGAATCCTCTCCACGAAGGAGAAGAGATGTACAGCATCTTCCATCCCCGCAGGCGGAGGCTGCTGCGGTGGAAGGATCTCAGGAATCACAATGCTCGGCCTCCTGACTGGTGGAGGTGCTCCCCCAAAAGCTGCAGAAACACCGACTCCCGAGGGCTGCACTGGCCCCGTGGCACCGGAAGCTGGCTGCTGCTGAGGTCGAGAGGTGCTAGACCCCTCTCCAGCGTCTTCCAGTCCAGGGCGATGCGATCTCGTCTCTACCATCCTGGAGACACAGATCAAACAAGAAGCAATTACTGAGAATGAGTCGAATATCAAAGGAGGACAGTTTAAATTTCTAAGGAAGCCAATAAGTAGCAAAATAGATATACGGAATCTGATACGGAGATTTTCCTAGTGTGATTGAGTACCTTCAAAAAACAATATACTAATTCCTACTGCAGGCTGCAGCGATATTCTAGTTCGAATACCGCCACATTTCTAATCGGGACCTGCATGGGCCACCACTAAAAACGTGTCACGACCCGCACCCTAGAGTAAGGGCACGAGACGTGGGTACGTCCAGCCTACGCTGTAGTGTCGGCGGTAGAACGCTGTCCTAGGTCACAACATCTAACAGTTTAAGGTAATAATAGTTATACTCCCCGAATGGGGGTGACATAACAGAATATATCTCAATCACATCTAAGGTAGAATACGATAAGATAGAATGATATAAAAGATGCAAGACCCAAATCCACAGGAAATACAAATAGAGAGAAAGCTAAGTGTCACGTCCCGCTCCCGTAGGAGCGATCGTCCTCGCTAAGGCGTGATGCCGCACGAGCCTAGATTGCTTATACTTGTGTTGTGACAACGCGGCCGTGCCTCACATCTCGAGGTCGTGCCCGGCAACTTAACATAACTCAACCAACTTGCCCTACGGCCCTTCCAGACTTGAATCGAAACGTATAACCCAACTTGTAGAACCGGTGTTGAGAACTCAAGCACGACGTCGCATCTCGTGCCAAAGCACGTGTCTTTACGTATAGCCGAATCGTAGGCTTTATAATACTTTGGGTGCAACCGAGCACACATTTCACCGTTCAACGCATACCGTGCTTACACTTCCTTTGTTATGACCGATACCGTGCATGCGGATTCGCCGCTTAGCACGCCAATTATCTATATGAAAGGCCACTGGCATGACAAGCCATCGCGGACATAGCTCGGGTAGGCGGCGGGTCCTTCAGCGCAGGTAGCGAACCCCGTTGAAAGCCCCTGACTACCCACGCAATAAAAGCATGCGCTGCTATAACGTCTACCTCCTAGGACGACTGGGCCCGATGCCCCGGCATATAACCAGTCTAGGCAGAAATCATTGTCGACAAGGTGTCCAATGACCACGCACCTACGAGACATCTAGACTCACGTAAATGCATGGCTTAATTGTTGGTGCGACTGGAACTATACTTAGCAACTCATGCTCTGAACCACCCTTTGCATTTCGTGCATCGGGGCTGCGAGACTCCCAACCGAGGGAACGCCTCGAACTTCTTAATGTGGATAGGAACGCGAGACTCCCAACAGAGGGACCGCCTCGAAACACCTTAACGTAGAGAGGAACGCGAGACTCCAAACCGAGGGACTGCCTCGAAACACCTTAACGTGGATAGGAACGCGAGACTCCCAACCGAGGGACCGTCTCGAAACACCTTAACGTGGATAGGAACGCGAGGCTCCCAACCGAGGGACCGCCTCGAACTTCTTTAAACTCGAGGAAATGACTACTACGTAGCCTTCCAACTTAACTTGAACAAAACGTATTCCTTAAGTGCCATGGACCGTGGCTAACTTTACATCGTGTCAACCGTGGCTCGTGCCTTTAACTGAATTACGTCTTACGCGACGCTATCACCCAAGTCATACGTTATATGACGGCCCGTGAGATCGTGGGACTTCTTGACTTGACAACCGCAGAACGAGCGGGACGGCACTTAGAATGACTTAGGTCGATCGGCATAACATTGCCTAACTTACTCAAGCCTATAACTTAACCCGAGGGACGAGCCAAGGCTATGCCAAGCCTTGCGCAGTGGAAACATGCATGCTTTATCGAGCATGTACGCGGGCGACGCCTATGACTTAGGCTAACTTATCGTTTGTGTCGAATACCAACTTTTCCTTCTCCCAAGCCGCGGGATGAAGGATCGAGTGTCATTTTCCAAGCATGCTGAGCACCAACTCTAATCAGACCGTGGGACGTTTTCCATGTTCTAAACTCGATTTCGATCCGTCGGGATAATTTCTTTTAGCTATGTGGATTCGTCTCTTTTATCATTAAGCCTATTTGTGCAAGTTGAAAACACACGAATTATTAAGTGAAGGCTGAGATGAGACAAGTTCACCGAAACTACCTCACCTGAGCGATGTCTTCGAGTCGCCGTTGTAAGGCCAAGTCCGAACGTCGTCGGCGTTTCGATTCCTCCGATTGATCTTCGTGGGACGGGGCACTACAACATACACCACTCAGAACAAGTCTCGTCCTCGAGATTTTCCTGAAGGCAAACCATCCTACTATTTCTATTGGTCAAGACTTAATCGTACACACTCCGCCTACGCGTTTCTTCGATTCCGAGCCACGCTCGTGCTTATCGCTAACTTAGTCGTAAGGTACACCAACCGATCAACCAACATTCGAACTCGTCTCAATTCAATGATCGCGTTACCGTCAACATTTCTCTGAAACTTACGATTTCAAAATCCTCGACACTTTTCCGTTCCTTAAGTCTCACTTGATTGACGAATGGATGAAACTTGAGGATTGAGTAGGTCCAATCTGCGCATCGAGATTGAATTTGTCTAGACACAAAACAAGAGTTACGTCCCGATGAGAATGATTATCTCGCAGGAGCGTGCATGGGGATTCGTGCCCACCGGGGATAATCGGACTCGCGTGAGATCGGAGCGTGGCATACTGTTAAGTCAGACGACCTTGTGATCGATTACGTGAATTGGAATAGATGATTTCGGAAACGTGAAATATGAATTACGGTTTAGAGAAGAAATGTGTCGTAGTATGTTTGACTTGGAACGATTGATAGGCAAATTATGACGAACGTATTCAAAGAGATAGACTATACGAAACGGCTTAATGAACGAGCGATATATTCTTATCGGGGATCGGTTGAAACATGATTTATCGTAGGATGGCTTTACCGAACGATTCGGACCCCATGCGACGAACATTGGGATGTGTATAGGAAATCGATGCTAGATGTTTAGAAATCGGAGTGATGCGAGCTTGGGTAGAAAACTCCATACCAACGATTTGGTTTGACCTTAGGATGGGGTCAGTGTTGATATCGTTGTTTGGGAACTAGGATTCCAGTACTGACGAAGCGACATAGCCTAGCGGTTAGGTAGACGTTCGAGTGCGAAGCGATAAGAGTTACGGAGGCACCACTCGCGAGTCTCGGCTGACATGCACGTATATCAGGCACGCTGTCACGCCACGCTCCCGTAGGAGCGATCGTCCGCGCTAAGGCGTGATGCCGCACGAGCCTAGATTGCTTATACTTGTGTTGTGACAACGCGGCCGTGCCTCACATCTCGAGGTCGTGCCCGGCAACTTAACATAACTCAACCAACTTGCCCTACGGCCCTTCCAGACTTAAATCGAAACGTATAACCCAACTTGTAGAACCGGTGTTGAGAACTCAAGCACGACACCGTATCTCGTGCCAAAGCACGTGTCTTTACGTATAGCCGAATCGTAGGCTTTATAATACTTTGGGTGCAACCGAGCACACATTTCACCGTTCAACGCATACCGTGCTTACACTTCCTTTGTTATGACCGATACCGTGCATACGGATTCGCCGCTTAGCACGCCAATTATCTATATGAAAGGCCACTGGCATGACAAGCCATCGCGGACATAGCTCGGGTAGGCGGCGGGTCCTTCAGCGCAGGTAGCGAGCCCCGTTGAAAGCCTCCGACTACCCACGCAATAAAAGTATGCGCTGCTATAACGTCTACCTCCTAGGACGACTGGGCCCGGTGCCCTGGCGTATAACCAGTCTAGGCAGAAATCCTTGTCGACAAGGTGTCCAATGACCACGCACCTACGAGACATCTAGACTCACATAAATGCATGGCTTAATTGTTGGTACGACTGGAACTATACTTAGCAACTCGTGCTCTGAACCACCCTTTGCATTTTGTGCATCAGGGCTGCGAGACTCCCAACCGAGGGAACGCCTCGAACTTCTTAATGTGGATAGGAACGCGAGACTCCCAACCAGAGGACCGCCTCAAAACACCTTAACGTGGATAGGAACACGAGACTCCCAACCGAGGGACCGCCTCGAAACACCTTAACGTGGATAGGAACGCAAGGCTCCCAACCGAGGGACCGCCTCGAACTTCTTTAAACTCGAGGGAACGACTACTACGTAGCCTTCCAACTTAACTTGAACAAAACGTGTTCCTTAAGTGCCATGGACCGTGGCTAACTTTACATCGTGCCAACCGTGGCTCGTGCCTTTAACTAAATTACGTCTTACGCGATGCTATCACCCAAGTCATACGTTATATGACGGCCCGTGAGATCGTGGGACTTCTTGACTTGACAACCACAGAACGAGCGGGACGGCACTTAGAATGACTTAGGTCGATCGGCATAACATTGCCTAACTTACTCAAGCCTACAACTTAACCCGAGGGACGAGCCAAGGCTATGCCAAGCCTTGCGCAGTGGAAACGTGCATGCTTTATCGAGCATTTACGCGGGCGACGCCTATGACTTAGGCTAACTCATCGTTTGTGTTGAATACCAACTTTTCCTTCTCCCAAGCCACTGGACGAAGGATCGAGTGTCATTTTCCAAGCACGCTGAGCACCAACTCTAATCAGACCGTGGGACGTTTTCCATGTTCTAAACTCGATTTCGATCCGTCGGGATAATTTCCTTTAGCTATGTGGATTCGTCTCTTTTATCATTAAGCCTACTTGTGCAAGTTGAAAACACGCGAATTATTAAGTGAAGGCTGAGATGAGGCAAGTTCACCGAAACTACCCCACCTGAGCGATGTCTTCGAGTCGCCGTTGTAAGGCCAAGTCCGAACGCCGTCGGCGTTTCGATTCCTCCGATTGATCTTCGCGGGACGGGGCACTACACTAAGTGTCTATGATAACTCCACTGACAACCAGAAATAATACAAATCCAAATAAACAACTCAAATCTCCAATACAATGAAATAAGATAAAGATATCTATGGAGTAACAGTCTCTACAGCTAAGGGATCCGACTGGAAGTCCGGATCGCAAGTATCCTCTAAGGCTGTCCCATAGAAAGTATCTAAGCAGGCCTCCTCCTCGTCCTCTGTAAAAATTTTAACAGGTCCAATTAGGACGGAAATGAGCACATATCTCTCAAAACAGTTCATAACAGGTTATGAGTATAAAGCATGCAATAGAGTAAAATACAGGAAATGCTGGAAAGGAAGTACGAAAAAACAGGAGATATTCTGTAACTGAAAATAAAAACATGATAAGTAAGACTGTAAGTGGCTAAGTGATTTAGAGTACAATATGTTTATGTAAACGGCTTAGGGGCACATGAATACAACTAAGAGGCACATGAATACCTACTGGAGATAATGATCACATAACCAATTATACTCACCCCGCCCCAATAAATACACAAGGATCCATTCAAGTTACGTTATTGGCACATGAATACAGCTAAAGATACGTGAACTCATGTAATGAGTAGTACATGAGACACATGATGGTACATGAAGGCACATGAGAATATGTGAATACATGAACTAGTACGAGTAGAAGGAGTACCTGATGCACATGATAAAGTACATGAACATGAAATACCCGATGCACCCGTAGAGGGATAACATCTCAGGAAAGGATCCATATAGTACTAATCCGTGAAAGATACGTGTCAGCATCAATAAAAGTAATCTAGAGCAAGAATATAGTCCCAGACAGGTATGAAAGGATCAAAGAATGTACTCGTCTGCTATCTGAATGTCCAAGATGAAAGTACTGTCCGAGGAGTGGTGTATGTCTCCTATAGAACAGTACAAGTCACTATGAGTCTAAAATGATAATAAGATGCAAGTCAATGCATTATACATGAATCTAGGTCAATCTAGGCCAAAGTCAACTCTTGGTCAACTCTGGTCAACCCTAGAAGTCAAACTAGGTCAACCAAGTCAAACCTAAGTCAAACAAGTCTATACTAGTCTATTCTAGGTCTAACAAGGCTACACAAGCCCAATCTAGACTCACTAGGCAAACAGACACACCCATAGGACATAGGCTATATCATGCCTATAAACCAAACCATATCACATATACACAAGTCAATATATATCTAGTATATAATACACTCATAGATATATTTATATAATCTAATATAGAGATACACATTAGCATATAGGTTACCTATATGTATACCACACATACATATATATCTAATATATATAATAGTACACACAGATTATTATAATATATATGATACCTATATATATACATCTCAATTTCAGTTTCAGTTAAGAGGGGAAGAGCTAGTTAATTCTCAGGTTTAATGAGAACTACTATCATTCTATTACAGTTATATAGGAATGAATTCAAACATTCAAAAACAGTTAACTAATACTCAAACCCACATTCAACCATGAAACAAACGATACCATGTATGGGGAAATTACAGCTCCAAAGATCATTTCAATATCAGTTTCGAAAAGGGAAAGGAAATCAGTTCAGCATTGAGAAGAAACCATTCTCAGTTAAACAGCATTTCGAAACCCACACATTACCAAATCCCATTCACATACCATAAAATCTAATTGAAATAAGTAATCAGGAAGTAAACATAAACTGAAATATGTGGGGATCATGTAATCAGTGAAAAACAACATCAATTGAAGGGATTTAAAAGTTCAGAAATTGGAATAACCCATGTATCAGTAATGAGTATCAGTTAACAGTGTTCAGTCGACTGAAATCTTCAATTTCGAATCCCCATTCACATTAATAACCTATACTAACATGTAAACTAAATCTATCATATATCATTAATCATGTTAGGATCTATTTTAGCAGTTTAAAACATGAATTAAAACATTTAAATAAAAATTAAACAGTGAAATAAAACAATAGGACTGTGCACGCATAGTGCACGCCCGTGCACAGCCAACTGCGTGTCTGACACGACACGATAGGTCGTTTCACTCTGGGAATCTCATGTCAGTCACGACCCCAACACGTGTGTCAAAAATCCCGTGTCCAAGTGGTGTGTGCTGTGCACAGGAGACCCCGAGCAGCAGGGGAAGGACACTGCTCGCGCGCGTGTGTCGCACCCGCGTGTTTCCGTGTCCATTGCGACACGACACGACACCAATATCAACTCAGAACACCAGAAATTAATAAACGAGCCTAAACCCTAATTTTCTATTCAAAAACATTCCAGAAATCAAATCGAAATGCCCTTTGGGGCATTTCATCAAACACATTCACGTATCCACTGATACGTGTCCGATACGAACACGTATTGGACACGAAACCTAGGGTTAGCTATACCTACAGTTAGGGTAGGCCTAGGGCTTCCTAAATATGCAATCGAAACCCTATTTTATGGTGTGGATTAGAAATTACCTATGGGTTTGAAATGGCTCAAAAAGCCCCAATGTGAGTGGATCCTCAAGCTACCAAAACTCCTTCAAATTGGTTCTTTCCTGAAATTTCTCACCATAGACATAAAGAGCACAGAAATTAGAATCCATTGCAAGAAATTAGGAAGAAAAAGGAGTTGGAATGAAGGAGTTATGGATTGGGGAAGAAAGGGTTTACCTCTTCTTCAAACTTGCAAATATTCTAAGGAGGCTAGCCCTAAATTTTAGGAGACATTAAATAGATGGGAGAATCCCTAAGTGGCCGGCCAAGGGGGGTGTTGGGCTAGGTTAGGGTTCCACTAGTGGTCTATGGGCCTCTATGGGCTTAAATCATAAATCATGACTTGTGAAACCACAAGCCATTCTCTAGCCAAATAGATTCCTATTTTCTCCTACTAAATTCTAATGAGTTGGATATTTCTAACTTAGGTCAAGCTAGGGTTACACACTCTAACCAAGTAGTCATGACCTAGGTTAGCTTCTAGGACAGTCTCCTAAGACACCCTGAGTCTAAGTCAATAATAGCACCAAATCAATTATACTAAAAATCACTTAAAATTATAATAATTATAATTAATACTAATAATTCCAAAAAATTTAAAAATGACTAGAATACCCTCAAGCTAGAAATGTGGTAGTGACATTTCCAATCTTTAGTAGCTTTGTTGATGGCTTTGCGTTGTCGCCCTCCAACGGACCATGCAAGTCCTTGCACTAGAGTAGATCCTTCATCCATAGCTTCTAAATCACCCAAAAATTTTCTGTGGGAGGGATCATACGAGTATTCATCTGCTCCATAGACATGGTTGTCAGAACCCCAAAAGCTCTGATACTAGATGTTGGGAATCGGATACGCCCTCTTGCGCTCCGATTCTGTATCTAAAACGTTGTTATAGCGAAAATTTAGGCAACCCACCAAAAATAAACAACTGAGTCTAACGAACACCAAATATAGATAAAGACAACTATATAGCGATGACTATGTCACCTGAACAAATCTTAATCTATATCAGATGAAATTACAAGATTGACAAACACAATGTTGAACTCTTTGTCCTAATAGGTTCAACCCCCTCACCACACTCAAGAAAAAAAAAGAAATATATCACAATTGAAATCGCTCACCAACGTGTAGCAATCTTCCTAACCAAAGTTGACGACTCCTCGATTAGATATATTTTTCCTTCTGTGTCATGGATGACGAAGTCCTAAGAACAAATCACGAGCTTTCTCTAAGATTCTCTGTGGACGAGCACATCATCCCCATCTTATATAAATAAGATTAAAAAAAAATCTAATTTTAGGGTTAAAAAATCCTAAAAGTAGTCCACCATCAGATCTGACCATCTACCAACAACCAGTGGTGTAGATTATATTACATCATCAATTATGGATATCAAAATATGGTCAAATTAAATATTTGATACAAATTTTTAAATCTAATCAAATCAGATATTTAATGTAGATTTTCAAATGTCAAACCAAATCTTTTACTCCAAAATTTGTTCTTATCAAATCCAGACTGGATTCCAACAGTTTATTCATTAGTGAATACAATACTACTCGTGGAATGTTCGTTCAAAATTTATTTCTCCAATTATATATATATATATATATATATATATATATATATATATATATATATATATATATATATATATATACTGAATAAAATTTCCAGATAATTGTATTACTTGATAATTTGCTTAGGATCTGCTTGGCAATTGTAGGGGTAGCGGTTATGACGTATTTTTAGAGTACCGGTTATGAACAGTTATGAAGGGTCCGGTTTTGGATAATTTTTAAGTAACGACTTTTAAACCAGTCCAATCCATGCTTGGTAATTCACTAAGAGCATCATTAATAGTTGGGGCTGAGAAATGCAATCTCAGGCCCAAAATATTACTAGAAAGTAAATTGTGGAATTGGTTGTGACTACATAAGAATAGTAGTACTTTATGCTTCAGGTCCAATTGTCCAACGCCAACTGCCAAATGCTTCAAGAAAATTATAAAATCTAGGATTTAAAATTTTGGGCTCCAAATTGGAGCTTACTATTCTGTAAAATTATTTCCTACATTCTGAATCTAGAAATTCAAGGCCCAACCTATAGCACTTGTGGGTGGGTTGGGCCCGAAAATGTAGAAATTGGTACCAAACATGGGACTTATTATTCTACTGAATGAGCTTCTAGATTCTGAATGTAGAATGTAGAAATTGGGATGGAGCTTACTAATGATGCTCTAACGAACGGTTCTGAAATTTTTTTTACACGAATAAATTAAATAGGGAAGGGTATCAGTAGTTATAATTATATATATTTTTGTGAGTATATAAATGGAATAAAAAAATAGAGCCGCTCAAAACCCTCCGATTTTGGATGTTTATAAAGCCACCCAAAAATACATTACACCGATTTTTGGAGGTTTTTGAGCCGACCAAAACCGGTGCCTCAAAAAAATTAACAAGCAGAGGTTTTCATAAACGGTCGGTTCAAAAATATCCCAAAATCGATAAAAATACCATTACCAAACAGACCCTTAAGATATTATTATGATTAAATTTGATACTCTGTTAAAGTGTCGATCAATCCATATAGGTAAATCCAATTTTAATAATTTCATTCCCAAAGCTTAATAGATCAGATTCAGAGGAGATGGTAGAAGACAAGAGGCCTATTCCAAAATTCACCATGATTATGACCATGATGATGATCATCATCATTACAGTACTAGTTGATGGAAACTTATTTACCAAGAGACGAAACACTCGCATCCGTCGGGATCTACTAGCTAATTAATAGCCAAGATTGACTAGGTAGGTGCCGGCCTGAAGGAGAGCAGATCCCTCCTCTTCCTCTCCTCCTCCAACCACGGCTTCACCACCACCACGGCCTCGAACATTCTCATACTCCCCCCCACTGCTGCCGCGGCCGCTTTGAGCTTGAGGTAGTACTTGATCCCGGACACCACCTGCCTCTCCGCAGCAACCACTCTGGAGAAGGACAACAGCCCACCACCACCACCATCAGCGTCTCCTCCGAGGGGGAGGAGGAGGAGCTGGCTCCTCCTGTTGTACTCCTTCACCGAGAACCGCCCCAGCTCCTGCACCTCCTGGTTCGACCCCACGTCCGGGACCACGCTCCGCCCGCCCACCTTCCTCCCGAACCCCAACCCCAACCCCAACCCCAACACGGAAGAGGAAGAGGAAGGGATGGAGAGAGAGAAGAACAAGAGGAGGAGGAGAGAGTGAATAAGAGGAGGAGACATGACAAGCTTAATTCTCTCTTTCTTTTTTACTTTTAGAGATCGGGACGGGGGTGAGGATCCATAAATAAGCTCTCCAGTTGCGAGATGGGATGGGGGTTGGCGTCAGCCGACGCAACAACGCTACTGAGGAGCGGGCTGCCGCGTATTCCTTGCTTCTCACACGTGGTAGCTCCACAAGCGCCTCCCCTTTTCCTACTCATCTATTCAACCTTATCCCCCTCCTGCCCACCTCACCCCTTCCATATCTTCTAATATTTTAATTCCATCATTTCTTGTTTTTGTTTTCTTCCTACTTTCCAACTTGATAATCCCCATACTTCCATCCATTTTTAATTAATACTAATTTATATCTTTGATAAAGAGGCTCTTTAGCTGCAGAAAGTGTAGGAAAAGTGAAAAAAAAAAGTGTTACACAACATAAAATTTTAGTTTTCAAAAAGTTGCTTGGATAATAAAATTGGAAGGAACAAAAGTGGAGGATTTTTTTTTTTTTTTGATTGTTTAGATAGTTGTTTAAAGTGAAAAAAAAATTGATTGTTTGAATGGGTAAGTAGAAAAAAAAAAGAATGCAATATAAATTTTACCAATATAAAATTCAATTTCTATGGAAGCCGAGTTTAAACCTAAATATTTTCAAATAATTGATGATTATCAAATAATTGTCAAATAATTACTGATTTCTATGAAACAAGGACTTACCCCCAAATTTAAACATAAATTTTATGAAATAATTACTAATTATCAAATTATTATCATTTAAACCTCGTTTTTGTCATTTAAACCTAAATATAAATTTTAATGAAGTTCTAAAGTACTTGAGTAAAGCTTTCCATTTTAAACGACTTGTCCAGACTGCACCGCCGCGAACAGCGTCGATACGTCGATGAGGAAATCTCGATAGTCAACCCTGATCTCGTCAGGGTCCTCATCTCCGCTCCCCTCCTCTATACTCTTCATCCTCAAGCTCACCGCCCCGACGAAGTTGACGTCAGGATCTAGGACATGAACTCTGCAAGGAAATGAACACTTTTGCACCCAAGATCGGCCATTTGTCACACCCCAGTCCCAAAATATGCGGGACCGAGCCACGTGCCATAGGCCAGCTACGTATTCAACCAGACTCTAGTCTGACTCGAATACGTATAAGCTGTTTAGAATGGTGTAACTATTGCTATATCAACTCTATATCTCAATCCATATAACAGAAGCATAAAGAAAGTGAAATATGAATACTAGTCTGCAACCTACTAATCATACTTGTCCGAGTAGACTCGAGAGAATAAAATAGTCTATAAATACTACGCAATCAAGCAGATATGGAATATAGGAATGAAACATATATACTACAGAAGAGTAATACCTGCAATAAAATGGGTGCTCAACAAATATTCGATAAGAACTCTACAAACCTACTCAGCCAACCTGGAAGGAAACCAGGTCCTCAGCGGGACGCAACAAGATACATAATATACATGCCACTAAGGTATGAAAAGCATAAAGTGTCACGCTCCAGTACCAAAATACGGAGACGGACTAGGCCAGCTACTCCATATGAGGTACGTAACGTCATACGGCGATCGTGGCTGTCGAGAGACTAGGGGATACATGCTACAATCAAGTCTTCTATGGTCCCACAGAGTTCTATGTCTCAATCAATCAAATCATACCAGCAATTAAATGAACATTAAAGATAAAGCAGTAAGGCGTCCCCGACGCTTCATCAAAATGGTCATAAGAGACTAGCTTTATAATTTAGCTATCTCAGAGAGTCAGGAGTACAAAATTATACACAGCTGCAGTCTGTTTAATTACAATTATGTACAGACACAAAATATCGAGTAATCCGGCTAACAGGTGTCGGTGGCTAAACGCCGCAAAAAGTATAAGCAGGAGTGGTGGAGAAGAAATCCACTCGAGTCCCCGAACCGCCATGCTCCTAGTATGCACCATGGATGTCAGGGAGGAAGATCGTGTCCTCAGGCTCTGCTACGAGATCTGGCCAAACAAAACCAGCGGGGTCAGCCCCGAATAGCAAGTACCGCCAAAGGGGCACAAGAGTTAAGATTAAAAACCCGGTTAATAGAATGATTGATAATAGTAATACTTATGCTACTATTATAGGGTAGCACAACATCCTCGAACCCATGTGGCACCCTTACAACCAAACAAGGACAAAAGGTGCCGCATGGAGTCGGAACGTGTCGTACTCTATAACTTTCACATAAGTTAAAAGGTATAAACAATAAAATCTCCTGATTGTGACTTCGGTCGATAGCCTATCGCAGCACAATAACCAACCCAACAATCAAACAAGAACATGGGTTGGATCATGTACCATGATAGTCCATGTTCCTCAGTCATTCACAGAAGTAGCAATTCACAATCAGAATAAGTCTTCCGTTCATAACTTCGGTCCACAGCCTATCATAGTACGATAACCAACCCAACAATCAAACAAGAACATGGGTTGGATCACGCACCATGACAGTCCGCTTCCCTCAGTTATTCACGGAAGGTAATAGGATACAAGCGAGTCGTTTTCACGGCCAATCAAGTCTACGAGTTTCTAGTGGGACAAGGTTATCCTCGCGTCATGTTATTAGAAAATCCTCAGATCATATCTTTCCAGCAAGGCTAGCCAACCCAGGGGTTCGCGTAGATAGGTATGATTGAGCACAGGTCCCTCGTAAGGCCACCTTGCTAAAACATATAATATATAGCAGGAATTAATCGGATACAGTCATCCACTCGTTGCAGATGACACAGTATCCGTGGAGACCAGCCGGCGCGTCAAGACAGTATCTCAAGGCGGCTGGTGTAACACGATCTCGGGATTTTGCCCTCCCCATGCATCTAGTATGTTTAGTTGCCTAGTTTAACCCTAGGTAAAATCTTGGACTCACATGCTGTGGCCTGCATGATTATCCTCCTAAAGTCGTACTTTAGTACGAGTACCCCAAAGAGGATCCATGTCAATCAGTATGTCAACATGTTCTACCCTCCTTAGTGTAATGCATCATTGCAAATACGCCACGTGGAGTTACGAGTCATTTGTCGAGCATGAACAAGAACTGGAACATTCAGGTACATGTATCAGGAAGGAACACTTTGTTCTCCGGGGTCACATTAGTGCTCATATCATGCTCGGGACAAAAGGCGTAAGGATATAAAATGGGCATATAATATCTAATAAAATATCAAAAGCGTACGCACAAAAGCACGCACGCTCAAGGGGTAAAAGTCACGCAGGCTCACTCAGGCTCACTCAAGGCAGCGTGCGTGAAAAGTCACACAGACTCAAGGGAAGAGCTGCGTGAAAAGTCACACAGACTCAAGGGAAGAGCTGCGTAAAAAGTCACGCAGACTCAAGGGAAGAGCTGCGTGAAAAGTCACGCAGGCTCAAGGAGAGAGCTGCGTGAAAAGTCATACAAGCTCAAGGAGAGAGCTGCGTGAAAAGTCACGCAGGCTCAAGGAGAGAGCTGCGTGAAAAGTCACGCAAGCTCAAGGAGAGAGCTGCGTGAAAAGTCACGCAGGCTCAAGGAGAGAGCTGCGTGAAAAGTCACGCAAGCTCAAGGAGAGAGCTGCGTGAAAAGTCACGCAGGCTCAAGGAGAGAGCTGCGTGAAAAGTCACGCAGGCTCAAGGAGAGAGCTGCGTGAAAAGTCACGCAAGCTCAAGGAGAGAGACGCTTCCAACAGGAAGCGTGCTCAAACAGGAGCACACTGTTCACTGTCTTCTCCCAAACAGCAAGAACACCATGGCTGAACCCAAACTTCAAAGCATCATAACTTGGCCATCCGAACTCCAAATCCAGATTTCCAAAGTTCCAACTTGGGTGAAACCGAATGCTCTTCCACATGGAAGCATCAAAAACCCATAAAATCCAACTAAAGTAGATCAAACCATGCAAAATCCAAAAATAATTAAAACCTAGATCTACAAAAATCAAAGCTTCAAAATGGAAATTTCCAAGTTCTAAACTAGTATAGATTGAGGAGAAGAACATGTTTTGGCAAATAGTTTTGTAAGAAATCATTGACAAAATTATTGATCCATCTCTTGAGCAAGTTGGTACTTGCCTTGGTTGGTGGAAGAAGTAAATGAGAGGAAGTAAATGAGAGGAGAGAGAATGAGATGAGTTATATATAAAGAGCTTGGACCCATGGGTTCATGATGAACCAAAGGGTTCATGATGAACCATTGGTGAACCAAGAATGGGTTACCCAAATGAGCCAAAACTGTAGGCCCAAATGCAGAAAATAAATTAGGAAATCATATTTTGTCGAATATTTTTGGGAAATGCATGAAGAAATACTGCATAATAAATATCGCATAAATACAAGGCAAATAAAATTTATCGGTTTACGTATTAAAATACGTATTCCAGGATCGGGGAGTGACATAAAGAATCAGGGGTACTTTCTCCACTGTGTATATGCAAATGAGGACAACTTTCGACGCATTGGGCTGTCTATGATGTCATGGGTACTCATGCAGTGGCGCTCCCTCTGGGCACCCATCATGCAGTAACGTCAAGTGAACTAATGTCATGGCTTATAATTCTCTAATATTAATTAATTAATTTTTTTATAATTAACAATTAATTTATAAAAAAATTTATATACATTAAGTTTTGCATAGAAATCCTTAGGCAAATTTTGCAATTGTACAAATCATGTGGACACCTCACATAGCTAGGTGTCAAATTCTTGTGAGAGTGGCAATTCTTCATGCCATTTGTCACATGGCATGAAGAGAGGGGGGGCCATTATATGCCACATAAACCCTCTCTCTCTCTCTCTCTCTCTCTCTCTCTCTCTCTCTCTCCATTCTTCATTTTCTTTTTCTCCTCTTCCCCTTCATTTCCAACCCACCACCACCATAACCCACGACTGTAGCTCCCGCCGGCCACCCGTACCTCCGCCGCCGGCCACCCGTACGTCCGCCGACGGTCACGACCCCTCCTCCGGTCATCTTCTCCGGTCATCCTCCTTCTTCCTTTCTTCCAAATTTTGGTATAACTCAACTTTTCCCAATTTTTCTTCTAAGATTTTAGATCTAGGTCAATTTCTAGTGCATAATTTTGTTGTTGTAATTAGGGTGGTGAATTTGGGAGTTATTGGAAGAGAAAACCTAGGTCATCTACAAGCAAGGCAAGTCCTCTTCCTCTTTCCCTCTTGGAAATTGATTTTTATATTTCACTTGTTATATATACACATTATTTAGTTCTAATTCTGAAATGTGTGAAAATTCATAATAAGTTCAACTATAAAAAAAAAGAAAAAGAGAAGAAGTAATTTGTGTATGAGCATAAATTTTTGGATAGTGAATTCCTTATGGACACAATATTTGTACATGATTTGAATTAGGACACAACCTCTCTTGACACAATACGGATACATAGGTATAGTTAAAAGTTTATGTATGTAAATAAACATATGCCCAAGAAAATCTCGACACAAATATGTCTAAACCTTGTGTAAAAATATATACACAAATATCCTTGACACATTTCCATGTTGTATAAATATATACACATAAACATCATGACACCCAATTCTGAATTTTGTTATATATATATATATATATATATATATATATATATATATATATATATATATATATATATATATATATATATATATATATATATATACATTTTGACACAATAGGAAGATACAAATTCTTGTACATATATTTCATGGACAAATGTAAGCCTAGGCATAAATAAAGACTTAACCTATACACTCAAACAATAGATATATATTTCCTATATTTTCTTTCTTGAATAAGATTTGTAAATGAGTTAGATTTCGATTTTTACATATTACGTCAATTCTGTCCACAATTAAAAATATACCCATTTCACATATTTGGTTTGATTATTTAGTTAAAAATGGATGTCTATAGGTACATATATGCTAAGGTAACCTTACACCCATAAATCTTCAAGTTTTGAACTTCCTTTACACCTTCAAGAAGCTAAACATGTATATATATCAAGTATGAGTTGAATTGAACCACTAGATTTAATTATATATGTAGTTATTATCAAGCCAATATTGCAAAGCAATCAAATTATTTAGTGACATTCGGAAAGTGAGACTTTGGTATCATTATATTACTAATAATCTTGTTTTCTTGAATTTGAATAGCTTTTAGAAGAATCAAAATTGT
The DNA here is from genome assembly GCA_029216955.1 of Iris pallida. Taxonomy (NCBI): domain Eukaryota; kingdom Viridiplantae; phylum Streptophyta; class Magnoliopsida; order Asparagales; family Iridaceae; genus Iris; species Iris pallida. The sequence goes on from JANAVB010028620.1 coordinate 4,138,294, forward strand.
GGCAACCAATAATAATAAATTGCTTGCTTGCTTGCTAAGGTAAAAAAGCTTTAAATTTGACTATATATTATAAATGTGTGGTCCGGTGTTGAGAGTTGCTCCACCGAAGGGGTCGACGTACCCGGATATTAAATGCGTGGTCCGGTGTTGAGAGTTGCTCCACCGAAGGGGTCGACGTACCCGATTACTATATTTTGTTATATTTTGTCGATTGTGAAAATTTTGGAATCAATAAATACAAAGGAGACTCTGCCGAAATTTTTAATAATTTCGGGAGTTAGTCAAATTTAGAAACATTAGGTATTGGAAAACCTAAATAAGAAATCTAAGATTATATCTAGTTCCTAGTTCGATTGATTCTACCATATGGCATGTTATCTTGATACACGAGATGGTAAGATAAATTAAGGAGCGATTCTTGCCAACAACTTACCATATGATGTGTCGTTCTGACACACGGATGGTAATAGGTTGGATAAATACTTCCTCCAACAAGAGTTTACTGTATGGCGTATTGTCCTTATATACGGGACGGTAACCAAGTTTGAGGATAATATTAGACTTGAGAATAGTTGCATCATGGGGTGGAAGAGAACAACTGGATCAGAACCATCGAAATTCCTGCAATATAATTACACCAGTAAAAGCTAATCAGTAGTCCCGCATCTGTAAGGCCTTACGATGTCGGAGGGTGAGGCCTAGCTCACCAACAGAGAACAGTCTAGTAAATTCCGAAAATAAAACGGAATTTAAAAAGTTAATGCATACAAGTTTTCTACAAGATGTGGAGGGGTCAGAATCTAAGGTGCCATACCCAATACAGACACCACCTGGTCCCGGGTAAATGGGATTATTATCGGGAAAATAGAGGGTGATCGTGATCCACATGTGTTCTCTACAAAAGTGCATAATCATGAGGCATAAAGTCCTGTTTAGTATGATAAATTGTTGAATTATAAGTATCTAATATTTCCATTTGTTTTACAAGGTGGGTATTAGTCATTTACTTGAATTTCCTAAAATCTTCTAAAAATTTTGGTTTACTTATTATCGCCTTTGATCGAGGACTTGTTTGTCGTTTCTAAACGACCTAGTATTTGTTTACTAGAAAAAGACGACGAGCCTGCTGACATGCTTCCACTTTATGACAAGGACAATGGCGAGGAGTAGGCAATCCAAGGAATCACGAGAGATGACCAACACCATTTTGTAACCTGCATATGTAAATTAATATTTTTGTAGTATGGAACTTGTATATATGGTATCTTTAGAAAACAATTATTGTATAATAGCTAAAATTGATGCAATTAAATGTAGTAGTTGTAGTTGTACTTGTACTTTTCCATTTTGGCCCTTTACAGGCGACAATTGCAATACGGGTGCAAAAGTACTCGTAGGGTGCGTAGCCTGGAGATGTTGTTGCCTGCCCAATTTACTATAATTTGAGAAACGGGACGTGACACGTCTTTAAGTGGTGGCCCATGCAGGTCCGCACAGAATGGAAAAGTTAGGATAAGTGAATAGGTTAAAGAGAATTAGAAAATTATATAAGTTATAACTAAAGTAAGTTTAAAACCTTGATTTCAATTACACCCTAGAGATTTCTTAAAATTTTCTAAGGATAGGTAGTACCGAAGCATTTAGGAAGTACTAATGACACTACTTAGATTTTGTATTTCTTATGCTATCTGACCTATCTATTATATTTTATTTTGGGGTACTTGTTGGAGGGTACTAATTTAGAGTTTCGTGGGTGTAGATCATGCCTCGCTTCCTGCATTGTGCTAAGTTAAGGAATAGCATTCACAGTCTAGATGGTTATTACCGATTTGCAAGAAGAAAATGGCGACTTGCACCTAAACAGATGATAAGGGTATATGGAGTGCACTATGAGCTCAAATATCCCGTGATATCAGAGGTCGCTGATGAAAATATGAAGTTTTTCAATAAGATGAATTACTTTGTGCTTATCAAAATGCAAACATATGAAGATCCTGGTGTAAATAACTACAATGGAACTTTCGAGGAATGGCTGGAATTCTATCCAGAAGCAACTGTTATCGGGAAGAAGGAAATGCTGATATGATACATGTTTAGGGAGAAGAAGTGTGAATATGTAATATAGTTTTTGTCTGCTGTAAACCTCTTTTTGTAAAACAGCAGATGTATATAAGGACTTGAAGGAAGAATGTGATCGTGTATATGTATATATGTTGTATATATAAAAAGGGGGTACTTTGCAATATCACTTGGTTAAAAGTAGGCTTTAAAAATTTAACATTATCTTATTTTTATTTGTTATTTCGGGGATTTTATATACATTCGTTGGCATTTATTATTATTAATTTTCATTTGAGGATTATGATGGATGTAGGTTATGGATCTGTTCCAACCGAGTTTGCTGTGGGACGGAAGTGATTACACTCTTTATGTGTATCAGCAAACAGTAAAGGAACGATGGAATCTACCGGATTGGTATAACATACCATTATATGAGATAAAGTATGGTATTCAGCGACCTATTACAAGAGATGTAGCGGACGGGGCTGAGGTAAACCATGTGAAGGAGATCCACTATATATGTTCGAGATCCAAACTATATATATTTGTACCCCAAGGTAGAAGGCTACGAAGGGACTTATGATGACTGGGAAGAGCATTTTCCAGAAGCTACAATCCTCCAAAGGAAACGTGTGCGTCTGTGTGCTGGGAGCTCTTCTATATAGAACTAAGAGCAGTGTAGCCTATGTTTTTTAAATAGAAGGGCATGTTTTATCTGTTGTACCACATTTTGTAAAAACAACAGATGTATATAGAGGCCAAGAGTAGGAGGGATATCTATATGGGTAGTATGTATATGTAAATATCTAGTAAAGCTAACAGCATGTTGTACCATTTTGATAAATAGTAAATGAATATGTTGTTTCTTACTCTTTTGGAAAATACACGTGTTCTTTGATATTGAAATTCTTGAATCTCTGAGATATAAGATACTTTGATATCTTGTATGTCTCAAATCAAATTTTAATAAAGCTACTTTATCATGGAATACAAAACCAGTTCCTGAAAATTTCCATCTTTGAATTATTCAGGGGATGGACAATTTAAATAATCCTTCTTCATCTACTCCTGCCATCCAAGCTGAACAGAGCACCCTCGATATATGTCAATTGCTACGACAGATTCTAGAAAGTCATAGCCAGCAGGCTAATGCAGCACAAGCTACGACGGCTGCACTAATAGAACAGCTACGGGCTCCATCTAAACCTAAGAAGAAGTCGGTGGCTGACTATAGGGATCTGGATCCACCCAAGTTTCGTGGGACCGAAAGTCCTATGGAAGCTGGACAGTGGATGAGGACTACAGAGGGACTAATGAAGGCAGCAAATATCAGTCCCGAAGATATGGTAGCAGTCATCCGGATCCAACTTTTGGATGTTGCAGATAACTGGTGGAGCGCAGAACATCCTGAAGAATCTAATGAGGTAGTTTCTTGGGAAGAATTCAAAAGAAAATTTGAAGAACGATTCTTTCCAAGATCAGCAAGACTGGAGCTAGAGCGAAGGTTCATCCAACTGAAGCAAGGACATTTAACTGTGGATGGATATGCCGCAGAATTCACCAGATTGAGTAAGTTCGCATCTTATATGGTGACAAATGAGGAAGCGAAGGTGGGCCTCTTCCAAGAAGGACTGAATCCTGAATTGAAGCACAAGGTAGCACCATATCGATGCAGGACCTACTCGGAGATAACTGAGGCCGCCCGAGATCAAAAAAGGATGTTGAAGGAAAGACAAGCTCAAAGGTCGGGAGGTTCAAAGAGATCATGGAATACAGGATCTTTATTCCAGAAGAATCAATGGCAAGGACCTCCTAAGCGTCCTCAAACGGAACAGACAAGGGAAGTAACCACTTGCAATTTTTGTGGAAAAGTAAGACACATCAAGAACAACTGTAGGCTACTCAATGGTCTGTGTTTGAAGTGTGGACTTTCAGGGCACCAGGCCTACCAGTGTGCTATGAACAAATTCGGACCGCAGAATCCTCAGCATGGTCCAAGGCCAATGCTGTAAGGGAATGGTCCCAGACCTATGAACCAAGCAACGACGAATCCCCAAGCAATTGTACCATCTGGATACCAGTATAGGCCCCCGTTGGCTCCACAGGCATATCAGTTCCAACCGGCTCAAAAGGCAAAGCATCCACACTTGGGGAATAAGAAGAAAAAAAACATGGTCAAGCCTTCATGATGGATTCAGAAGAGGCCGAAATCGCTGGTGAAGTAGTGACAGGTACTATACTAGTTTCATCGTATCCCACATCAGTTTTATTTGATTCAGGAGCCACACACTCTTTCATATCTGCTAAATTTTTATCACATCGGGAAATTGAATCACAACCCTTGATTAAGAAGCTGAACATTCTCACGGGTAATGGAGTAGTAAAGGTTAATCGTGTCTGTAAAGCATATCCAGTTAAACTAGGCGGGGGAGCATTTCGGGTAAGATTATTAGTTTTTCCAATGAATAACTATGATGTAGTATTGGGGATGGACTGGTTGACAAAAACATCAGCCAATATAGACTGTGGCCAAGGTAGGATTTCATTCCAACTTCCCAATAAGAAGACATATGAATTTAACCGAAATCAAAAAGAATTTAATGCCAGAGAATTGGAAAGGCTTGAATTACCAATTCGAGGAATATTCCAAGAATTAGAGGAAGAACAATTTCCAAGGGTTGTAGAAGAATTCAAAGATGTATTTCCATAAGAATTGCCCGGATTACCGCCAGATAGGGCAGTAGAATTTTTCATTAATTTGATACCCGGAGCAGCTCCTATAGCCAAGAAAATTAATCCAATGAACAAAGAAGAATTGGCAGAGCTGAATAAGCAGATCAAAGAGTTATTGTCCAAGGGATTTATTCAACCAAGTGCCTCACCCTGGGGCGCGCCAATTTTATTTGTGAAGAAAAAGGATGGAACCCTACGATTAGTCATTGACTATAGGAGATTAAATGAAGTCACCATCAAAAACAAATACCCCTTGCCAAGAATTGATGAATTATTTAACCAACTAGGAGAAGCAAAAGTATTCTCGAAGATTGATTTAAGATCGGGGTATCATCAAGTAAAGGTGAAAAAGGAAGATGTTCAGAAGACAGCATTTAGAACTCGCTATGGGCATTACGAATTTTTAGTTATGTCATTCGGGTTAACGAATGCTTCTGCCATATTTATGGATCTGATGAACAGAATATTTTATCAATACTTGGATAAATTTGTGATTGTGTTCATTGATGATATATTGATTTACTCGAGGAATGAAAAAGAACATGAAGAACATTTGAGAATAGTACTCCAAACCTTACGACAAGAAAAGTTGTATGGAAAATTAAGCAAATGTGAATTCTGGTTGGACAAAATTTCCTTCCTGGGTCATATAGTGAGTGGAAAAGGGATATCGGTAGATCCTAAGAAAATAGAAGCTGTCAAATCTTGGCCTACTCCTAAGAATGTAGCAAAAATTCGAAACTTTCTTGGTCTAGCCGGATACTATAGAAGGTTTGTGGAGAATTTTTCAAAAATTGCGGAGCCACTTACTCGACTAACCCGAAAAGATGAAAAATTTAATTAGACTGATAAGTGTCAAGCTGCTTTTGAGGAACTGAAGGGAAGACTTATCATGGCTCTAGTACTGGCTCTACCATCTGGATTAGGAGGGTATGAGATCTATAGTGATGCCTCAGGAAAAGGATTAGGCTGTGTATTAATGCAACATGGAAGAGTTATTGCTTATGCTTCTCGTCAACTGAAGACACATGAAAGAAATTACCCAACTCAAGATCTGGAATTGGCAGCTGTGGTTTTTGCATTAAAGTTATGGAGACATTACCTATATGGTGAATAAGTCAAGATATATACAGATCATAAAAGTTTGAAATATGTATTTACTCAAAAGGAGTTGAACATGAGGCAACGAAGGTGGCTAGAGTTACTTAAGGACTTTGACATGGAGTTGGAATATCATCCGGGAAAGGCTAACAAAGTGGTCGATGCCTTAAGTAGAAGACCGTCGGCTTTCCTTATGAATACATCTAAAGAAATACTGGAAGATTTGAGGAAGATGGGGATTGAAGTAATAGGTCCAGTGACAGATGGAATGTGGGAAAACTTACAGATACAATCACCCCTAATAGAAAGAATCAAAGAGGCGCAAAAGGATGATATGAAATTGCAAGGATTATGGAGCAAGACTGAGGCTGGAACACAAACAGGATTGATTAAACATTCCGATGGATCTTTGAGGTTTGGAAATCGTTTATGTGTGCCATATGGAGAACTCAGGACAGAGATAATGTCGGAAGCACATAGCTCACAATACTCCATTCATCATGGGAGTACGAAGATGTATAAAGATCTGAAGCAAAAAATTTGGTGGCATGGAATAAAATAAGAGATAGCCAAATTTGTGTCAAAATGCTTGGTATGTCAACAAGTAAAGGTCGAACATCAACGGACCGTCGGACTTTTGCAACCCCGCCTGTACCTGAATGGAAATGGGAACATATTACAATAGATTTTGTATCCGGACTCCCAAAGACCAGAAAGGGTAATAATGCCATCTGGGTAATGGTAGACAGGCTTACAAAGTCAACAAGATTTTGTCACGCCCCAGAACCAGAATACTGGAGAGCGGAGGCAGACATAGCCAGCTACGTATAATGAAATGGAATCCACTCCACTATACGGTCACGGCTGTCTATATATATGAGGGTTTATCTACAAGCCAGCAATCTCTTATGGTCAATAACAAGCCTAGTATCTCAATCACAAGCAAGTAAATAGAGTTACAAGATGTAAGATCACCAAATATACAATAGTAAGGCATCCCAAACATTACATATTCAGCTGATCATGAAGCTAGTCGTTACAAAATGTGAGAACTAGCAAGAGTTTCAGTCATACATGATCAACCCTAGGTTGCCAATCATGTTACAGCCTGTAGGCAGACAGTAAATAAAAATGTACATGAGCTAACACTTGTTCGGCGGCTAAACGCCTCAAAAGAATAATTTTACAAGATAGTGGGAGAGCCGAAAATAACCCACTCGTTGCCAGGATTTCGTCTAGTGGTCACCATGTGGCTGGAGATTCGGTAGATCCTCTGGAGCTGCTCTGGTATCTGGCCATACAAAACCAGCTGGGTCAGATCCCAGAAAGAGCAAGTGCCACAAAGGAGGCTTCACTTAGGAACTAAAACTAGCAATCAGCACAAGAGTACAATTATAAATGAAAGACAGAAAATATGGAAAAGTATGACAGGATGATATACGATGAGGTAATCCATGGGACTATTCAGATAACCAGGTTACAACCCGTAAACCAAACAAGGACCGGGGTTGTAACCCTTCATCTGAACAGAACTTGGATTTTTCTACCATTTATCGGCAGAATAAATTAAGAAATCAGGACATGTAATAATCTTGTACAGGATCAAGACAAGACTAGACTGAGTAAACTCCATCCAACATTCACGGCCAAGCAATAAGTACGGCTTGATACTTTAACTAACTAGGGTTATCACAGGCCTAGTTACTAGCAATATGCAATGAGATGTTCCTCCAGCCACAAGCCCTGCAGCTAATCCAGGTTATCCAGGCGACTGAAATTCATTAAGCAATTATCAAGAATTACTAGGTGTGCCCCATATGACAGTAGACTGGAAATGTGCCCTACTCGACGGCAGGCTACAAGTCCAACGATTGTGGCCGGGATAACGGGATCGCCTGTAACTGGGGAAATCTCTCATGACTACTGAATTATTCTAGTTATTAGCCTTAGCCATTTATAGTGGGTACCCCTGACCGTGGTACTCAGGGGTCCCAGTCCTAGACATGATGCAAGATAAGACAGGTTCATTTGTACAAGCACAATCGTCTACGGTGTCCAGGTCATTCAATCTTATCGTGTCATACTAGCCGTCGCAACAACATTTCGAGAAATATCATGTCAGGTTTATCATGTCAAGAGTGCGCCACGGCGGGCCACTATCAAGAATTATCATGTCAAGTTATCATGTCAAATTGTCAGGTCAAGTTATCTTGTCAGGAGTGCACCACGGCGGGTCACTATCAAGTCATGTCATTTATCAAGAAGGGGAGAAACTTGCACAATTAAATAATAATATATTTATAATATATATATTCTTGAAGCCAAGGAGAAACTCTACAACTTTCATGTTGGGAGTGGGAAGAAATTCTGACCACAATTTAGGCAAATAAAGCATTTAAACAATCAAAGTGGACCCCATGCGGCCAAAAAGTGGGAGAACATACATGCGGCCAAAGAGAGTGGGAAGCCACCCATGCGGCCAGCCAAAACTTATGCGTCCAGAAAATAACTGAAGGGGGCCATGCGGCCAAGAGTAAATGCTAACAAGAAATATTCATGAAGTCAGAAAAGACAGAGAGTGGGAAGTCAATAATTACGAGCTTCCACTTAAACAAAGGAAAGGGCACGTGGCCAAACAATAAAATGATGACTGCCAGTAAAAGAGTGGCTCCCGTGGCCAAAATATTAGATAGTGGGGGAAGGGAGCCTATGTGGCTCACCTTAGATTCCATGCAAAAATACAACATACAAATAATAATATTATTTAATGGCCAAAGGCCATGCGGCTCTGCATCAAGCAATTATTAATGCTGTAAATATCCATGCGGCTCACCCTCACATTTGCTTGCATGAAAATACAAACAAATAAATAAATAAATAAATAAATAATGGCCATGCGGTTTGCTTGCATGAAAATACAAACAAGCAACTAATATTAAATAATTCCCTATGCGGCTCCACTTGAAAAAGCCTCAAAGCAAATGCATTTAAGCAAATGCATTTAAGCCAATGCATTAAAGCAAGCTATACGGCTGTGCTTGGGAAAATGCATTAAAGCAGTTGCATTAAAGCATATGCGGCTGGCCTTCCAAGAAAGTGTATTAAAGCAATAAAATACAACTATTAAGGCCCTAAGTGCATAAAAGCACACAATATATAAAATGTTAAGGCTTAATGCATAAAGCATTAAGTCAAAATTATGAGGCCTTAAATGCATAAAGCCTCAAGCCTACAAAAGCTTATGCGGTTGCTCAGGAATGTGCCTATTAGAAAATGCATTTAAGAAGTTAAGGAATGCTTTAAAGGCTTTCTTAATTTCCTATGCGGCTAGCTCATTTGAGCATGCTTGGGAAAATGCATAACAATACATTTAAAATGAATGCTTTAAACAATGCATTAGAATGCGTGCACTAAAGAAAGCCAAAAAGCTAACTTAATGCATGATCCTGTAGTAGTGCATTTACGTAATGCCTTGAATAATGCATACTTTAAGAAAATTCACACATGCATAGCCCTTTGAACGTATGCCAACATCTTACTTAATAATGCATTAAATACCACCTTGATGCCTTCATGCGGCTCACTATTGGAGTGACCTATGTGGCTCACTGTAGATTTATCCATGCGGCTCACATAAGCAATTGTTAAAATGGGGCATGCAACAATTGCATGCCATTATTGAAAATGGCCATGCGGCCTTTTGAATAAGCTTGCATGCTATGCAAGCTTCTGCTTGCAAACTGACGCCTTGCTAACGCATGCAAAAGTAAATGCATGCATTAAATGCTAGTACTGATGCATGCAAAACCATAGCCATGCAGCTCACTGAATAATTAGCCATGCGACCAAGGCAATTTATGCTCATGCGGCTCTGTAATATTCCGTAGGTCCAATTGGACCTAACGAACTTCTCTGAAATCATAGGATCATCAACTTAGCAAAATATGCAAGTTTGATGGATCAAAATCCTGAAAACCGAAAATACCACAAAACTAGATTTACAAAAATTTAACCATGGAAATGAAAAATGCCAAGTACTAAAGTGGGTTAGAAACACATGAGGAAGACAATAGAACAATAAAAATGGACTTCCTCCATGAAGCAAGGTGCACTTGCCTAAGCTCTCCCCCCTCTCTCCTGGTAGGTGAAGAGTAAAGATGGAGAAGAAGAAATGAGTAATGAGTAATAATGGAAGAGAGAGAGAGAGGGATTGATATTTATGGTGGGAGTGGTGGTAGGTGGGATATTTAATGAAGGGAGTGGGAGTGGTTCACATTAAAACCAAGCGAAACCGAACCATGCAAAACCAAGCCAAACCAAGTCAAAATAAACCAATCAAGGAAATGCCAAAATAAATCAAGCAGGGAGACATGCAATACGGGTCAAAATACGTACACGTATTCCAAATACGTAATACGAGATATGGGCATTACAGATTTCTACCATTCCGGGTCGGTCAACCTACCGAGCTATTGGCTGACATGTACATGAAGAATATTGTTAGTCAATATGGGGTACCGGTGAGTATCGTCTCAGAGAAAGATACTCGATTTACTTCTAAATTTTGGAGAAGCCTGCAAGACAGTCTCGGTACTCGTCTACAGTTCAGTACAACATATCATCCACAAACAGATGGTCAGTCAGAAAGGGTAATTCAAATCCTCGAAGATATGTTGAGAGCTTGTACCTAAGACTTCGGGGGATCCTGGGATGACCATTTACATTTAATAGAGTTCTCCTATAATAACAGCTATCAGGCTAGCATTAAAATGGCACCATTTGAAGCCTTGTATGGAAGGAAATGTCGGTCACCAATATGTTGGAGTGATGTAGGAGAATGTCAACTTTTGGGTCCATAACTAGTTACTCAAACTGTAGACAAGGTCAAGGCAATTCGGAGTCATCTCCAAGCAGCACAAGACCGACATAAAATGTGGGCCGACAAGCACCGAAGAAACTTGGACTTCAAAGCTAGTGATCATGTATTCCTAAAGATTTCACCAACTCGGGGAACTATCAGATTTGGAACAAGAGGAAAGCTAAGTCAAAGATACATTGGACCATTTGATATACTGGAGAAAGTTGGGAATATATCTTACAAACTAGCTCTACCACCCTCCCTCGAAGGAGTCCATAATGTCTTCCATGTATCTCAACTTCGAAGATATGTGCCAGACCCCAGTCACATACTCGATCATTCAGAAATCACAGTGGGTCCAACTCTACGCTTAGAACAGAAGCCAGTAAAAAAATTTGGATCGTAGAGAGAAGGTACTACGAAATCGAATTATTCTACTTGTTCGAGTAGCATGGAGCAAAGATTCTCCAGGAGAATCAACTTGGGAGAAAGAAGAGGACATGCGGAACCAGTATTTGTACCTGTTCACTAAACAAGGTCAGATATTTCTTATATTTCTTATTAAAATTGTTATTTCGAATTCCGAGGACGGAATTTCTTTAAGGAGGGTAGAATATCATGGCTTATAATTCTCTAATATTAGTTATTATTATTTTTTATAATTAACAATTAATTATAACTATAATTATAATGGTTATAAAAAAAATTTATATACATTAAGTTTTGCAAAGAAACCCTTAGGTAAATTTTGCAATTGTACAAATCATGTGGACACCTCACATAGCTAGGTGTCAAATTCTTGTTAGAGTGGCAATTCTTCATGCCATTTGTCACATGGCATGAAGAGAGGGGGGGCCATTATATGCCATATAAACCCCCTCTCTCTCTCTCCATTCTTCATTTTCTTTTTCTCCTCTTCCCCTTCATTTCCAACCCACCACCACCATAACCCACGGCTGTAGCTCCCGCCGGCCACCCGCACCTCCGCCATCGGCCACCCGCACCTCCGTCGCCGGCCACGACCCCTCCTCCGGTCATCTTCTCCGGTCATCCTCCTTCTTCCTTTCTTCCAAATTTTGGTATAACTCAACTTTTCCCAATTTTTCTTCTAAGATTTTAGATCTAGGTCAATTTCTAGTGCATAATTTTGTTGTTGTAATTAGGGTGGTGAATTTGGGAGTTATTGGAAGAGAAAACCTAGGTCATCTACAAGCAAGGCAAGTCCTCTTCCTCTTTCCCTCTTGGAAATTGATTTTTATATTTCACTTGTTATATATACACATTATTTAGTTCTAATTCTGAAATGTGTGAAAATTCATAATAAGTTCAACTATAAAAAAAAGAAATAATTTGTGTATGAGCATAAATTTTTGGATAGTGAATTCCTTATGGACACAATGTTTGTACATGATTTGAATTAGGACACAACCTCTCTTGACACAATACGGATACATAGGTATAGTTAAAAGTTTATGTATGTAAATAAACATATGCCCAAGAAAATCTCGATACAAATATGTCTAAACCTTGTGTAAAAATATATACACAAATATCCTTGACACATTTCCATGTTGTATAAATATATGCACATAAACATCATGACACCCAATTCTGAATTTTGTTGTATATATATATATATATATATATATATATATATATATATATATATATATATATATATATATATATATATATATATATATATATATATATATATATATATATATATATATATAATTTTTTTTTTATATATAAAATATATATTTTATATATATATATATATATATATATATATATATATATATATATATATATATATATATATATATATATATATATATATATATATTTTGACACAATAGGAAGATACAAATTCTTGTACATATATTTCATGGACAAATGTAAGCCTAGGCATAAATAAAGATATAACCTGTACACTCAAACAATAGATATATATTTCCTATATTTTCTTTCTTGAATAAGATTTGTAAATGAGTTAGATTTCGATTTTTACATATTACGTCAATTCTGTCCACAATTTAAAATATACCTATTTCACATATTTGGTTTGATTATTTAGTTAAAAATTGATGTCTATAGGTACCTATATGCTAAGGTAACCTTACACCCATAAATCTTCAAGTTTTGAACTTCCTTTACACCTTCAAGAAGCTAAACATCTCTTATACAAAACACAAAGGTTTTTGAATCCTAGGGCTGACTGTGCCAAGATAAAGAGTGGTTGGGATTTAATCTTGGTGAATCAACGGTTGTGGGGTTTTATGGGGAAGAGCATTATTGGGAGTGGGGTTTTATGGAGAAGAGCATTATTGGGAGTGGGGTTTTATAGGGAATCCAAAGATGGGGATTTAATATTTTGATGGTTGGGATTTAATATTTTGATGGGGGCCTCATAATGGTTGTGGATGAGCATTATTGAGAGTGGGATTTTATGGAGAATCCAAAGAAAATTCACATCCAGCAGTGGTTGGGATTTAATATTTTGATGGGGGCCTCAAAATTATTATTGTTCGTTTAAAATTGGGGGTCCAAGATTTTGAGGGTGAATACCTTAAATGAACCATGCCCTATGGGCACGGGTTATGACTAGTGTATATATATATCAAGTATGAGTTGAATTGAACTGCTAGATTTAATTATATATGTAGTTATTATCAAGCCAATATTGCAAAGCAATTAAATTATTTAGTGACATTCGGAAAGTGAGACTTTGGTATCATTATGTTACTAATAATCTTGTTTTCTTGAATTTGAATAGCTTTTAGAAGAATCAAAATTATGGCAACCAATAATAATAAATTGCTTGCTTGCTTGCTTGCTTGCTTGCTTGCTTGCTTGCTTGCTTGCTAAGGTAAGAAAGCTTTAAATTTGACTATATATTATAAATGTGTGGTCCGGTGTTGAGAGTTGCTCCACCGAAGGGGTCGACGTACCCGGATATTAAATGCGTGGTCCGTTGTTGAGAGTTGCTCCACCGAAGGGGTCGACGTACCCGATTACTATATTTTGTTATATTTTGTCGATTGTGAAAATTTTGGAATCAATAAATACAAAGGAGACTCTGCCGAAATTTTTAATAATTTCGGGAGTTAGTCAAATTTAGAAACATTAGGTATTGGAAAACCTAAATAAGAAATCTAAGATTATATCTAGTTCCTAGTTTGATTGATCCTACTATATGGCATGTTATCTTGATACACGAGATGGTAAGATAAATTAAGGAGCGATTCTTGCCAACAACTTACCATATGATGTGTCGTTCTGACACACGGATGGTAATAGGTTGGATAAATACTTCCTCCAACAAGAGTTTACTGTATGGCGTATTGTCCTTATATACGGGACGGTAACCAAGTTTGAGAATAATATTAGACTTGAGAATAGTTGCATCATGGGGTGGAATAGAACAACTGGATCACAACCATCGAAATTTCTGCAATATAATTACACCAGTAAAAGCTGATCAGTAGTCCCGCATCTGTAAGGCCTTACGATGTCGGGGGGTGAGGCCTAGCTCACCAACAGAGAACAGTCTAGTAAATTTCGAAAATAAAACGGAATTTAAAAAGTTAATGCATACAAGTTTTCCACAAGATGTGGAGGGGTCAGAATCTAAGGCGTCGATACAGACACCACCTGGTCCCGGGTAAATGGGATTATTGTCGAAAAAATAGAGGGTGATCACATGTGTTCTCTACAAAAGTGCATAATCATGAGGCATAAAGTCCTGTCTAGTATGATAAATTATTGAATTATAAGTATCTAATATTTCCACAAGGTGGGTATTAGTCATTTACTTGAATTTCCTAAAATCTTCTAAAAATTTTGGTTTACTTATTATCGCCTTTGATCGAGGACTTGTTTGTCGTTTCTAAACGACCTAGTATTTGTTCACTAGGAAAAGAGCCTGCTGACATGCTTCCACTTTATGACGAGGACAACGGCGAGGAGAAGGCTATCCAGGGAATCACGAGAGATGACCAACACCATTTTGTAACCTGCATACGTAAATTAATATTTTTGTAGTATGGAACTTGTATATATGGTATCTTTAGAAAACAATTATTGTATAATAGCTAAAATTGATGCAATTAAATGTAGTAGTTGTAGTTGTAGTTGTAGTTGTACTTTTCTATTCTGGCCCTTTACAGGCGACAATCGCAATACGGGTACAAAAGTACTCGTAGGGTGCGTAGCCTGAAGATGTTGTCTGCCCAATTTACTATAATTTGATAAACGGGGCGTGACAACTAAACTCGTAGTCCTTACGTCTAGTGACTGTCCTTTCCACCCAATGAATCTAGAACATGTCGACTCCTCGTCACGTTCAATCCCTAATCAGAAGTCCAATAGCAGTACAATAAAATGATCAACATGACTATGCCGACACACGCTTCATCGTACAGATGATCAGTCGAATACGGAGATACGTGTCCTATATCTCATCATCATCTCTCTGTGTCCAAGATAGTATCAGGGTCCTGTGGGATATCTGTGTATCCGCTCAGCAATGTGAGGGTAGTCTCATATAGCCTAGGTTAGAAAATAGAGAGCCAACGTATCTCCTTGGTTGCACCAAGAGTCGTACTCGGACGCGCACATGTAATATATCGAAATAAATAGCAGACAGATAAAATGTAACTGAATGATGAAACATAGTGGCAAGGTATACTTGCCTGGATCTGAGCACTGAAAATGTGAAGATGGTACCGAGTCCAAGTCCGTAGGGCCCAAGAAACCTAGATAAATATTAGAAATTAATTAATTATTGCTACTAGGGTTGCTTAATCAATACTCATAGTTTATTTAAAAAGTTACTATGACTACTCCCTACCATGTTCGTAGTAGGTCCTAGTCATTGAGGTTGGCTAAGTATTTGATAGCCACAAAAAAAAGTATATTAAGTTGTTGACACAATATATTTGATGGCAAAATTCAACTAAGAAAAACCCCATAAAATCCTAAAAAAACATCCAAGCCTAACTTGAACCCAAGACCACTCCTAGACACACCCACCTACACAACCAAGTGGCTAATGCACACTTCTGATTGCATGTGGGAAACTCTCCTTAAACATTTCTGCTGAATTGGCACCTATAGGCAAACTGAATTATTAATGAAAAAATTACCAGGCCAAAGGAAATAAACACAAAGCACAGGATTCAAAACCCAAGATCACTCCACTAACCACCCCCACACTCAACCAAGTGGGCTTTTGCTCACTTCTGATATACATGGGCAGAAGCCTTATTTATTCTAGCACATGTCATTACTCTATCCCTTCTTTTTTCCTCCTGACATTGCTCTCTGCCATTACCAAGCCTTACCTACACTGTCACGCACACTCCCATGGGGCCTACACCAAATGATATCATAACCATCTCCGCTAACATTACAACCAAGTCCCCTATAGCCTACTCCATGCTCGTATGGAAGCACAGGCCCAATCCCTAATCATTTCTTCCTCTAATTAATCCACAAATCTACTATACTACCACATAGGAATACATGCCTCCATACTCATCCATGTAGGGAACATGTTTACTGTGCTGTCATCCTAGCAACTGACCTAGCTAAGACGTAAGCTACTGTTACACTATAGGAAGAGGAGGCCACTGTTACATTAGGGTTATGATACATTAGAGGACCTAACATGGCGACATTGAGGAAGAAGGAGAGGTGGGAAGGCTTACAGTGTTATGGGGCACACTGCCATCCGAAGCTCGACGAGGCCGCGCTCACCGTGCCAAGGAACGAGGTCACCGGTGTTGCGTTTGCCACACGAAGCTCGACTGCTGTAGGTCGGACTACACCCCGCCTAGCGCCAGAGGTGCTGCACTGAGTCGAAGGCTGCCGGTTGATGGGGGAAACGGAAGAGTGGAAGGATGCGACTAGGTCTCGGGTGAACTAGGGTTTTGGAGTGGAGAGGAGGAGGATATATACTGTTAGCAACTGTTGAGCAAAAGCTTAAGTGCACTTAACATCTAGTCCCACATCGGCTAAGTGGGAAGGTCCAACCTTGCATATATTACTTTGCTCCATTAAAGATTGTGTGGGAGCCCCATGGGCCACACGCGCGTGCCGTTGCTATCCGATTCTGTTCGGTTCTGTGCGCGTAACGGGTGCGGGCACATGCCCACATCTGCGGGCGTCGAATGCCGATTCGATTTTCTCTTCGGATTCGGGCCGAGACCCTAAAAACTTTTTTGCTCTTTTCAAAAAATTTGACCGTTACAAACTCTTTAAATTCTGTAACGTTCATTATTCAAATTCTGTTCAGGTTCAATGAACCATGTGCTGAAAAACGTTTTGTAACGTTCGTTTTAATTGGCTCATTAATCTGCCATTATTTTTCTACGTTGGAAAATGCCTATATATATGTCATGTCCTATTCCTTCATCCATTACAAAGAAATTATTCCCTCTCTGAAATTCCCGTCTTCTCAAGATCACTGCTATTCTTTGTTGTTGCTCTGGTTAGAGCTAAGTCGGGGTCATTCTCTCGACGTCGTATACGGCAACGAGATTCCGGTAAAGCAGGGATTTTGTAAGCCCCCTGAATTTTAAGGTTTATTTTAAATTTTCTAAATGAATTATTTTCAATAAATATTATTATTTAATTATTTTGGATCATTTAATGTTCTTCTCCGTGATTTTGATTTATGGAGTGTCAGAGATGTCAATCTCTGAAAACTTTCTTTATGAGTTTTGTAGTAGACAAGATATCTCCATTTTGATATATCATATCCCACTCAAACTTGTTCCCTTGTGCTCTTTTTGCATTGTACAACTTTCGGATCAATTTAGGCCAATTGATCATCTACCGTAAAACCTGATTTAACTTCCAATCTAATTTCGGGACTAACAATCCAATCGACCCAATATATGGTTCTGATCTATTTTAATCCTACTATACATGTGTCACTTGCGTGCCACCCAATTAATCTCCCGTGTGCTTCTATTTCATCCATGATTATAAATAATTTAAATTTATAATTATGATCAAACCTTAGTCCAAACTCAACAAACTTGACCCAACACCCAACCCAATTTTATCTGACCCCTATCATGACTACCCAAACACCCCCACACAATTTCTCTCTTTTTCCTACTCTAAAAATATCTCTTTTTCTCTATCTACTTATTTAAATATCGCTTTCTACTTTTTCTTTAATATATACAAATATCTCTCTCTCTTCACAACACACACACCCCCCCTATCCCAATCACAGCACACACACTCCCCTCATGCCAGCCGACCTCTCTCTCTCTCCTCTCTCCCTCCACAGCACAACACCCCCCCCTCTGCTGACAACCTCCCCCCTAGCTGACCTCTCTCTCTCTCGACTCTCTCTCTCTCTTTAATATCTCTCTCAATTCTTTCTCTCTTTAATATATATCTCTCTCTCCTCTCTCCCTCCACATCACAACACCCTCCTCTCTTCTTCACTTCTTCGTCACTTCTTCTTCTTCTTCCTCCACTTCTCCACCATCACTAACACCATCACCGACACCACCACCTCGTCCACCCTTGCCCGACCGGCCATGCCACTGTACGGCCATGCCACCGTACGGCCAGCCACGGCCAACTGCAACAACAGCAGCAGCAGCACAAGGCAACAACAGCAGCCGTGCCATCGCGCGCCGCCGCGTGGGCAGCCCTCCTGGCTGGCGACCCACTGGGCAAGCTCCCCCTCGCCGTCCTCCTCTTCTCCAACGCGTTACGTAGGCTATTCATGTGTTTGGCACGAAATCCCGTCGTGACGCACGAGTTTGAAATTTAGAATACGCGTATCGGGATAGCAACTTCGTGCGTGTTTTCTGGGAGATCCGACCGTTGGATCGTCGATCTCTTTATTCCGTCACAATCTCGGTATATCTCTCTTCACTCCCCTAAAATTTCATCCGTTAATTTTATTGTTTGATACATTAAAATCGGCCGCCAAGTTGACACTTTAAATTGTACTATTTTGGACAGTTTTGTGGAGCCGACTTCGTCGACTCATATCTCCGCCGTCGCAGCTCCGTTTGGCATGTCACCAGTTCCTATACGCAGCTGATATAATCCACTTCCTTCTCCTTAAGTTTTATTTCATTATGAGCTTGTTTGATTGGTTGAATTTGACGCCAAAGTTGGCCGTCCGAATTCGTAATTTCCAACTTGTAAAATTCTAATTTTGAACTCGGGACTCCGGATTCAATTTCTGACACCACGAGTAGACGCGTGGCATCGTTCTGGCACAAATTTATATAAATTTTGCTTGATTTGGAGGACGTGGGCTCCAATGCGTATTTCGGTGCAAGGCGGGCCCTAAAGTTCGAGTCAACGGATCATTTTGAGATCGGTTCATCGGAATCCAATTTCGGATATACCGTTGAGTTTGTGTCGTCATTCTGGACTCGTTGACATATACTTTGTTAGATTTAGTGGACTTTGGCTTCGACATGCATTTTCGTGCAAATCGGATACCAATATACAGGTCAACGGACCATTTTGTGATCGGGTCATCGGAATCCCATTTCGGACATACCTTGGGTTCGTATCGTCATTCAGGATTCGTGGACATATAATTTGTTAGGTTTAGTGCACTTTTATCCTAGCATATTTTTTGGTGCAAAGTGGGTCCAACGACGGACATTATTTTGACCCGAAATTACCATTTTTCTCCTGTGTCTAAATTGGACTTATGGGTAGGTTATCCTAGCTAATTTAACCATTCTGGACACGTTGGTAATATTTGTTTTGTCATCCGACGTCATCTGTAGATTTTTGCTTATGTATCACCCTTAATTATAATTAATTCTTATTATTATTATATATTTATATACTTGGTTTTTGTAAAACTCTAAAATAATCTTTAAGTTTCTAAGGACTCTGAGTGTTGGTATTAGGCTTAGTGTCACCCCAAATTGGTCTATTATGCTAGGGCATCACTTAGCTATGTGTCCAGTTAGAAGTCGTGGCACACCACTAATGTTAGAGTTAGCAATCTAGAGTCTTGAACATAGAATAGGAACTGAGATTGTTATATCCCTTTTTACAGTGACAGGACACCAGGCTTCTTCCTCTACATTTTTATTTCGTTGTCTTGCTCGAGGCAAGTACCCCTACAAACTCTATTTTACTGTATATGATAATGAATTGCGTATGAACCATGTTAAAATACTGTTTCTTGAGCTGCAAGTCATATCTTCACATGCTTTATACTGCTCTAAATACCTACCATATTTTATACTGCTTTCAGTACCTACCATGCTTTATACTGCTCCCAGTATCTTTTACATGTTTTAAACTGCTCTCGTATCTCTCACGTGTTATAGCTTGGGTTATGGGGAAACTGATAGTTGAGTACGTGATCATGCCCCTTCTCCCGTACGTATGTACCGAGCAAGGTCGCATTTTATATGCATACCTTGTCGTAGGCCATTATCCTGTATTTCTGTACGGATATACACCTATGCTTGTAGACTTGTACGTACGTACATTATATTACATGTAGACTTGTACGCCAGTACATTTTACACCTATTGATCGATCACGTGCCTTCTCCAGTTTTAAACATTACATATACATCTGTCGCCATGACAAACGTATCTTCTACATAATAGACTGTGATATGACATAATTCTTATTTATTATATCTATTTTCATTCCATGCTCAGTATGTTTAGTTTGCAGAACCAGTACTTGCTCCCGTCCCAACAGGATAACGTTGTAGGCATACTTTCGGAGGAAGATTTGCTCTGTGATATTTTCTATGGGTCCACTACAGAGGACCAGGCTTTTGCTTCCGAGGAAGTCCCCACAGGGAACCTCACTTGGTAGTCTCGCTTAGATTATTTTTGGCTTAGTTGCTAAACTGTTTAGACTATATCTTTTAGTCACTGGACTTTGTCTCCAGTTTAATGCTTTGGAAGTGTATTATTAAGTTTGTACTTATTTTACTTTCGCTTATAGATGTTGTGTTGTGATGAACCTTTTAAGTGTGATATTAGAACTGTTAGCATCTTAGATTTATTATTGTTTATTCTTAGAACAGCTTACTACGCTTTAACCAAGCGTAGGCTGGGCATGGCTCGGCCCGTAAACCGAACAATTTGGGTAGCGGGTCGTGACAGATTTTACCACTAGGGGCGTTCGGATTCAGTCTGCACATAGGCCCGAACTAACTCTTAGGGCAGTGCTACGTGTGCGACTTTTCTGGAGGCCGGTAACTTTTAGTTTAGTTTATTTTGTTGCATATTTTAATCCGAAGATTTTGAAGAAAAATTCCAACAATCTAAGAGTTAGACCTTTTTCTAAAATTATTTCGATACTGTTGATACAATTTTGCTCACTGTTGCCAAGGATTCTTCTAATTCTTTATGTTGCTTGCTGCCTTCAACGTCTGACAATAGTTGCTGCCATTTTCTAAAATTTAATTGTTAACAAATTTTGACCTTGTCAAAAAGTGGACAAATTTAGCAGTAACTAAATTTTTGACCTTGCCAGCCATTTTCTAAGCATCTTAACTTTTAGCAGCATCAATTTGATATTTTAAAATGTCACCATATTTATATAATTTAAATATAAATTTGCTTAATTGCTTTAATTATATATTCTCTTTGTCACATTTGCTCACTGTTAGCAATATTTGGATCTCTCATAAACTACCATTGACACCTACCATACTGTTATCATTACCAGTGTTACCATTTTGTCAGCAATTCCTAGTACTATAACTTCTCTACACAATTTCTTCTACAAAGTTCTCACATGAGTAGACAATAATTTATTTTATTACAAAAGCAAAAGTGTCACCATATTTGTTGTTACCATTATATTGTTGTTGTTACCAATTTTGTTGCAAATCACATTTAATTTCAAGTAGTCCATTGGATAATTGCTAGTCTAATATTTACTAGTCTTATAGTTGATATACTAGTCATCAACTCTGTTTTCATAAGTCTGTCTCTAGGAGTTAACACCTCCCTCTACTCATTTTTTTTTAATTTTAAGCCAAAACAAACAGTTAATTGATTTAGTAAAATTCATTTATTTTTAAAGTTCTAAAGTAGAGATTTGTTTGGGAACAAGCCGAAAGGGCCCTTCTGTCAACAAGACGAAAATTCGTCTAAGCGACCGGTACTTAAGTTTTTCCTCATGAATCACCGCTTGCTGGGATCCGGCCCCTACAGCTAACCCAACCTTATCAAAACTTAAAAAACTAAAATTTTAAAGGTCTATTACTAAAATCATTTAATTGTTAAAGTTTTAGCTTAAGCCATCTTATTGAGTAAACATCATTTTTTACAGACCTTTAGAAAATATGACTATCAAGGAAGAGACATACTCTGCAAAGCCCTCTAAATTTAATGGCACCTACTTCAAGAGGTGGCAGAGCCAGATGAAATTTTGGCTTACCACTTTAGGCCTGATTTCAGCCATTGCTGGATCTACACCCATCTCAAATGATTCTGATGAGACTGAGTCTGACGTAGGGGTATCCAAGTCCTCCTCCTCCTCTAAGCCTAAGATCCCTAAGAAAATAGACTATCATTGCTTCCACAGAATCTTAAGCGCGATGTCTGAGTCACTCTATGACATATTTTTTGAATATAAAAGCACTAAAGAACTTTGGGATGCTTTAGAAGATGAGTATGGTTGTGATGATGCTGGAATTGATAGATTCAATTCCACCACATTCAACCGATATGTCATGGTAGATAACAAACCTATCAATAACCAAATTCATGAATTCCAAGAACACCTTAGGCATGTTCAAGCCAAGAGAACTTTCTTTTCTACTGAGCACAAAATAGGATGCTTGATAGACAAACTCCCTCCTTCCTGGTCTAATGTGGCAAAGGATCTCCTTCATCTACAAGAATCTATTACATACCCTCAAGCTCTAAAGAGACTTAGAACAGAAGAAGAATATAGGTCAAAGGCCAAAGCTAGGTCTAATGCCACAGCTAGGGTAAACCTTGTAGAAAGCCATGGCAAACCCAAGTCTAACAATCATCTCAAACCCAAGAAAAACTCCTTCAAAAAGAAGCAGAGTTTTCAACCAAATCACCACAACCCTCATTTCTAAAATCCTCATCATCAAAACCCTCAACACCATCAACCTCATAAACCTAGAAATTTTGGTCAGACTCAGGATCAAAGAAGATTTTGTTTTGTGTGTGGTAGAACCAATCATACGGCCATCAACTGCTTCCAAAAGAAGAAAGAACCTATCCAGACCTCCTTCAAAGGAAAAGGCAAGCCAGAGGCTAACATGATTCTGAATGGGTCTTCCAGCTCCTTTAGGTCTGTAAGCTATCAACCTGTAGTAAATCTTTCTTTCCATTCTGATGATTGGTGGTTGGATTCTGGAGCTAATGTTCATGTTTCATTTGATCGCTCCTGCTTTTCAACCTATCAGGAATCAGGTGGAGGAGGTGTAACTCTAGGAGATGGCTCTACGGCACAGATAGTAGGAAAAAGAAGAATAGATCTGAAGATGACATCAGGCAAAATTCTACCTCTTCATGATGTGCTTCATGTGCCATCTGTTAGAAGAAACCTTGTTAGTAGATCCCTCCTTGTAGCCTCAGGATACAAAATTGTAATGGAGGCCAATAAAGTAGTTTTCTCTAAGAATGATCTGTTTGTGGGTAAAGAATTTGTAAAAGATGGACTCTTTATTTTAAGTACTATGAATAAAAGTTTAAATCCTTCTTTTATTGCAAATGTTGAATCCTCAAATGTTTGGCATGGTAGACTAGGTTATGTGAACTTAGGATCTATTAAAAGGATGATGAACTTAGATCTTATTCCTAAGACTCCTATAGATGTCGAACACAAGTGTGAGATCTGTGTTCAAGCCAAACATAATAGATTACCTTTCAAATCTGTCCATAGGGATTCTAAACTCCTAGAACTTATCCATAGTGATGTTTGTGACTCCAATAGGATTTTGACCCGAGGCGGTAGAAAATACTTTGTTACTTTCATAGATGATCATTCAAAGTATTGCTACACCTACCTCCTTAAGACCAAAGATGAAGTTCTAGACAGATTAAAGGTCTATAAGTCTGAAGCTGAGAACCAGTTAGATAGAAATATTAATATCCATAGATCAGATCGTGGTGGAGAGTATACCTCAAATGATATGACTAACTTCTGTGAAGAACATAGAATTATTCATGAGGTAACTGTCCCTTATTCACCACAGTCCAACGGAGTTGCTGAAAGAAAGAATCACACTCTGTTAGACATGGGCAATGCCATGCTTCTCAGCTCAGGTGCCCCTGATAATCTATGGGGAGAAGCCTTATTGTCAGCCTGTAATATCTTTAATAGGATACCCAGTAAGACTAATGACAAGACCCCATATGAGTTATGGAAAGGCAGAACCCCTAGGATTAATTATCTCAAAGTTTGGGGATGTCTAGCTAAAGTAGGAATTCCTGAACCCAAAAAGAGGAAGATAGGACCTAAGACTGTAGATGTTGTGTTCATAGGATATGCCCTAGATAGTAATGCCAATAGATTTCTTGTAACTCATTCTGAAGTAAATAAAATCTCTAATAACACAATTATAGAAGCTAGAGATGCAGTTTACTTTGAGAATATATTTTCCTTCAAGGATAAAACCCCTTCAGCTTCCTCCAACCCTTCTTTTACTCCATCTACTAGTTCTCATGATCAAATACCTAGTTCTCAACCTGAACAAGTCATAGAACCTAGAAGGAGTAAAAGAGAAAGAATTGAAAAGAATTTAGGAGAAAAATTCTTCACATTTTTTATAGAGGGTGATCCCTCAACTTATGAAGAAGCCATATCCTCCCCTGATGCTCCTTTCTAGAAAGAAGCTATTAACAATGAGTATAACTCCATTATGGAGAACAATACTTGGTTTCTAACAGACCTTCCTTTAGGTAGCAAATCCATAGGTTGTAAGTAGATCTTTAAAAAGAAACTTAGAGCCGATGGTACCATAGAGAAATATAAGGCTAGATTAGTAGCCAAAGGTTTTACCCAGAAAAAAGGATTAGATTATTTTGATACCTATTCTCCTGTAGCTAGAATTTCTTCTATTAGAACCCTCCTGGCCTTAGCCTCCATTCATGATATGTTGATCCATCAAATGGATGTAAAGACAGTATTTCTAAATGGAGATAAGATATATATATATATATATATATGGAGCAACCTGAAGGTCTTATTGCTAAAGGTCAAGAAAACAAGGTTTGTAGATTAGTGAAATCTCTTTATGGCCTAAAGCAAGCTCTCAAGCAATGGCACAACAAATTTGACAAAGTCATTATAGAATTTGGTTTTGTGCCAAATGAATATGACAAATATTTGTATTCTAAAAATACAAATGGAAGTTGTGTTATCTTATGCTTGTATGTTGATGATACCCTTATTTTAAGATCTTCACTGGAATTGATAAATAACACTAAGAATTATTTATCTAACCAGTTTGATATGAAAGACCTAGGTGAAGCAAACATGATCCTAGGAATGCAAGTGTTCAAATGCAATGAGGGATATACTCTATCCTTAGCACATTCAATTGAAAAAATGCTAAGAAAGTTCGAGTATTTTGACAAAAAATCTGCTCTTACTCCTTATGATAGTAATGTTGTGCTCAAGAAGAATGAAGAATCACCTATAGAATAACATAGATATTCACAGATGATTGGATCCCTTATGTACATAACAAATAGGACCAGGCCTAACATTGCATTTGCTATTGGGAGACTAAGTAGATATACTAGTAACCCATACTAGTAACCCAAATCAATCACATTGGATTGCATTGGACAGAGTATTTAGATATCTTAAGGGAACTCTAGATTATAAACTTTATTATTCTAGACACCCTGATATCATAGAAGGTTACTCAGATACAAATTGGATAACTGATTCACATGATGTGAAATCCACAACTGGATATATTTTTACCCTAGCAGGAGTTGCGATCTCCTGGGGATCATGTAAACAGACTATCATTGCCAGGAGTACTATGGACTCTGAGATGATAGCTTTAGACACTACTTGTACAGAAGCCGAATGGCTTAGAAATCTTGTTATGCATATACTTGTTTTTGTTCATCCTATTCTTGTAATTTCTATAACTGTGATAATAAATCTGTTATAGAAATACTAAAGCATGATTCTGTGAATGCTAAGATGAACAGGCACCTACAGCTGCACTTCAAGTCAATAAAGAGCCTATTGGGCAAGTATGTGGTTCTTGACTATATAAAGTCAGAAAAGAACCTTGCAGACCACTTGACGAAGGGTCTGTCTAGGACATTAATCCTAGAATCATCTAGGGGGATGGGTTAAGCCCATAGTATAGTCACCAGCAGTGGAAACCCAACCGAGTCTGACTGGAGATCACAAGAAGCCGGTTCAATGGTTAGAAACAAGCTGGACTAGATGACTATTATGGAACACTGACCTAGAGATTAAATTCTCTTTAAAATAAAAGTCTAAGAGGTTGTACATGTGTACATTAATATCCCATGCCTATGGTGACAGTGTTCCTTGTGTGATATGGATAGGGTGAGTTTAAACTCTTAATAAGTCCAAGCATGATATGCAGGGTTGATTCCTATCACCAACCCTTGAGGACTTACCTATATGAGAGGTCGTGAGGGCCGCAACTATAGGACAGGATAATCCTAGACAACTCTCATGAATGTGTAAAGTGCACATAGCCAATCAAACGCGCCACCCGATAGACCCAAGTACCTCTAGCGTACTATGTGTGCTGTTTTCTGAGTCTGATTCAAGAAGACTGATTCAAGGCGTAGTCCATCAAGCTTTTCTTCAGACAAAGACAATAGTTACTACGTAATATTCAAGGCTGTAGTCCATCTCATTTATGTATAGTATACAACTGCCCAAAATTTCTCTTACTCTTCTCTTATCGTCCTTTTCTTGTATTACCTTGCAACTTGACCTTTTGGGAGGGGATTGTTAGCAACTGTTGAGCAAAAGCTCAAGTGCACTTAACATTTAGTCCCACATCGGCTAAGTGGGAAGACCCAACCTTGCATATATTACTTTGCTTCTCTTTGCTCCATTAAAGATTGTGTGGGAGCCCCATGGGCCACACGCGCGCACCTAGGGGTGCAACTCGGACGGGTTGGGTCGGGTTTGGCGTCAACCCAAGTCCAACCCGATGAATCATAAGCCTAGTCCGAGCCCAAGTCCGACCCGACCTCGGGTTCAATATATGAAGTCCAAGACCAAGCCCGGAGGAGCGAGTTGGGCTCGGGTTGGGTCGGGTCCATCGGGTTAATTGGACTCTAATATAAAATTTAAAATAATTTTCAACAAAAGTAATATTAAACACATAATAAAATAACAATCAAGCCTTGATCGTTACAAAATACAAATTGAAATGAGAATTCTTTATAAGGAGTTAAAGAGTTTGTGTGGAAAAATATAGGATTTAAAAATTTTTTATTTAAGAAGCATGAAAATATATATATATATATATATATATATATATATATATATATATATATATATATATATATATATATATATATATATATATATATATATATATATATATATTTCGGGTTTCGGGTTCTTTGGGTAACCTGACGCATGAACCCAAGCCCAACTCGGTTTTTGATCGGGTTCAAATATTTTAGCCCGAGCCCGAACCCGAACCCAAGTATCTTCGACCCTAACCCAACCCATTAGCGGGTTTACCCGATCGGGCTCGGGTTTAGCCCGCCCGAGTTGCACCCCTACGCGCACCGCCGTCTCCCGGCCCGGCTCGGCTCGGCTCGGTTCGATTCGGCGCACGTAATGGGTGCGGGCACGTGCCCACATCTGCGGACGCCGAATGCCGATTCGATTTCCTCTTCGGGTTCGGGCCGAGACCCTAAAAACTTTTTTGCTCCTTTCAAAAATTTCTGACCGTTACAAACTCTTTAAATTCCGTAACGTTCACTATTCAAATTCCGTCCAGGTTCAATGAACCATGTGCTAAAAAACGTTTTGTAACGTTCGTTTTAATTAGCTTATTAATCTGCCATTATTTTCCTGCGTTGGAAAATGCCTATATATATCCTGTCCTATTCCTTCATCCATTACATAGAAAATATTTCCTCTCTGAAATTCTCATCTTCTCAAGATCACTGTTATTCTTTGTTGTTGTTCTGGGAAGAGCTAAGTCGGGATCATTCTCTCGACGTCGTGTACAGCAACGAGATTCCGGTAGAGCGGAAATTTTACCACTAAGGACGTTCGGATTCAGTCTGCACATAGACACGAACTAACTCTTAGGGCAGTGCTACGTGCGCGACTTCTCCGGAGGCCGATAACTTTTAATTTAGTTTATTTTGTTGCAGATTTTAATCCGAAGATTTTGAAAAAAAAATACCAACATATACATATAGAAGAGGAGAGAGGGGAGCTCTCGTCTACAGCTGGAGGGAGTGGAGTGGTTGTACCGCGTGCTCTGGACGCCAGGCCTACGCGCCGCAGAGGCCTGCCCTCGCTCGAAAGGATGAAGAAGAAGAACACTAAAGTATCCGTTGGGTTCAAATCCAACGGGTCGGGTTTGGTTATCGGATTGCAGGTTTAACCCACACTCCAAACTAAATCAATGGCAGTAGTGGTTTAGTTTCCGGGCTACGGGTTTAGGGTTGCCCGACCCGGAACTGTCTACTCAAACTCATTTGCTCCATGGGCCATCGCAGGGGTGGGTTGTGCTTACAGGTTTTAGGGGAAAAGTATATATTTATTGGATTATATATATATATATATATATATATATATATATATATATATATATATATATATATATATATAATCCAATAAATATATATATATATATATATATATATATATATATATATATATATATATATATATATATATATATATATATATTGGATTATATTTATTGGATTATATATATATATATATATATATATATAATCCAATATATATATATATATTGGATTATATATATATATATATATATATATATATATATATATATATATATATATATATATGCTTATTTATACTTTATTTTATATGTAAGTTTATGCATAAACTCAATTATGTATATATATGTATATATATGTCATTAAAATATATATATATATATATATATATATATATATATATATATATATATATGGGTGGGATCACATAACACATACAATTTAACATCTAAAAAAATACGCAATCTCAACCGCACATCAATTGAAATGAATGGTTCATATTTGATAAAGTGTAGTAATTAGCATGCATGCCAAATTGAATATTCCACTAATTAATACAACCTACTATTAATTACCATGCATGTCAAATTTGACTTCCATGCATGCAATTTTTGTATGTATTTAAATATGAACCATTTATTTCAATTGATGTGTTGTTGAGATCGCGTGTTTTTTAGATGTCAAATTGTACGTGTCATGTGATCCCAACCCTATATATATATACTTCCTCTATATATATATATATATATATATATATATATATATATATATATATATATATATATATATTCTACTATATAATAAGGAAAACTTAGATGGTGAAACTTTTAAATTCCAAAAATACCCTTACATACTCATACTAATTAAAAATAGTTCATTAATCTATTCTACTATATAATAGGAAAACTTAGATGGTGAAACTTTTAAATTTCAAAAATACCCTTACATACTTATACTAATTAAAAATAGTTCATTAATTTTAATAAGGACAACTTAGTAATTAGGAAGACTACCATTTGATCTTCCTAAAGAGTCTTCCTAAACTAATTAAGAAATATTAAAATACGTGCAAGACACGTGCACATATATATATATATATATATATATATATATATATATATATATATATATATATATATATATATAAGCATACACTCTAAATAAGTATATTTATATACTCTAAATTAAGCATACACTCTAAATAAGTATATTTATATACTCTAAATTATATATTTATATAAACTCAAAATGATACTTATATACTTATTTAGAGTGTATGCTTTTATATATATATATATATATATATATATATATATATATATATATATATATATATATATATATAATGCAAGGGAGCAAGTTTGAATGAGACATGATATATCAAAATGAATCTTGCCTACTACAAAACTCATGAAGGAAGTTTCGAGAGATTGACATCCCTGACGCTCCAAAAATCAAAGTCACGGAAGGTACATTTAATGATCAAAAATTAATTATAATAAAAATAATTTATTTAAAAATTTTAAAAGAATCCTAAAATACAGGAGGCTTACACCATTTCTCCACCATTGCACCCAACTCTACAAAAAAAAAAAAAAAAAAAATCGGAAGTGAACTCGCTTCTCTCTTCCACAGGACTTACGAGGAGTTCTCTCTAAAAAAATGGCGGAGGTAAAAGTGAAAAAATGAAGGAGAGAACAAGAACTGCATCAAGTCGACCAAAAAAAAATTGATTTTCATACTTGCCAAACTCGTGCGAGTTCAGCAAAGTTGCATATTTCTTCCCATATCAGGATTCAGGCCTACTTTCGGACAACCAAACACTAGGAGTCTAGGACGACATTCACTCTCCATCAACATGCCTATAAAGACAACGTCACCACTTACCTTCTGGACTGTTCCAATTTTACCGATTGAAATGGGGAAAGAAATAAGAGGATTTAAATGGGGTATTGCTCCCCATTATATAAACCTCACATCAAAAAGTTTCACTCGATCAATCTCTCCAATAACTTTGGATTCAAATTGCAAACCCTTAACAATATATAATGTCTGGGAAGCCCTTGCCTTGGGGTTGAGCTTGTTTGTCCATGAAAATGAAAGAGATGTTATGATTCAGTCACCGACCAGGTGCTAAAAAAACCTGTTACGCAACTATACTCTTATTAGAGCACAATGAGAACAAGTTATGTGATAGCAAGATTACCACACTCACTTATTAGCGCTTTTGTTGAACATGCTCACAGGAAGTCTTCTCATATTAACACAACGGCACAAATGTGAATAGGCAAAACTTGCAGCAACCATTAGCCTCCTATTTTCTTTTTTAAGAAACACAGGATTGCTCATACTTCATAACAATCTGTACACACAGGACCACTATTCACCATAATTTGAGTAATCACTTTCGGACAACAAGGCCTCACATTTTTTTTTCATTAAATATTTTTGGCAGGCTAATTTTAAAGCACAACCATATTTTTTTTCTTGCTGTATGATTTAACGGCAAACCTCAACCGATAAAAAAAACAGATTCTACAACCAATGACGATCATCTATATGCAGCCAGTTTATGTTACCAGCCTTACAACTTCTCTTCACTAGTTCAGTATAAATAACACAACTCATGCTAGCACAAAGCAGCGTTTCTGCACATGTATCTTTAGGAACTATCATCTCTGAAATGACATTTAAAACTTCATCCTAGCCTGGTACGAGGAAATTGCCCTTCAAACCCACCACCATTAAGATCAAATAGCTTAATGCTAAGACTCGCCAGTGAG
Organism: Iris pallida; assembly: GCA_029216955.1. Lineage (NCBI taxonomy): Eukaryota > Viridiplantae > Streptophyta > Magnoliopsida > Asparagales > Iridaceae > Iris > Iris pallida. The sequence goes on from JANAVB010028620.1 coordinate 4,169,589, forward strand.
CATCGATTACTGAATGAACACATCGCAGCAATAGCATCAAAGTTGCCTTCAGATAACACTTCTATAATCTCACAGACGAGCAATTCACTTGAGAAAATAAGCCAAGACGAAATATACTCGGTACAACAGCTAGAATAGGAGTAGAAACATTTTATACCGCTCGAGTTTTTTAAAATGTCAAGGCTGTTGCAATACCACCACCAAAGTAGTAGATATCAAGAGTCGAGAATATATATGCAGTCAAGGATAGAGATGTGAGAGCAGCCTGGCTCTTACCTCTGATGACATTCTTACCACGTCTATGAAGGAGCTTCCTAGTACATATAGCAGCAATACGATCCCCAGTAATATAAACTTTCTTGGCCTCCTTCCAAACTAAGGGAGTTAGTAAACGCACCTCCCAATGTATCATTTGGACAACCAACACAAATTCATGCTTCTGCCTATCGTACGGGAACTCATTCTATTTACAAGCCTCAGCTTTTCCCCCGTCATCTATTGTATGGGAACTCGGTATCAATTTCTGTCACTTTGAATGGCTGTGGATGTCCACCAGAACAGTAGAGGTTCCACATTTTGAAGTAAGCCCTCTCAAGATTCCGTACCTACAAAGTAGGAAACATACATTCTATCAACGATTACAACTGCAAACACAAATGCTAACACATTGAGAAGCAAATTTTACCCATCGAGTGGTGTCAAATAAGGGGCAGGTCAACCGAACACTCTTGAGTTTATTTCTAAGTGCTTGGAGCTTTAGAGGATTTTGGGCAAAAGCTACAGCCTTCTCCTCGTACTCTTTAGTGCTGTAGCCAGCAACAGAGAATTCAATGTAAGATCATGCATCAACGACTAATTCACAATAAAATCAATTATTAAAAATTCAAATATACCTGCTAACAATCATCTCCTCTCCGACACCAGTAGCTAGGCACAGTGAACCAGCCACTCTAGTAGCCATTTTCTCCAAGGGAAGTGTTAACATTGGCAAACCAGCCCATAATACATCTGTTCCTGTAGTATGGGCATTGCACAGGGGCCTGGCCATTTGAATCAATAAAAGGAGATCGTTCAGATGAGCCGACACACAAGATAGCATGCATATATTTGCAACAGACAGGAGACGGTACACTTACGTGTCAAGGAAAAGGTCAGCTAAGGCACCACGTCTGATATGCTCGTTCTTCATAGCAACATCTGTAAATATGATTTGATCTTCTCTCACCCCTTGCTTCTTAGCATCTGAGAAAACCATAAGATTATCCAAGCAGATTCAAAATGAACTACAAGATAATTATATCGTAGACAAGAGATCAAAGATAAATATTACTATTTGGATCTCACACGCTTGTAAACGAATAATGACAACCAGCAACCACCCCACCAAACATGTTCAATAAATATATACTTACACTCACGCAGTCTTCTCTCACCAGCCGCTGGGAATCTTAGTAGCCACAATGCACTATCTGGAACACGCTTCAGAATATTGCACCTGAAAAGTTGACAGGAAAAAAGAATTCCAAAGTTACCACGAAGATATGTGTCTAACAAACTATGGCGAAAGCAATAGACTGGATCCAAACATTAAACTATGGCAAAATCAGTTACCAAACATTAAATATATCTGGGTCCATCTTGTAGAGCTGATTAAAGAACGCAAAGATAAATTTGTCTTCAGGCAAACCATAATCTGACCGCTTGTGTCGACAGACAGGATCCAAAACATCACGGTTTCTCTGAAATATAATTCACTTACAAACATTACTAACCGTCTCATGATAGCAACAAAGAATAAGTACAGGTTGAAAGTTTATTACCTGTTTATAATCATTAACAAAGTAACAATGGGGAAGATGCACAAGCTTCTCTGAATAAATATGTGAGAAGCGAGTTGGAGAAACAAACTGCCAATGAAAAACACAAAAGAAAACATGAAGCAGAAAGAACCAGTCAAGGGTAAGAAGAATTGCATTTCTTCTCACCTCATCAGTAACTAAATAGTCAATGTATGTAGCTCCGGTGGTCCCAGGAAAACCCATATATGAGACCTGGATAGGTGCTGGCTTCATGGCAAAAATTTCATTCCTTGCACCCTGAAAATGATGTAGGGATATTAAGACAAGTAGATGACAATTCGGTCGAGGGAAAACATGTTTCTATCTAAAAAGTAACCGCAACTCCTAGACATGACATTGTACTAGAAGTGAAGAGGCGTATTGATATTTGTAACAAACGTGACGATGACTAGAGAAGTGAAGTCATAGGATAAACCAAGGCATCATGACCCATGTGCATGGAGACCCTAATTTGCAGCTAGCATCCACACCAGATTAATATTCTCCATGCGCCCATGTACGGTTACCTAAGGGTAAGTTTGGCAAATGGAAACTTCTGGAAACTAAGAAACTTTATTTTTTTTGGTTCTTAGAAACCACAAGTAACTCAGAAAAAACTAAGTTTCCAATTAATAATGTTTTCTTGCTAGAAACTAGAGGCTAAAATTGTCATTCATGATGACATGAAATAATAAAAAATAATTAACATGGAGTGTTAAACATAGGTGCTCTTGGAAAGCAATAATAGGAAATGAGTCAATAATTGCTTCCCACAAGTTTCAATGAATTTCCATATAACTGGCTGGGAAGTAGAACAAGGGTAGAATCCACTTTGGTGGTGGGTCCTACAAGTTTCTTAACTCGCTTTCCAATTGACAAACATGTAACTAATCCAGAGTTTCCACAACTTTCCTAGTTTCCACAAGGCTGGGAAGTCCGTCGTCGAGTAACTCGAGTTGACAACATGTGGTAGGCTTGGTGCTCCCTGCACGTAAGCTTAGTATTTGATGTTAGATGGAAGGTCACTGGATGAATGAAATTTTGCCTCCTGCCCCCGCCTCATCATCAACTCCAAAAAAAAAGAAAAAAAAAAAGCTAATGAGAGTCGGCCTTGGCTCTTAATGAGGTTCTCACAAGCTTCCATGGTGTTCCCCGTCTCCGAGCTAATAGAAGCAAGAGCCACCTCTACTCTCTTCGTCTGTGACAGCCGCTTCAAAAGAAGTTGCAGCTGCTATTGCTGTTTTCTTGATCTATCATACTGGTCATGGAAGTTTCTCTAATGGTACGCCTCTAGGGGGGAGGGGGCTTTACCATTTTGTAGAAATAGACTATTATATTTGTATAAATATAGTGGAGGGGCATATCCAATCTTTCTTCATCCATGAATTCCCAGTTCTTCAGCGAAAAATATTCCACATTATTTGGATCAAAATTAAAAATTAAGATCTGGCTTGACATACCTGTAAATATAATTATACAATTTGTACAGGGAAGGCAAAAGAGGCTAGAGGATACCTTAGTATAACCATTAAGATTGACTAAAATCTGTATTTTATCCTGATTGATCATCCGTGCAATCACATCAGAAGACATTGAGGACACATCAATAAAGTGCTCAGCTTCAGATTGGATCCGCAGCCTCCATTCAGTACCATCATTTTGACTCAGGGCATAACAAAAGACCTATCAGGTAAGTTCATTAAATTCCATGAGCAATGAGTGGGAAATGCAAAACACTATTAGCACTATGGAAATTAAACTCATACAGAACCTCAACATTTTCTCGGTTGTGCATTCCAAATACCGAGCCCATTAGATGCGACAGAGGGTGGTTACCAAAGTCACTACTCACATAGCTGCAACAACAGAAACAGTTGTATAGTCCTGATATCAAGGTGACAAGAAAAATCTGCAGCAGGAGCGAATACTTACCCAACCCTCAGTCGCCTATAACCACCCTCACTCTTAACAGGTAGAGGAACAGGGTGAGCAAGTGCCGGAAGTGCAAAGCGAGAAGCAATCACGGAAGAATGCGAAGCATATTTTTGGCTGAAGAAAAACCATAAGAAAGTCATTATATTTTTACTACAATACTACTATAAAAATGGCAACTTGTCAGTATACAATCATGAAGAACAGAATGTATCATACAAAAGTAGGTGTTTCTTCCTCATTGTTCAGAATGGCAACCTGATTTCTAACGCAAGAATAGGATCAATGGGGTATGCTATAGCATGGAATGGTTGCACACTTGGAAGAACCGACATCTGAAAGGATAAGAATGGGTCAACATGTAACAGATCAATCACTATTGACATAAAATATGGAATTAACAAAAAGAAATGAAAATATACAATATAACCTTTATCTGTCTTCTAATGATTCCCTCAACTTCAGCAAACTTATTCTTCCGATCTTCCCAATCGCAGACAGACTGTAAGAAAATCAATAATAATGAGATAACATACTAGCTCCTGCCTTTTTATTGATTCAAATTTCTTGGTTCTTCTGTTGTCTGTGGTTACCAAGACCTATTAAATAAATGAGGAACTTAATTCTAGAATATGATCAGTCATTAAACTAAGACAAGAGTCAAGGCTCCGATGGTTCTTATGCTGGTAGTTTTTCAATTAAGACCCAATTTCATGTAGTCGTACCCACCTAAAACACAAGCAGCCAACAGGCCATATTTGCAAGAGGTATGTTACCCATAGTATCGATTGCATTTGGCATACCATTATATACCAACATAATATGATATTCAATATAAGCTTCTTGCTAAAAGAAAGGATAGCACAAATAAACAGCAGATGAATGCAGCATAACAGTCACGAATATTCGCACTAAGTTTACCTGTAAAGCATGTAGAAGATTACAAGTTGCCTCTGGAAAATCAGGACGAAGCAGCAGTGCTTGTTGATAACTCAATATAGCTTGGTCCACATGACCGCTGCAAATAATCAGTCGAGGTGAACCCAAGATGATAGAATCAGTATAGCAGTTCTCCAACTTGTCAATCTTTGAATCTGAAACAGTTAGAAAGATATAAATAAGATTATCTACCTGTCTTTATATGCCGAAGCCAAATTTGCATGAGCTTCAGCCATTGTTGGCCTAATAGAAACAGCCCGAATGTAGTCTTGGATCGCCTCACTAACTCTACCGATCTCTTTGAATGTATTTCCCCTATTGACAAGGCCATCAGCTGCCAAAGGATCTATACGGAGAACTTCATTGTAGCATGCAATGGCTTCTGCATAATTTCCCTGTTATTTGAGAAAGAGATAAGCATAATACCAATAAACATTGACAAATAATTGCGACTCATAACAAAAGGAAACAGCCAGTGGCACCAATATCCTCTGCTAGTATAGTAGATTCTGGTTATTGACATAGTAGAAACAAAAGGAACAGAGTGAACCTGTTGTTTGTATATTATTGCCAAATTACTGAAAGGAGCAGACATGCCAGTTGTTACAGATAGTGTTGCCTTGTAACATCTAGCAGCAGCACTCATCATGTTCCTGATTTACACAACAAATTCTCTTGAGACATGTCAAGGTTAAACCCAGAACAAAAATATGTAGAACATATACCATAACTTACCATTCCATATATATGTTTCCAAGGTTTGTAAGAGCCTGTGGGTGGTTATGTTGGAGTGCGAGACAGGACTATACATGAAACAAACAGGAAAAAGAGTCAGACAGGAAAGCCTAAGAACAATAAAACATTCAGTAACCAAGGATAGAATCAGTCACCCGATAACAAGTGATAGCCTCATCTACTTTGCCAGTATCTTTTAGAGCATTTCCCTTCAATTTATGAAATAGAAATCAAATGAGTAAAACTTGTTTGCTACAGAATTCTTTGCTACAACTTAAAACTTATAACCCACCAACCAGATTATTATATGCCTCAACAAATCCAGGGTCACATGTGAGAGCTTGTTTGTAATGCAGTATAGCCAAATCCAGCTGACCTTGTTCATAATATGTACTAGCAAGATTTCCTACATCACACTAAAATAGTTAGCATCTATGTTGCAAGGACACGGCTATGACACAACATAGCAAGGACACGACGACAAGGAAACGGCACCTACATTGGAGTCCTAGTGTGTTTTTGCAGTGTCCGTGTTGTGTCCAATACATCTCAGACACAACATGCCCTACATTTTTAAAGTGTCTGTGCTTCCTAGGTAGTATCCATTTCACTCTCTTTTACAGAATGAAGACAGTTGCTTTGAAAGCTATCATCCTCACAGTAACAAAGAAACAGGAGATAAGAAGAGGTAAAATGCTTACCGTAAGCCATTGCATAATCTGGTCGTGATTGCAGAGCTCGTTGATAGCACATGATGGCCTCCTGGGGCATTCTCAAAGCCTGGAAAAGCCAAAAGAAACATCCATTTTTCTACAGGAACTAGCATTGCCAGTGGGTGTCACCTGACACTATTATCACAGTTCATGGAGACTTACCTTGTAAACATTCCCTTGATTCAAATAAGCATCTGCGAATGTTGGCTTGTATTTAACTGCTTCCTGAAAGTGGAAAGGACTTTCTAAAACAACTATGGGCAAACAACCAAGTGCTGGCATGACATGCATGATATTCTTCTTAGTATAAAATTAAACCTAGTAAGAGAAATATTACTTTTTAGGGATTAGATGTTAGTTAGGAAGGAGACATTTTGGATAAAACAGCTGTGAGCTAGGAAGGAGACTGATTCTTTATAAAGTAGAGCAAATACCAAACAAAACAGTCAGACGTAAAAAGTACAATGTTGTTCCAGGAAACATTTTAACAATAATATCAGTCCCTTTGAGGGCTAACATCTCAGATGGAACTAAGTTTTTGGGCTCTGACCAAGACGAGTAGATCTGATTATTGAACCTTGCAAGTCATTAGGTGTCAATCGTCCATATGATCTCCAAAGAATTTTATTAACATGTGTTGCCCTGATGAAATGGAACTTCCTTAGCTAAGTTTTTTTGGAACTTCCTTAGCTAAGTTTTTCTTTTAGAAAAATACAAAATTTAACCTACTACATAGCCCGTTGCTTTAGTGAAGTTACTCCAGACTCCACAAACCTGTACATATATATAATATTAAATGTTGTTTACTTTATTAGTAAGTTTATCACTATCATAAACCTGAACAAATCAATACTTCATGGGTGATGCACCCAACAGGGAGAACTAAAACTTCAATAAGCATCTTCATGTAAAAAAAATGCCAATGTTACTTGAACCAATAAATAGTAGGATACATTACACGTGATATAACTATTAAAATGGTAGAGAAATGTTAAGCATGTGTGTTAAAAAATACGCAGAAAACTTGCATAGAGCCCATATAATAAAGAAGGTTTAGTTCACAACTACTAACAACAGATGTCAAAATGAACAAGATTATACATGGAAGATACCTCACTTTATAGAAGGGAATACAAATTGATAAATTGCAATTAAAACAGTTATGATAAACTATTGACCTTATTCCTTTGACAGTAATTAAAAATGAATTGATAGGTTAGCACTAGATTCAGTCTAGGATCTGATCATATCATTTGTTCATATCGATATCATAAGGTTCTATAATGATTATAGTAGGTAGTCATATAATATAAAAATAACTCAGTTCAATAATTAATAAATAATCCAACAGTGTTTCCAATAGCCTCAAAACTCTTCTTTCTCAGATAAAGATTCGCAATAATAAATTAAAAGGATATGGAAGACCTATCCTTAAGCAGGATAGCCCATATATGGATTGTACCTACGACGCCCTGAGCCACTTGCAAATAAATTAACTTACATGCCCACCCAACTATATAGCATCAGCAATACCAGTACTTGGACACCCACTGAAATCAATCATGGCCTGCTTGGCAACTCCAGGTAAGGAAACACAAAGAACTTGGTTTCATGATGTTGCGTGAAACCTTGCGAGTGAGACTAGGTTCATGAAACCTTGTGTGACTCAACATTGATAAAAAGAATGTCACAAGTTTCAAGAGGATGACTTCACTGTTTGTAAGTTGAGATCCTCCTCCTAAAACCCGCAAAGCTAATTTTACTCATTTTGTGGATAAGAGTATTCGAGAGGCCAAACTTGCTGTTGTGTCAACATGACCTACTATTTTTGCTCCCACTGAAACTAAGTATCATCAAGTTTCAATATTCCAAACGGCAACATACGCACGCGATTTCAATGGGTTCATGATTTTGCCATCGGTTTCACGTTACCACAGACATCCTCACTTGTAAGAATTAGACATTTCCAAGCAGATCTCTTAACAAAAAAAAGAAGATAGAGAACCACAGAAATTCTAAAGTTAAACCCCAGATATCCCCAAGACAACCCTTCCAAAGCATAGATCATTTCAGTTCCTAAAGAAGAGTATACAGCATGGTATATGACATTTACCTTATAGTACAGAAGGGCTTTGTGAAGATCTCCAGTTTCCATGAAGAGTCCAGCAAGATTGGACCATGCAATCGCAAAAGTAGGTTGTATTCGCAGGGCTTCAACATAGCAATTGTAAGCCTGAAAAACATAGCATTGCATGCAATAATAAGCCAATTATCCAAACTGCAAAGTCACTTCTCTGATTTACTGCTAGCAACGGATCTTTGCTCAACTTTAAAACCCTTCAAAGAATATCGGATAATGGTAACTGAGAATATCATTTAACTAGCTTTATTTCCTCCAACCTATTATATAGATAAAAAAAAATTAAATCCGCACAAGATTTAGGAAATTGAAAATAATGAGGTCCAACGTAATTAATGCATCACAGTAAAATGTCTATAATAACTAGTATCAGCTAAGTATTCCTTTAGGCCTCGTTTGGTTCACGGATTTAAGGAATCAAGAAAGGGAACTTGTTCATTTCCTTTGTTTGGTAGCCACAAACTTAGGGAAGTATTTTCCTGATAGGGAGGAAATAGAAAGGAAAATGGTTCCTCTCAGAACCCATGGAATTCATTTTCCCTCTTCCTTTCCCAACATTTTTACCAAAAATTATGACAAAATAGCCATGTGTTATTGCCTATTTTACCAATTAACTCTTCGTATTTTATTGACTATAATTATGTTGATATCGAATATTATTGGAACATTGACATATTTTTTTTCTTTCCTTTCCTGCATCAACCAAACACATGAACGAAAATCAAATGGTCTTTCTTAAATGTTTCCTTGTTTTACCAAACACGGGAAAGAAAATATGACACGAATCCTACTTTCCCATCTCCATGGGAAATACAAAGGAATTGATTTCCCTTCTGTGAACCAAACGAGGCTTATAGTACCCATGGAGCTGTTCAGATACACTCGAATTCTCAGAAATCAAATTCCTGAATCATTGTAAGAGAAGAAAGGAATAACTGAACAATGACATTAATATTGCACTTACTTCTTGAACTCGTCCTTGTGCTTTCATCAGATTTCCAAGATTACTGTGAGCATCAACCTATTTTAGCGAAGGGTTATTAGGCAAATACTTTGACCAAAGTGAAGCCAAAAAGAAAGCGGAGGGAACATTTAAAGTATTCACCATGTGTGGGTTCAGCGCAAGAGCCTGGCGACAACACTGTGCAGCTTCACTAAGTCTTCCTTTACGCGTATAAGCACTGGCCAAGTTTGACCAAGCATCACAAAAATTGGGTCGGAGCTAAATAGACAAAAGTAATAGAAATTAGGAAATATAAGAATATAAGAAGGTTATTTGAAGTCATTTTTTTTAAATATCCGAGTTCAAAAGGTGGTATTAAATAGTTAATTATATACACAAAAGAAATCGATACAGAGTAGGCATCTGCAAGCATGTACAGAAAAATAGAAAAGAAAAAGTTCACACAAAAGTAAAACAAAATCAATTACCCTTCAACAACACAAAGTACCATGGATGCAACATCATTAGAAATCAATAGAGTAGGCATCCGCAAGCATGTACAAAACAATAGAAAAGAAAAAGTTCACACAAAAGTAAAACAAACTCAATTACCCTTCAACACCACAAAAGTACCATGGATGCAACATCATTAGATATTATGAACCATACTAAGAAACACACGAGGCATTAGTGCTCATAATAAGCAAATTCATTTACACCATCATGAAGATGAAAAATATGTGCACTTTTGAATAATTGCCCTTTTCTCCATCACTTAATTAATAATTACTAACCAGACACATTCAACAAAGAAGGGCCCAATAAGTAATAAAAATAATGACTTCAACCACCCATTAGTGGGGTTGTGTAACAACAAGAACTATTGCAGAAAGAAGAGGTGACAAAGCAAGTGAGCAACCTAAGACAAACAACTAGTAGGTCTCCTTCCCCTTCCTCTCCTTCTCCTGCTTTCCTTTATTTTTTAGCAAAGAAACCTGTTTCGACATTCTACAATTTCTCCAGCCAACAACACACGAACACACTAAGAAATTGGACTTTGACGATAAAATGCATCCCTCGTTCAAATAGGTCGTGTGGTAAATTTCTGACAAATATATGCTATCTTCTTAAAACTCAACAATGTTAATCTAGTTAACTAGTTCGTTAGATAAGCTAAAGTGAATTTGACGAATTAAATAGAATCACATTCAAAGCAGAACAAAACCATATCTCTATGTTCAAGTACTTGATGAATCAGAATCAGAATGACCACAATGCCATGAAAACCCACTTCAACATAATCAGTCAAGAGCAAGAAAAAACTATGCTTGACAACAATTCATAGATCACATGAATTTAATCTATAGAAAACCGCAATTCCCTAGAACCTACCTAAGCAATTAAAACTTGCAGCTGAACCTCTTGGTTTGCAGGAAATACATGCTCCAAAGTCTGTTTTCGTCAATAGGAAACAACAAAATTGGTATTGTCTGAGTTGTCATGCATTTATAATGTCCACTTGACACAGTTGATAATCAAAGGTGAATGATGAGAATAGTTACAACAACAACAACAACAAAGCCTTTTTCCCAAATTTCTCGGGTCGACTGTTTGAATCTTCGTCTGCCTCCATTCGGCTATGTTCCCTAACAGCATTCATATCCTTTTTTAACATTTAAAACCATGTCGCCGAGGCCTACATGTAGTCCTAGAGGCTCCAGTAACTACTATATTATCACTCCTTATGGGACATCTATGAGTTTGTATTTCACATTCCAGACCGTGTAAGTCGAGTTTTCCTCGTCTTGCCCTAAATTGGCACAACCACTAACTTTCCACAAACACGATCATTTCTTATCATGTCCTTTAATGTATTGTCAATCGTCCATCTTAGCATTCTCATTTCAGCTATACTAACTTTCTAGTCATGTTGTTCTTTAATTGTCCAATACTTTAATCCATAATAGTCTTTTAGAATTTTTCTTTCAACTTTAGAGGTATTTTGCGATCACAAACTACTCCAGAAACACTCATCCATTTCAACCATCATATTTAAATTATATGCATGACATACTTCTCAATCTCTCCATTACGATGAATTGATCCTAAATACCAAAAGTTATCACCCTTAGGTATCTCTTGTCCATCTATATGGACTCCCCCCTCATTTCTCCTTGCCTAAAATTATATTTCATATATTTTGTCTTCGTTCTACTAATCCCAAATCCCTTAGGCTCCAAAATCTATCTCCATACTTTTATGTTAGCATCTAATCCTTCTCTACTCTCATCAAGCAACATAATATCATCAACAAACATCATACAACATGGAACCTCCTCCGGAATATGCCTAGTATTTCTATCCATAACTATTACAAAAAGGTAAGAACTCGACTTTGATCCTTGATGTAAGTCAATGGTAATAGAAAATGGGTTACAATCTCCATAAATAATTCGCACGATTGTCGTAACTCCATTGTTCTAAAAGGCGGTTTAGACGGATGCCTAGGCGCTAGGCATCTGGTGTCGCACGATGCTCCCTCCGACGTTCGACTATGCATGTTTTTAAATTTTATGAACTTCTACAATTTTCAGTAGGTTTTTGGGATTTCTTAAAATAAAAATAAAAAATTGAACTGCCTAGATCTACGCGGTCGCCTAGGAGTCCGCATAGGTGGGCTAGGCGGTGGGTGCTCGCTCGTCTAGCGCCTAGCGGATTTTACAACCTTGTGTAACTCTATCATACATATCCTTAATAATCTCAATATAACTACTACAAATTTGTATCTTCTTCAAAGCTCACCACATTTTCTTAAGAACCTGACATAAGCTTTCTCTAAATAAAAATCTTTTGTAAATCTCTCTTTTACTCTCGAAATCTTTACATTAATCTTCATAGTAAGTAAATAGCTTCCATACTAGATCTCCTTATCATAAAACTAAACTGATTTTCTAAAATTCTAAGTCTATTTTCTTAATCTTTGCTTAATCAGCCTCTCTCATAGTTTCATGATATGACTCATAAACTTAATTTGTCGATAGTTGTAATAATTTTGTGTATCTTCGTTGTTCTTATATATAGGTACTATATTACTACTTCGTCATTCATCCCGCATTTTCTTGGTCCTCAAAATTGGTGTTGAATAAAACAGTAATCCACATCAATCCTTTTTCCTCTAAAATTTTCAAACCTCAATTGGAAAATCATCATGTCCTACCACTTCTCTATTTTCATTTTGTTTAATGTATCCTTAACTCTAGAAATTCTAACTTTACAACAACAGTAATATGACTCATCTTGAACTAACTCTGAATCTAAACTAAGCTTTTTCTAGGTTGCTCTCATTAAATAGCTTGTGAAAATAAATCTTCAATGTCTCCTCAATATCATTTTCTCTTACTAATACATTTTGGTCATCTCTCTTGATACACTTAATATTACCTAAGTATTTGCTCCTCATTTTCCTACTCTTTCCTAAGTATTTGCTCCTCATTTTCCTACTCTTAATAAGCCTATAAATATCTTTTTCTCCCTCGTTAGTCTCTAACCTCCTATATAAATAATCATAGGCCTTATATTTAACTCATGGTTTAAAGTATCGGCCGATACCGATCCGATACGGCCGATACCGATACAGTTTGGCATGTCCCGATCCGATACCGACCGATACCCGATACTGACCGATACCGACATTGAGGGTCTCTTTTCCGGTCAATTCGGCAAAAAAAAAACGAAAAAAGACAAATCAAGAAGGGTTTAAAGCATAATAAGGTTGTAAAAGTATGTAAAAGAAGAACATCAATCTACTATATGCAAACCAATCGGTAAGGGTGACTAATATTTCATTTAATTTCAAAACTACTAAAAAATAACACTGAAAATACTTAAAATTATGCCTAAATGTATAAAATATATATTTTTAAATGTAAATAATTTATTAATAATTATTTGTTTTCCGATACCAAAAAATCTGATACTCCGATCCGAACCGCCGATACTACCGATATCGCCGATACCAATACTCATACGAATAGTCCGATATCGATTCCGATACCGATTCCGATACCGATATTGTGAACCTTGATTTAACTTCACTAAATGTTTTCTTAGCTTCCTTTTCTGCTACTTATCTTCCAAAGTTTTTCTTTTACACTTTTACCAATCTTTATGAACAACATTTTTTTTGCCTTAATAATCTTTTGAACTTCCTCGTTTCACTACAGACATTCTTTCAAGATCCAAGCATTGCCTTTTGACACACCTAGAATCTCTTTCGCTACTTCCGTGATACAATTTACCATATTGTGCCACATAAAGCAAAAATACATCATCTTAGCCTTAAAATTTATTAAGTTCTCTGATTTCAAGTTATACATTTAGTTATTGGTTTCTTCTTCGCCCTAGCCTCTCCTTCGTTTCCTAATACTAATATCTAAGACCATTTAGTTCTTGGCCTCTTCTCCATCCTAGCCTCTCTTCCAACATATTGAGTGGTTAGGCTCTCTCGTAGTATAACTTTACAATCTTTACATGCTAATGTATCAACCTTCCTAGTAAAAAAGTAATTTATCTAGCTAATATTGATTTTTCTTTCAAAAGTAATTAAATGTTCATTTTTCTTCCTAAAAAAAGTATTTAACATTATAAGGCCATAAGAAACTGCAAATCAAGAATTTTATCGTCCCCTTCATTCCTAACTCCATAGCCATAAACTCCAGCACGCTATCATATCATTGTTTTTTACTTTCCAACATGACCATTTAAGTCACGTCCGATATAAAACTTTTCACCACCAGGTACCTCCATGAATTAAACTATCCATATGTTCCCAAAATTCTTCTTTCGTATCTTACGTAATCCTACTTAGGGTGCATATACACTAATAACATCCTCACTTAATACTAACTTTATTAATATTATTATATATTCTATTATTTTTTACATCTACAATGCTATTTGTTAATGATTTATCTACAAGTATTCCTACCCTATTGCTCTCTCTTTTCACATATACCAAATTCTAAAACTACTAATATAAATTCCTCTCGATATCTCACGTACCTACTTTGTTTCTTGTAGAATCTTCCTCCTAACCATTGTATCCACCAACTCTATTCTATTTTCAATTAGTGTTCCTATGTTCCAAGTAGCTAATCTAATTCTATTCTTATGCACCAATTAATTACATCATTGCTTCTTAGATCCTGTAGTCCCTTGTTTACTTTTCACCATATTAGAGTAGCGATGTGGTGTGTCACTTCTCGGGAACACCCTAGTTCATCCTTGCTCAATTGACATTGCACCAAGGTGGCATTAATGCAATACATCACTTATGAATGATAACCTAGCAATCCATCGTTGCTCAATTTTTTAGTACACCGAGGTGGGACACACGTCGCTATTTAGGAAACCCCAACGTGTATTCTATATGGATACATTTCATATAAGTCAAATAATGTTTTATGTTGGTTGTCGGCTACCTAACGCAACCTCTTTTATCCGAGTTTGGGACCTGCAGTAAAAATATAGAATATTAAGCACAACACAGATGGAGTTAATTATGAGAATAGTTATTGGACCAAATTTGTTTCTCGCCCCGTGATCACAACTGATGACACTAGCGGCTAAGGCTTGGTTTGGGATTGTTGCTTCTTTTCAAAATCCCACATCAAAAGTAGCTTTTGACAACATGTGGGAGGTTGTTGTACCAAGTCCTCCCAAAATTGAGGGCATGTTTGGTTCCCCTTTATAACTCTGTTTTTGAGTTATAACGTCAAAGTTGACAAAATTTGTGTTTGGCTTTGTAACACTTGAAAAAGTCTTTTCAAAAACCAATGCTCAAAAGCTCTGTTTAAACTCAACTTTCCAAGAAGAGCTAAAAGTTTTTTCTCAAAACGTTTTTGTCAAATATATGGGCCCAACCCACCCAAACACCAACCCCCCATTCCAACTCTTTCTCTCTCTCTGCTGTGAAGGAAAAAACATGGACGCTAGAGAGAAAAGAAAGGGACGCTCGCCATGGAGGTCGGCCGCTCGCCATGGAAGATCACCGCGACCGTCACGACCGCCTCAGCCAATTTTGCGGTTGCGACGACAGAGGATGTTCGAGAAGATCGCCATGGAGGTCGACCGCTCGCCATGGACGCTCGCCATGGAGGTCGACCGTTCGCCATGGAGGTCGGCCGCTCGCCATGGCCGCTCGCAATGGAAGATCGATGCGACCGTCGCGACCGCAATGGCCATGTCGAGGGCCGGTGGAGCTCGAGTGTGGGGGCGGATCTCGAGGGTTGGGGAGCTCGAGGGTGGGGGCAAAGCTCGAGGGCCGAGTTAGCTTGAGCTTGGAGGAACCTGGTCTTCGTCGTCTGGGACGTCGAGAGGTCGGCCAAGACCCAGCTCATCGCACACGACAAGGAGGTCTACGACAACCTTGGTCTTCGTCTTCTGGAACTTACGTGGAGGAACCCAGCTTAGGGTCAGGGTTTGGGACAGTGAGGACGACGATGACCGAATCCTTAGAGATGTTTGAATTCACGTTTGGGAGGGACACAGTTGGACACATTTGGGAGCGCCACGTTTGGACACGACCAGCTCAACACGGTTAAAAAAATTGTTTCCTAAATTTTTTTAACCAAACAGAAAATTTTTTTGTTTCAGAAAATTATTTTATAGATGAAAGTAACCAAACGCAAACTCTGAATCTCTATACTCAGAAAACAACTTTATAACTTACTTTCAGGAAATAATTTCAGAAAATATATCCAAACAGACCCTGAACCTTTTAAAAAAATGATTTAAGTTTTTGTTGCCAAACATCCTTGGACCGGTTTTCAAGAAAAAACAAGTAGAAAAAACCTCCAATAAGCAATCACAAACCTAGCGTAAGTCT
Organism: Iris pallida; assembly: GCA_029216955.1. Lineage (NCBI taxonomy): Eukaryota > Viridiplantae > Streptophyta > Magnoliopsida > Asparagales > Iridaceae > Iris > Iris pallida. Next base: position 4,185,715 of record JANAVB010028620.1, read on the forward strand.
AAATCGCACATGAAGTTCCACACTTCTGAAATCTGAAATGGTCATAATTAGACAATGGGATTTAGTTGGCTTATACGTGTTTTGAGTGTCATGTGCCAAGGTTTCCAGTATATCGACTCTGAAACTGACAAAACCTACCAAAACCCCTTGAAACTCTCTAAAACTGCCAAAACTGGTCTCCATATGAGGGGTTTGAAACCGATATCTTCTGAGTTTTCAAGCCCGGTCATGTGTACATGAGGGCTGCAAACGAGCCAAGCCGAGCCAAGCTTTTGTAAGCTTGAGCTTGGCTTGACTAGAATTAATCGAGCTCAAGCTCGAGCTCGAGCTTGTTTATATTAAGCTTGAGCTTGGCTTGGTTTGAGCTCGAGCTTGGCTTGATAAGCAAGCTTGATTCAAGCTTGATAAACAAGCTTGATAAAAAAAACTTGATAAGCTCAAAATCAAGCTCGTTAAGCTTGATTTCAAGTTCGCTCAACTTTATTTCAAGCTCATTAAACTTGATTTCAAGCTTAACGAGCTCGATTTCAATTTAGTTAGGTTTGAATTCAAGTACCTATAATATTAACAATTTATTTATAAAAATTTAATTAAAAAAGTTCCTTAATATCAATTACTAAGGACATAAATATATAATGCACACAAATTATATAATTAGAATTAAACAAAGAACAAACGAGCTCCTAAATGAGCTTCTAAACGAGCCAGCTCGCAAGCTTATAAACGAGCCAGCTCGCGAGCTCAAACGAGCCGAGTACTTCTAAGCTTGAGCTTGGCTCGTTTATTAAACGAGCTCGAAAATGAAGCTTGAGCTCAGCTTGTTTACTAAACGAACCGAGCTCAAACGAGCTTTTATCGAGCCGAGCTTCGAGCAGCTCGCGAACGGCTTGGCTCATTTGCAGCCCTATGTACATCCATATTTACCATTTGAAAAGCGAATAACGAAGTGGTGGTCCACATTAAGGCCCATGCATGGTCATGACCTGCAGGCCATGAGGCCCATGCGAATAACAAACTGGTAGGAAGATGTGCGAACTTGACAAACTTGGCAGTCTATACTTGATCATAAAACTACCATCTAAATGATTCTTTAAGGCCTACGGTCAAGGACAATCAATAATTAAGTATGCAGGGTTTCTCAAATGTAAGTCACCAAGTGATGAATATGTCAGTAAACCAAAATGACTAAAGAGTCAGGGCACAAACCTCAATGGCAACTAGATATAACGGATAGCAAGATCAATGTTGCCTTTCTCCTGCAACCGTTTCAAGTTAACCATTTTCTCTGTCAGAGTTTGTTAAATAGATAGAATACATATGTTTAAATAGCAAAATACAAAGACTAACCAAAAATAAATAATGTAAAATAGTTTGTTGTATAAATTCTCTAATCTTTAAAATAAATAAATGTAAAATAGTTGTTGTATAAATTCTCTAATCTTTCTTCTAATCCTGTTTGGTTTTAAAGAGAGTTACTGACTGACTAAAGGATATTCAATTTTACCTTCCAAGCATTTGCCATGTTGCCGTAACACTCTGCAAAGTGGGGATCGATAGCAATTGCCTCCTCATTCCTCGCAATGCACATGTCAAAATCATGAAGCTGAAACAAAAGAACAATAAACTTCCCGTGAGCTAAATAAACAAACGACAACTATACTCCAAATGAGGCACGTGGATAGCAGTATAACCAATAACGAGAGCTGTAAACCTGGTAATAGACTGCACCGAGAAGTAGAAGATTGTCGGTCCGTCGCGGGCTCTTCTCGTAGATCGCGTCACAGTGCTCCAATGCCTCCTTATAGTTCCCAGCTTTGTAATTTTGATGAGCCAGCGCCAGGTGCGTCTCCTCATTAACTAATCAATCCAATAGATTAATAGACACAAAATTCTCTCAATGCTAGTAAAGTTCCAGATTGATCATAACCACGGTACCTCTAAAACCTATAAATAAGTGGAGGAAATCAAGAACTCATATTTACAACAAAGTGTCAAAGTCATATATTCTTTGCTAAAAAAACCTATTCGGGAAATTAAAAAAGAATCATCTTCAGATCAGATTGATGACCAAAAATTCCAATGGATCGCTTCCCACTAAACAACACGAATCACTCCGATCTATAACAAAATCACCACAAAGAAGGAACAAAAGCACAATTCCTAATGCTTCAATTCGAACCACAATCCCAATTGGAAAAGAGAGAGAGAGAGAGAGAGAGAGAGAGAGAGAGAGAGAGAGGAATCAAACCTTCCGGCTTCACGATCTGACCGAGGGATCGACTTCCGCCGGCAGATCGCTGGGCTGGAAAGAGAAGCCCGGAAGCGGCAGCTCCTCGAAGCCGGCGGATCCGGCGAGCGATCCGAACGCCGGGAGCGGCGGAGTAAGATGCGGCGCCGCCACAGCATGCTGCTGCTGCAGGTGCTGCTGGTGGAGGAGGAGGTGGTGGTGGTTCTGCTGCTGGTGGCGGTCGTCGGTCTGCAGCGACAGCATCATCGTCGCCGCCGATCAAACCCCTAGAAATTAGCGACTCGGAACCCTAGAGAGAAAATTGGGGAATGGGGGATTTCGAATTGGGGAATTTATTTCGCGCAATTCGAGTCTGGATGCTTCTGCGACCAAATTATTTGAGGAAAAGTACATAAAATGTGAGAAATAAATAGACTATTTAAGGGCACATCAAATTTCTAGACTAGTCCAAATTAACTTTGATTTATTTACAAATTTGTCATTGAAAAAATTATTCTCAACTCTAGGTATATAAGTCAATTTTTTTTTTTTCTCTGTCTCCTCCTCAACACATTCAAGAAGAAGAAGAACAATAACAAGAATATGGGATGTTTTCTTCTCATATTCTTCTTCTTCTCCACCATTTTCATCTCACCATATCCATCAAAACCCTAATTTCCTTCTCATTCCTAATTTCGATGGCACCCAAATGCTCCTCATAAATAATGTACAAACCTAATATTGGTGGGTGAACAAACAATGTACAAACCCTTTGGTGGATGAACACGACATTCTTTGTGAAGCAGTCTCGGTTAATTCCACGGCCGACAAAACCTATTTTGGCAGTCCTAAGACCGACCAAGTCGATTTTAGAACTGCCACAATATTTGACAGTACAAAATAATTCTAGGACTGCCAAAAATTTGGGCAGCCCTAAAATGGACTTGCTGGACATCAAGTCCATTTTAGGATTGCCCAATTTTTGACAGTCCTGTAGTGGATAGGACTGCCAGAAATTTTGGCAGTCCTGACTATCCAAAAAATTATTTTAGGTATAAATATATTTTAAAGATAAGTCTCTCAATTTTGTTCAGTTTAAAATAAACATATTTTAGAGATAAGTCTATAATTATCTACTCGGTTTAAAAAAATTATAAATTGATAAATCTAATTTTCGTGTCCTATTTTAGAGATAAGTTTTTCAATTTAAAATCTATTTTAAAAAACCTCAAATTTTATCTATTTATTTAAAATCTATCTATTTAAAAAAAAAAATTTTAAACTATTTCAGGACTGCTACAATTTATTTCTAAAACTGCCAGAAATTATGGCAGTCCTGAAATGCACTTGTTGTACATCAGGACTGCCACAATTTCTGGCAGTCCTTAATACTTCTAGGACTGCCAGAAATTGTGGCAGTCCTGGAATTCACTTGTGTACATCAGGACTGTCACAAATTCTGGCAGTCCTATCAGTATTTAGGACTGCCATAAACTATGGCAGTCCTAAAGTCGACTTGGCCGAATGTTGTTAGGGTTTACTTCAATCATGAAATTGGTTATAAATAATTGAAATAAACATTACATTGTATGTTTCCTATCATGATAATTTATACTTGGTTTTGGGAATAAACATTACAAGAAAAATATGAGAGGAAAACTAAGGTTTTGGGAAGAGAGCCTTTGGGTGCCATCGAAATTAGGAATGAAAGCTTGGGAAGGGTTAAGATGAAAAAGTGTAGCTTGGAGAGGAGGAAAATGGTGGGAGAGAAGAAGAAGAAGAAGAAGTAGGGTTTGGAAGAGATAGTGAAATATTGAAATGAAGCTCAAAATTTGGGTTTGGGGTGTGTTGGGTTGGGACAACCTAATGAGTAAAAAAATAGGATGTTCTGAGTAATTTCTCAAACCTGGACTAGCCCAATCCGGACTAGCCCTGATCAAAATTTAATGTGCCCTTATAAATAGCCAATAAATATTATAGCAGAATAGAATAGTCATGTGGATTAATATATATAGAAGGAATGTTGTAAGATAGAGAGAAGCACATTCATTATTTAAATTTATCTACAAATTACAATACTCTTCCACTTTAACTATTGTCACATTAACATTAGTCATACTGGTATATATGTGAGTGCCTTGTACGTATTTTATAATATCTGAAAAGAGCAACAGGTATTTTTTGAATAAAATTCTATAGTGAAGTCTATTTTTCTCATTATACAGTAGTATAGATTATATAGTATTATAGAATTGGAAAAAATCTAATAAAAAAAAAAAAAAAAGAGTACAATAATATTTTTTAGGAATCCAAATGGGTACTTGTTAAAAATCTTTAAAAGGGAAACCAAGTGGAAAATCGAAGGAGACATGTTTAGCATCTTCAGGATGCTTGCATCTACAAGATGTTTTCCTTCAAAAAAATATTACATTTAGTTCTACATAAATTCAAATAAAAAATCAACCTCCCAATTAATACATTTGAATATTATATCTCATTCCAATACTTTATTTGCCTATATTTATATGCATTATCATATATCCTCATGAATGTAGGCTTATTTGTGATTCCTAGAACCTCGCAACTCCCCCTGATATGTTGAAATTGTGAAACTATGGCCATACATATTCTCTACTTGCTTGATTAATTACAAGAATGATTGAACGAGGTTGTCGCAATGATTTGCTTGATTGATCTTCAGAAATATCTATAATATTATTTAGAAAATAATCTTGTTTGTGATATCAATTTAGGAATCAGATAAATAACCTACATCTGCATATCCCATAAGATCCACACATTCATATTAATTAAGTCAAGAATGATTCCTTTGATATAGCTAAAATGTTTTTATATCATTCCATTGTCTATGTATAGGTGCATATCAGCAGGTTCACATAAAAGATATTGTGTTGAGTGAATGACAATAAAAAATTATAATTATTTATTTAAATATGGTACTTCATGACACCAAAGTCGGCTCTAGTATTGTACATTCCTAGGTGTGTGCCTAGGGCCCCTAATTAATGGGGCCCATATATTATTGGTGCTGCAACAAATGATCAATAATTGTGGAGCATTTGAAAGAAAGAATTTGCTTGTGCCTAGGCCCCATAATTAATAGGGCCCCATATATTATAGGTGTAGTAGCAAATCATCAATAAGCAATTATGAAGCAACAAATCAACAATAATTATGGAGCAAGAGCGGTAGTATTTTGGAAAGCATTTCCATGTGGATGCTATAGTAAAAGCAAACCTGCTCAAATTGGTATGTACTTATTCCATTTGGCCTTCCTTAATCAATTATATTAAAAGCAAAGCCTCTAGTATCGTGGAATTTAATTAGTCTTTACTCCATTTCCTAGTCACAGTCCACGATAACAATTAAAAAAAAGGTGTAATCTTAATTTTGGAAACTTTAATAGGAAATTGCTAGGCAGTTTTGAGAGTATTTTTAATTCGTGTATTTCAAAGGACAATGAATACCTATTTAATGGACAGGTAACTCACTCCACACAAACTTCTCTCTCAAATCTCACACTCTTGGCCTATTTGAATTTACTTTTCTATTGATTTGGGCAACAATAAAAAAAGGTGCAATCTTAATTTTGGAAACTTTAATAGGAAATTGCTAGGCTGTTTTGAGAGTATTTTTAATTTCGGGTATTTCAAAGGACAATGAATACCTATTGAATGGACAGGTAACTCACTCCACACAAACATCTCTTCAAATCTCATACTCTTGGCCTATTTGAATTTACTTTTCTATTGATTTGGGCAATAGCATTGTACTCTATATTCAATCGAGATTTTGATTAATCTAATCTTTGGGACTACATATGGGTAAAGGTAGTGTTTAATTTATTTATTATTCTTTTCATTATTTAACTTTTCGTACTATTGTTACATCAACTGGTTGATAATATTATTATTTTTTCAGATTGAAATATTCTCCCAAAATTTTGGGTGATCAATTTCACAAATTAGGTTTTATTGCTTTGTCTTTGCTAATTTGTTAATTTTAATTTGTAAAATTGATTTACTTTGCTCTGTGAATATATTAATATTTATATAAACGATGATTAGAAAATATGAAAGTGGATCACAAAAGCGAGAAAAGAAAAGTAGAAGAGTTCATTCAATCTCAAAAGGGAGCCTTAGGGCTGCTTGGTAATGGTGTTTTCACCGGTTTTGGGGTGTTTTTGAACCGACCATTTATGAAAACCTCTGCTTGTTAATTTTTTTGAGGCATTGGTTTTGGTCGGCTCAAAAACCCCCCAAAAATCGGTGTAATGTATTTTTGGGTGGCTTTATAAACATCCCAAATCGGTGGGTTTTGAGCGGCTCTATTTTTTATTCCATTTATATCTTTACAAAAAAAATATATAATTATAACTACTGATACCCTTCCATATTTAATTTATTCGTGTAAAAAAATTTCAGAACGCTCGTCAGTGAATTACCAAGCATGGATTGGACTGGTTTAAAGCCGCTACTTAAAAATCATTCAAAACCGGACACCTCATAACGCTACCCCTACACTTGCCAAGCAGACCCTTAGAAAAGTCATTGTTAGTACTAAAAAGAAAGAAAGAAATACTAGAAATGATAATTCAGTTAACGATAATATTGAGAATTTACAAAAATCAGAACAAAATGAAAATGGAATGAGAAATGATATGAGGATGATAATAATTTTAAAAATAGCATTCATACTGAAATTGCTCCTAAGGTAGAAACACATGAAAACTTAAATTCAAATGAATCACAAATAGTGAATGATGACCAAGTTAAAGAATTGCATACAAATATCAATGAACAACCACAAATATTGATTTCAAAAATTGATGACCCAGGATATTGGGATAAAATTGATGCAAAATTAAAAGAAATGTTAGTTGAAAGAGGTCAAATTTGGAGTATCCTATCGATAAAAATGCTAGAAGTTTTCAATACATATTATACTAATATATTACTAAATGGAGGGAAAAAAGATAGAAAATAGTTAATATATTCAAAAGATTTTGATAAGGTATTTGTTTTTGTTGTGAACTTTTTAGTTCAAAGTCTAAAATAAATCAATTAAGTAGTCTAGGTACAAAAAATTGGAAAAATATTGGTTTTAAACTTCAAAGTCACGAACTATCAAATGAGCATATAAAAGAATGGATCTTTGATTTGGCCTAGAAACAAGATTAAAAGAAAACACGACAACAGATAATGAAATGCAAGAAAAAATTAATAAAGAAAAGAACATTGGAGGAATGTACTGGTAAGGATTCTCGGTGTTGTTAAAACTCCCGCCGTAACCAATATGGCATTTCGTAGTTCTAATGAAAAACTTTATCAAAATAATAATGAAAACTTTTCAAACTTTATTGAAATAATTGTTGAATTTGATTCAACAATGCTAGAACTGTTGGGAACGCGGTGTGACCCGAACCGAAATTGGCCCATAAGATATGATATTGAAATGTGCTCATATGCCTTAAAAATGAATTTTTTATGTAAGATCTGAACTAATTCCAATTATCTACACCTCATGATCCTACCTCCTATCTGATGTGGGACTAAATTACCAAGTCTGTTCTCACCCCCTTTGAGGGCTCAACCAAAAATAAGATACAATCGAACAATAACATGTTCGTCGTATAAAGAATGGTGAACTACATAATCACTATCTTGGTCATAACATACAAAAGGAACTTATATAATTGTCAGTATCTGAAATAAAAAATACAATCTTAAAAAAATTAAAGAGGTAAAATATTATTCAGTTATACTTGATTGTACTATAGACATAAGTCATCAAGAACAAATGACTCTCATAATACGATGTGTTAATATTCATCAATTCTAATAAAAATAGAGGAGTAATTTTTAGGATTATAAATATAGATATTACAACAGGAAAAGGATTAAATAGTGTCGTGGAGACGACGAATGTATAGTATCATGGGGAGGGAGAGGACAACTATTAGCGTAGGGGCTACATTTATTTTTACACACATTTTGGGCCGATAGTGTCTCGTATGAGCACTACTTACTGCCCGGGCCGATAGTGTCTCGTATGAGCGCTACTTGACAGCCATTCTTTATTTACTCTGCTGATCCTACAGCCCCTGCGTAGAACGTTGTCCTCAAAGTGCATATCACATAGAATGGTTAGGGACCTTTACTCATGTATACTTTTCTATTGAGCTTTTATTTATTCAGTTATTGGCATGATATTATGTGTTGTTACGTCCCTCTGAGGACCTGGTGAACTCTCCAGGGGTATGTTTCATGATTTCTTGCATGTGCTCTAGCTAAGGCCATGTCTCTTCCTTCCTTCGTGATGATTGCTCTTGGACTCGTCATTTGCTTCGCTCGACCAAGTCATTTATTTGTATATTTCTTTCTTAATTAAACTTGTTGGTAGTGGATATGTCTCCGCCCAACGTTTGTACAAATGACTATTTGTTTATATCATTAAAACTTCATATTTGTGGATGAGATTTAGTTTTAGCATGACTTCCTACATTTACAACTTATGTATACATACGAGCCTTTCATTTACTCGTATGTATACAGCTGGCATGATACGTATCTAATCCCAAGTATTTTGGGACTGGGGCGTTACACTTATCATGTATGTTACTTACAGCTTATGCACAAATACGAGGATACCACATATTGGTGTATTCTTCGTATACGTACAGATGGCATGCTGACGTACTTAGTCCTATGTATTATGGGACTGGGGCGTTACATCTTTTTGTGGTGGCCCATGCAGGTCTATTTAATATTGTTGGGATACATGACTGTGCCCAACAAGCCTGCATATAGGAATAGGATATATAATCTCATCCACTTATGAATACCTTCATTGACCTCTTCTAAATTTTTTGTTTTACTGCTTGATTACATCCATTTTGACTTTGTTCTAACCAACTCAAATCTTCGTGCCAATATAGGATGAATCTTCGTAGTGGACGCTCTACCCCTTTCGCCATCACTGATGGAAACACCACTGCTCAAGAAGGATCGATGGGACAGCCACCCATGTCCCCTACTGCTCCAGCACCATCCGGATTGCAGCCTGTGATGACACCACCCACTACTCAGCAGCAAGCCCAGGCACCTCAAGTGGGGCAGACAGACCCTAGAAATCCTGTAACTCAAGAGGAGTACCTACCGCCTTTACCACCCTATCCACCTCAGTCCATACCACAGATTCTACCCCCATATCCACCATCACCATATCACCATATCCACCCCTAATATCCTCCACAGAATCTCCCTCAGTATCCTCCCCATACCCCCACAGTATCCCCTTCCATATCCTTCATATCCTCCACAGTACGGGTCTCAGGGTGTCCCACAGTTTATGCCCCAGATGCTATATATGCCCCACAACAGCCCATGCCTCAGGCTGGTGGGACTACTACAGATCAGATCCTCCAGAGCTTAGTACAGGCCCAGATGCAGCAGAGTGAGGCTATTAGAAGGAGTTTGGAGACAACACTGACCCGAGTGCCCCAAGCCTCTGTGGGTACTATCGAAGGGTTCCGCAACATGAATCCTCCACACTTCAAGGGTACTGAAGACGTCATCGGGATCACCAATTGGCTGGTTAAGACAGAAAATCTTCTGAAGGCTTCAGAGTTATCCGCGGATCTATGGATAGCGGCAGTGAAGTTACAGTTGGAAGGAAATGCCTATGATTGGTGGACCGCTGAGGAGAGACGGCTAGGAGTTGATCAGACGTAGGAGGAATTCAAAAGGCTGTTCAATAAGAAGTTTTTCTCCGACACTGCCAAGGATGTACTGTATGACCAGTTTCTACACTTTGAGCAAGGGAATATGACAGTTGATGAGTACGACGCCGAGTTTAGTCGGTTGAGTCATTTTGCACCGGGGTTGGTTACGACGGAGCTGGAGAAAGCCAAAAGATTTCATAGAGGCTTGAGTATAGAGTTGCAGAGGTACACCAGCTCCGAGTCGAGGGTTTCCCAAGCAGCTGTTCTGGCAGAAGCTAGAACTCATGAGGCCATAAGCAAGAAGGAAAACCGACGAGCTACTTCGACTATGGGATCAGCTAAGACTACTATAGGAGGGCCAGTGAGACGTCCTACCACACATCAGCATCAACAGAGGACAAGGCCATACCAGACACAGGAGAAGGCCACTTGCCATTACTGTGGCAAGGTTGGTCATGTTTTGAGAGATTGTAGACGACGGTTGGGTCATTGTTTGATCTGCGAATCAAATCAGCACCAGGCTAAGGATTGCTCAATTTAGAGGATCACTCCATATAATCAGCAGCATAGGCCAGCTAATGTAGGACCAGGAGCACCACGACCACCCTTACCCCCTCAGGCAACCCAATTTCAGCAGGCTAGAGCACAGACGGGCAATCAAAGAGTTGGGAAGGCTTTTGCACTAGCTGCCGAGGAGGCAGAACTAGAGGTGGAAGTCATAGCAGGTATGGTTTTAGTTGCATCATTTCCTGCCATCACATTATTTGACAATGGAGCCACCCATTCATTCATAGCCACTAGCTTTGCCATTAAACACAGTATACCCATGTCATCTTTATCTCAAAATATTAGAATCCTCACAGGAGGAGTTGTACCTGTTAGTGGTGTTTGTAGAGATTGTTCTGTAGTGATAAGTGGTAGAGAGATGAAGGCACAACTTCTTGTATTTCCTATGCCGACGTTCGATGTGGTTCTCGGATGGACTGGTTGAGCCAGTATTTCGCTCTTATTGACTGCCATAGGGGCAGTATCATCTTTAGACCCCCGAATGATATGGAGTTCGAGTTCACCAAAGAGGAAGCCTTGAGGAACGATGCACCTATATTGGGGACTTATATGATGATGTAGGACACCACTCAGCACCCTGTTATCGCTAAGTTCGAGGATTGTTTCTCGAGGAATTGCCAGGACTGCCACCTGACCGAGACATTGAGTTTTCTATTGAGCTTATTCCCGGAGCCGAGCCTATTTCGTCTCGAGTATATCGACTAGCACCTAAGGAGTTGGTAGAGATGAAGACGCAGATTGACGATTTATCGGAGAAAGGCTTTATTCATGCCAGTGCGTCACCATGGGGAGCACCCGTTCTTTTGTGCCTAAGAAAGACGGAACGGTGCACATGTGCATCGACTACAGAGCCTTAAATACAGTAACAGTGAAGAATAAGTACCCCTTGCCGCGCATAGACGATCTATTTGACCAACTGAGTGGAGCAAAAGTATTCTCCAAGATTGACTTACGATCGGGCTATCACCAACTGAAGGTCCGGAGAGAAGACATTCCGAAGACCGCATTTTGATCGAGGTATGGACACTACGAGTTCTTGGTCATGCCCTTCGGGTTGACCAATGCTCCCGCAGTCTTCATGAACTTAATGAACAAGATCTTTCATCAGTACTTGGACAAATTTGTGGTCGTCTTTATAGATGATATCTTGATATATTCGAAGAGCCAAGAGGAGCATGAGCAGCATCTACGGACAGTTTTGGGAATATTGAGAAATGAGCAACTTTTTGCGAAGCTTAGCAAGTGATTTCTTTCTCAAGGAGGTTTCATTTCTTGGGCACATTGTTACTGGAGACGGCATATCGGTAGACCCTGAGAAGATCACAGCAGTCAAGGTATGGCCCACTCCCACATTAGCTTCTGAGGTGAGAAGTTTTCTTGGACTTGCGGGATATTACCGAAGGTTCGTAGAAGATTTCTCTCGAATAGCGGGGCCTATGACTCGACTATTGCAAGGATCAGGAGTTTGTATGGACAAATGAGCGTCAAGCCGCTTTTGACGAGTTGAAGAAGCACTTGACTACTGCACCTATCTTGACACTACCATCGGGCCCAGGAGGTTTTGTGATTTACAGCGATGCATCCGGAAAAGGATTAGGATGCATATTGATGCAGCATGGTCATGTGGTAGCGTATGCATCGAGACAGTTGAGGGTGCACGAGAAGAATTATCCAACCCACGATCTAGAGCTCGTCGCAGTTATCTTTGCTTTGAAGCTATGGAGACACTACTTGTACGACGAAAAGGTTGATATCTACACTGACCATAAGAGCCTCAAGTACGTGTTCACGCAGAAAGAGTTGAATATGTGACAGCGACGTTGGTTGGAGTTGATGAAGGATTACGAGATTGAGTTACATTATCATCCAGGCAAGGCTAATGTCGTGGCAGACGCATTGAGCCGTAAGCCCATGGCACACTTCTTGACTACGCAGAAGGAGTTGATCAGAGACTTGTAGCAGCTTGGTATTGAGGTAGTATTACCTGGAGCAGATGGCGTGTTAGCTAACCTCCAAGTGCAATTGTCACTAGTAGATCGGATCAAGGCGGCATTACCTGCAGATGCTAGATTCCGACGACTTCGAGAGAAGACCGAGGCAGGAGAGCAGACGGGATTGAGGATTCATCCCGATGGGACATTGCGATGTGGTGATCGTATTTATGTTCCTAATAGAGAGTTACGGCAGGAGTTGATGGCAGAAGCACGCAGTTCGACTTACTCTATTCATCCCGGAGGAACTAAGATGTACCGAGACTTGCGACAGTATTATTGGTGGCACGGAATGAAGTGAGAGATAGCTCGTTTCGTGGCCAAGTGTTTGGTGTGCCAGCAAGTGAAGGCCGAGCACCAGAGGACGATCGGATTATTGTAGCTGCTACCCATTCCCGAATGGAAGTGGGAACACATTACGATGGACTTGTCACATGATTTCCTCGGAGTCCTAGTGGACGAGATGCAGATGGGTGATTGTTGATAGACTTACCAAATCGGCCCACTTCTTACCTTTTAGAATGGGACAGTCCACGGAAGTTTTGGCAGATATGTTTATGAAACAAATAGTGAAGCTACACGGTGTACCAATTTGCATTGTGTCGGATCGTGACTCGAGGTTTACCTCATTTTTGGAGGAGTATGCAGGATAGTTTGGGTACACGTTTGAAGTTTAGCATGTCGTACCATCCACAGACAGACGGCCAGTCAGAGCGTACGATTCAGACGCTAGAGGATATGTTGAGAGCATGTATGCTTGACTTTGGCGGATCATGGGAGGACCACCTTCATCTTGGGGAGTTTTCTTACAACAATAGCTATCAAGTGAGCATTCAGATGGCTAGGTTTGAAGCATTGTATGGTATGAAGTGTCGATCTCCTGTCTGTTGGAGCGACATTGGAGAGCGACAGATATTGGGCCCCGAACTAGTTTTGAGCATAGTGGAGAAGGTAAAGAAGATACAAGACCATCTGCGAGCAGCGCAGGATCGACAGAAGTAGTGGGCAGATAACCGTCGTCGACCTTTAGAATTGAAGGAAGGCGACCATGTTTTCTTGAAGATATCCCCACTAGAGGCATGATTCGATTCGGAGGATGTGGCAAGTTGAGTCCAAGATACATCGGTCCTTTTGATATCTTGGAGCGTATGGGAGAAGTCGCTTATAGATTGGCCTTGCCACCGTCGCTAGAGGGAGTACATGACGTGTTTCACATGTCTCAGCTGAGGAGGTACGTGGCAGACATCAATCATGTGCTTGATCACTCTGAGATCACAGTTGGACCGAGTTTGTCATACGAAGAGCAACCAGTAGGTATCCCGATCGCCGAGTGAAGGTGTTGCGGAATCAATCTATACCGTTGGTTCGCGAGGCAGGAAACCATCACTTACCAGGGGAGTCTACTTGGGAGCGCGAGGACGACATTAGGAGTCGCTACCCGTATTTGTTCGAAGACCAAGGTACGTCTTGCATGATTAGATCCTTTCAAAAATTTTGCATTGCATTTGACCCCTACCTTAGTTTAATTTCGAGGACGAAATTTTCTTTAAGTTGGGTAGGATGTAAACCCCAATATCTTATGCAGAATTTATTTTTACAATTTTACAATTTTATACATATTTTAATTATTTAGTAGTAATTAATGTATGTATATATTAAATATTGGTGTGTATGCTTGTACATTATATTACTAAATATAGTCTACTTTTAAATTGGGATTTTAGGTATTTTAATTATATTTTTTAAAAATTTCTAAAGTTATTAATTGCCTTGTAAGCCTAGAAGACATAGGTATATATATATATATATATATATATATATATATATATATATATATATATATATATATATATATATATATATGAGAAAAAAAAAGAATTAAGCAACAACAGCTATTGTAGTCGCTGCTACAGTGGCGGGCACAGGCCCGAGCCCCCCTTGCGCGATAGAGAGAACCGAGTTTAAAAACTCAAACTCGATCAATCCTAAGCCAAATTTAATCCAATATTTTCTGGAGTAATCCAAACCAAATTCTCTGTGGATTAACCTAAATTCGAATTCAAATCCAACTCGGATTTGAAGGAAATTCGGAGACAACAGTCGAGATACTTAACCCTATAAATCGAAGCCACCCGCAAACCAAACCCTAAACTTCACAAATTCCTTCAACCTATAGAATCCTGACACCTTCGTGCAACCCCTCGA